>MNCI01002706.1:0-29356 GCA_015680685.1 Gnetum montanum | reverse complement strand
GTGAGAATTGGATTGAATCTCTTATTTGTCCTTGGGGATCTGTGCTTCCTTTTAGCTATAAATTCTCCATTTGGGTAAGAATAAAGCTTTCATTTTCTTTTTCTTGTTCAAATTTGCTATTTTTGTGACATTGAAAGAGCTTGGATAGTAGAATACATGGGAGCACCTCATTAGTAAGCATTTCCTAAAATCTCCAAGAATGTAGGAGCCTTTTCTATCATACTAGAGGAAGGAGAAGGAGCAACAGTCCTAGTCATGCCACACAAGGATCAAAAGGCTACAATGGAGGTGGTTGTAGATATGATTAGAGAGGCCTTAAGTGCTCTTGTGGCATCTATCCTTGATGTTGCTATCATGGTAAATGTCCAAATGTGTGTAGGAGTCGGGAGTAGAGGAATGAATGTAGCACAACATAAAGAAGTACTAGGGTGAGAGAGCAAAGTCAGATAGCTGATTCCAGAGATCTTTGATTTTCTAAAAGACATTTCAGCCACCTAGTTGCAATTGCTAAGACAAGAGGAAAGCTACTCATTTCTTACATGCAACTTGAGGAGGCCACCACTAGCAATTGATGGTTGGTGATGGAGGTTACAAAACTTAGAGCCCACTTGTTTGACCTAATCATTCTCAGGCCTAAGCTTACTAGGGATGAAGCTTTCAAGCAGCTTTAATGGAGAATCCAAGAGGAAACAAATATAGAAGAAATGATAGTCTTTGATGCATCATTGTCAGAAGAAATTATGAATTCATCTAGTTGTGACCTTCAATAGACACGCAAGGAGAACCTTTAATTTAGGAGAACCACCACCTACAAAACATAAAGTAGCATACAGAGAAAATGGTGAAATACATCTGTTAGTAGTAGGAACAACTTACCAAAGTAAACTAGGATGTGAGGAGGTTGGCTATTGAAAATAGAAATCTCTCAATGGATGAGGTTCATGCTCTTCGCTAAAAGACTATCATTGTGATCACTACTTGGAAGAATGAGACCCTTAAATATGAAAGGGTAAATAATCACTAAAAGGACTAGGTTAGGATACTCAAGGGGATTAGTAAAAATGAGATCAAACTGACATAGGTGAAGGTAAATGAAGCCATCTTGCAACTCCAACAAAGAGGTGATGTATGGTAGCCTATCTTTGATGGTCTTAATGCCTACACTTAGTTCGAAATTCATCTGAAGGAGTTCCAAATTAAAAAGATGACAAAATACATGGAGTTAGCGAACCTTCAATATGCAAATTTGATAATGTTAATAGTAGGAAGACCTAAATTAGAGCTTGAAAAACAAGTGGCCAACTCCTACCTCATCTACAAGGCAAAGTTCAAGCTCCATAAAGAAATTGAATAGAAACTAGAAGTAGCCAATGCAGAGCTTGAGGTTCTCAAGAGAAAATTTGAAGATCAGAGATCATTTGTTAAAAACTTAGCCAAAAAGATGAAAGACTACTAGGAATTACAAAAGCTTGTCCATACATTCACCATTGAACGTAAACAATTCACAACTTGGTTTGTCAACATGAAGAAGATGTTTCTAGCAGTGCCCTACCCATGGGATGTACTAGCACCAACTAGTTTAGGAGAAGTTACTAGGACAATCAATGACCCATGGAGTAAGGAGAAGAAAATGAAAGCGCTCTTGGACACCTTCAAATTTTTGAAAGAAGTAGCAACAATAGGGTAGCCTAGACCACCAGCAAGACTAAGATGTGATGAAGGGTCCTCCAAGCCATAAGAGTCTCCACCTCCAAGCACAGTGTAAATACTTCATCCTGATCCATTCCATCTGGTCAATAGCTGCCAATTTTATCAATAGTTCAAATTTTTTGTATGATGTTTAACTAATTGTAATCACTTCAATACTTTGTAACATGGCACTCAAAGTTTGTTTGTTATTCTAATCAGTTAGTTAGTTAGCTATTAGTCTCATACTTTCCAAAATTTTGTAAACAACTCGGTCCCATTTTTTGTCTACTCAAGGATGAGTTTTTAGCTTGTTGTGGTCAATTAGCTATGTTGATGTAGCTTTCTTGATGCATGTTTATCAATGCATCCTTTGATGCATTAGTGCATATGCATCGACGCTGATTCTCTTGAAGCCTATATTAATGCATGCACCATCTGCATTTATGGCACCTTGGGTCATATGTCTAGCAAAACTCTTGTAGTTTGCTTTTGTAGGACTTAGCCAAAATTCTCTCTGAGTACTTGCAATGTGGATTAAGTTGATTGAATAGAGCTTTATTTGAGTGTATGTTGTACCTAGACACCTTTGCATGATGATAAGAAAATGAAGATAATTCTTTCTATTGTAGCACTTGGATTAACACTTAGTTTATTTTCAAGAACTTTACTTTAAATGCATCTTATTTTTCTGCACTTAGGAAATTACTATTGTATTTTGTAATAATGAGAGTATGACCACTTCAAACATGTTATATTAATGCTCGGTAATCCTAATAGTGAATGCTTGGTACACCCAACAGTGGACATTTGGTAACCTAGCTGTGTTAGTATAGGATGGGTACAAAAAGTGAGAATCGATGCTCTGCTTAGGATAGTTTATATTACTCTTAATGCTATAGTTAGTTAGAAATAAATCTTTTAATCACTTTATTGTTTTAATATTTTAATAATAAAAAATAATAAAAAAATATAAACATCTTATACCTTAATCACATTTAACCATATTAATGGAGGTAACACAAGTGAAGTGAAGAGTGGGAAGACAAAGATCAACTACATCACATTTAATTAACCTAGGATACTAACCACTCAAAATTCCACGGAATTTCATCAAATTATGTACATACTTGTGATTCATATGATTAAGCACAAGTACCACTCATCGTTGATTAAGCATAGGGAGCACTCATTGCTCATAACCATTTATAGAAAAGGCTAAGAATTTGCCATAATTACGTATTTTCAACTTCATTTTCAAATCCGATTTCCTGCCATTTTGAAATTACGACGCATGTGCCATCTTGAATGAGCAAATATTTTAACAAATAATATTGTATAAGAGCAGAGCAAATACACTTGAGATTGTCAAAGAACTCTGCAATTTCCGCGTTGATTTGAATCTACCCTTTCCAATTTAATGCCGGAGATGATCTGCGTCCGTTGCATGATCGTCTGCTGCAATACAAACATCAAACATGCACGAGCGGCCATTAAAAACTCTACGAATGTTTCCAGTAATGAAGGCAGGGCAGGGTAGGACAATGCAATGAATTTGAGAAATAAAGGCAGGGCAGGACAATGCAATGAAATTTTGAGAGAGAGAGAGAGAGAGAGAGGGGTAGCCTTCTCTATCCGGTCCAGGAAAAATCCGATCTGGAACCAAGCCTGGCGTGGGCAGAGCCAGTCTGATTGGCTTGGCTGAGGTTCAACGACAGCTGGGGGGACGACCACGACGAGATTGAACGTCATTTGCAAACAAACAAACAAGGAAGGCGGATGCAAGTACAAACGACAACTACTGCCAACGGCTGGTTAAAACCGTTAGTCAAATGCAACGCAGAACAAATATTTAATCGCAGTGCACAGGAAAGGAAAGCAAAGGAGAATTGAAAGGAGATGGAGGTTGAGGTTGAGGTTGAGCTTCAACTTCGCCAATGGCATAGGCGCAGGACGAGTTTGTTATACTTTTCGGTTCATTTATTTTACGGCCTTTCGCTTTTTTCACGGCTTTCCGTAAGAGGCGCTGTACCCGGACCTGTGTGCCAATGAGGATTGAGGAGCAAGGGTTTCTCTTTCGCGCAAAGCGAGGCAGTTCTGAAACGCCATGTGAAATCGCATTATCGATTCCTTTGTTTAAAAAACCATCATCGGTAAACGGTCCCCCCGCGCGCGCGCTCGCTCGCTCTTTCTTTTGGCGTTTTTAAATTTATGAATACTGAGGAATGAATTTTGGATGGCTTAAGATATTCGATTTGCGTGGAGATCATTTCTCGCCGTTTGCGGTACAGAATTTGTCCCCGATCTTGAACACCAAACGTGTCGTTGGCGGAATAAAGAATGGACACCTCGCTGACGCGGTTGGATTTATTTTGGTAACTGCGGTTGCTTTGTCGCAGGGCTTAATCGTGGATTCTACTTTGTTGGTTTTTTTTCAAGAATCGTCGTCAAAATGTCGTGATTGCGTTTCACTTCGCTGTAAAATCGTCTTTGTCACCGCTCTCTGGTCAGGTTCGTCATCGTAGTCGTTCTGGTGAGAAAAGATTGTTAGTTTGAGGGAATCGTGAAGCTTTACAGCAGTGAGTCACTTTTCCTCTCTATTTCAATCAACAAATTGTTCTGCAGATATAAAGCGTTTTAAAAGCGTTTGTTGAAAGCTAACAGTCAGTAATTTGTTTGTATCGTTCAGAAAATTATCTATAGACTTCCCCTGAGCTTGACCGTTGAATTCGAGATTCGATTCGATCAACAATTCCAGTCCGGCAGAGTGCTTATCGCATACCTAAAAATTGTAACTTATTGGAATCCTTGGCGACGGATATGAAAACAACTCCGTGTAGGCAAAATCCACGTATTCTTTTTGCCAAAAAATACTCTGCAAATCCGATACTTGGCCGATCCGGAAAATAATTTTGGATTTGTGTCAAATGATCCGAAGGTTTGCTAGGAAAGCGCGAAGCTGATGTGGATGGAAAGCGAAGCCGCATGTCAGGTGGCAACTGGCAATGCGGTATTTCGATGATGACGGCAGAGCGTTTTCTGGAAGTCTCACACATTCGCGGTTTGGTTTTGCAGTATTCAATTCCGCCATTGATGACTTTGTAGCACATCGCGGAGGAAGTGTAATTACTAATTACAAAAGCTTCCGGTTAGTATTACTTTGGCGCAGGGGCAGCCATTGTTTTTCAGCGATCCGTTCCGTGTCGTGCATTCGCCCCTTCTCATTATTCTTTGGCGGTCGCATAAGGGTTTGCTGAATCTCATAAAATAGGCGAAGAAAATCTTAAGGAAACGGGGCTCACTCCCGTGACCACCGCTATAAGAAAAGAAGTGTGCCAGATCAGCCTGATTGCACTGCAATCAGTAGGATGTAGACAGATGTGCCACAGCCCCGCTCCGTCCCGTCCCAGCGAAAATGAACGGAATCTTCACTCATCACCCGTCAAGTGACGGAGAAGATGCGCAACACAAACGCAACGCCAAATGATCGAACACAACCAAACAATCCAACCGAACCGAACCCAACCCAGTGAGCGAGTAGCGATCATATGTGGCGGCAAAACCACCAATTTAGGATCAGTTGCAGGACAAAGAGCTAGACGCAGAGCCTCCGTAAAACGAGATTTTCACTTAATGGAGAGGAGATCTGCAAGCCTGGCCTTAAGCGTGATAACGATGCCCATAATCACGTCACATGCTGGGGCTTGTGTAGGGAGGCCTGCAAATAAATGATTCAGGCTGAGAGAGAGAGAGAGAGAGATGTTTCTTAATGTTTACTCCGCTCTGTCTTCCTTTTTGCCCCGGCTTCTTTATTCAGAAACTTTGGATATTATTTTGCCCCCTGTGCTGAACATCATGGCTGGTGTGCTTATCTTTACAGACAGCCATGATGGCCTTGCTAGAACCGGATGAGATCTGCGCTTCATTGTGTTTTCTTTGACGCATGTTGCAATTTATGGTAGAGCAGGAAATGTAAGATTCTGGATATGCTAGGTGCACAGGAGTGTTTGCCAGGAATAGCCATGATTTGGGATTGATTTGATTTGATAGAAAGTGAGTTCCTGGAGGAAGTGTGTTTGGAACAGCAGCATGAATTTCAGAGCTGATTGGTGATACAGATTATAGAGCTGTGTGTGTGTGTCTGTGTGTCTGTGTGTTTGAGTTGTTAATCAAGTCAACTGGGTTTTGCTTAGTGGCTCAGGAGTACCGTCTGACTTGCAATAACTGGAATCTGAAAGTTTGCTGGCTTCGCGACGGAGACAAGAAAGCCAGCGAGCCAGGGAACATGGGTTTGTATTTTAGCTTGCAGGCATGAAGTTGGATAATGCCACAAGGCTCGACAAAAGATCCAAGCATCTAAAAATTGCCATTATTAATCACGGCCTTTCTTGCGTCCTGATTTACCAGGATCGAGGTTGATTCAAACCTGGTCTTTTAACGCTTGTTGTCTACTTGTTTGAGCTCAGTCGTTATCTCGATCGATTGTGAATCCCACAAATTTATTGCAGCTTCAGTTCTTCTTTGATCGGATCTTGGATGGACGGTTTATCAGAGAGCCGTCCAGTTCTATGCACGTTATTTGCATTTACTTTCTCAGCGCAGATTGCTGTTTGTTAGAAGTTCAGCAGGATACCAGTACTGGTCAATGATTGAAATGAAAAGGAAAATCTACCAAGACTCGATCATGCTGAAAGTATCAAACCAACTACCATCAGATAAAGCAGATGTGTTGTATACAGACGACCGAGCAGCTTGCCAAGCTTCTGCTAGGTAGTAGAAAGTTTTTGCATATCTGTATATTCTGCAGTTGCAATTAGATACTGTTTAACTGATGTAGAATTCTTATTGGGTTATTCTGTGACATGGTTTCTGAATATGACAGCTATTCACATGCAATGGAGAAGATGTCAATGCAGGGCAAAAACAGGGGCAGGGTTCAGATGACAAAACGAGGCAGCGTTCCTGATGATCAGTCTGTAAGAAAGCTGCTTTTCCAGTAAATTTTCTTGTTTGAACGGAATGCGCATTTTCTGAATTCTCTGCATTTGTATTTGAAAGGTAAAACAATTCAACCGGCTTCGGGGAAGGCGCTTCGAAACTGCTAACAGCATACGATCATTAAGGCGTCAAAAACGAATGGAGCTTGAACAAGATGTAACTAATCGTTCTCTCTTCTGATTCTTATCAATCTGAATATCCGCAGAAAAGAAAATTGAAGTTGACTCCAAAACCATGAAAATTTTTGCTAGTCGTCACCTGATTTTGATATTGTGTAGATTGAAAAGTTGAAGAAAAAGCTTAGATATGAGGAGAATATCCACAGAGCACTAGAGAGAGCATTTACAAGGCCTCTTGGAGCCTTGCCTCGTCTCCCACCATATCTTTCTGCTAAGGTATGCATTCTCGCTAGTCCTATTTTGAAGTTCTGAAACAAAAATTGAACAATTCTGTAGCAAAAGTTAGTTGCTAGTAGAGAAATTCAGTTAGAAATTATCATCTAGAAAGTTGTGATCCCTTGAATGTTGAAATTTATGTAATCGAACGCTGCACTTTAAGTTGGGAGCTGAGCTAGTGTGATTTATCTTTTGTTGGTTTTTAGTTCATTACTAAATATTAATGGTCAACTGATGGAGACATTAACGTTTAAGTAACTACCACTAATGTTGGATGCTTAGTGCCTGAAAAATGTTTGTTATGATTATGCATTCAGACATTAGAGCTACTCGCAGAAGTAGCTGTACTGGAAGAAGAAGTAGTTCGGCTGGAAGAACAAATAGTTCATTTGAGACAGGGATTATATTACGAAGCGATGTGCATTTCCATATCAAGAAAGCAACTAGAATGTGTTGATAATGACGATATATCCAGAGTCCATAAGCTAGAACTGTTTAATCCTTCATGCGGCCATCAATTAACCTCAGAAAACAGATACGGTAAGAAAGATTCCTGTCCGGGAAATGGAAATTTGCTTGCCACCGTCAAGGAGCAGTCACTGTGTTTATCTTCACCATCATCAAACCGAAGGAGAGCCACAGGTTCTGGTTGTGAATCTGTTAATTCTTACTATGTTAACGAGAATGTTGATTCAAAGCATCATTCCCCTATCAAGAGATCCAGTGAAGATAGCGCAAGACAATCAAAAGCAGGACAGAATATCTTAGGATCAGCAGAGATTGGGCAAGGAAAGGAAAATCAGTTGCAATGTGCAACAAAAATTCCCAATACTACCCGTGCCTCAAAACCCAGAATTGTTTCTAAGAAGGTACCACCACCTTTGGACATTAAAGGAACCAAGCCACCATTGCCATTAAAAGTGCAGGTACATCATTATTGAATATACAAATGAAATCCCACTGGTTCCTATAAATCAACTTGATTATTCGGGTAAATTTAGGAGAAGTCGTAGCGAAATTATTTTTGTTTATATGCGTTCTCATGTATTTTCAAACTGACTGTTTTCAGGCTGAACATGATTCAGGGACCTGCAATTTGGGTTCTGAATGTGTGCAAAGTTTCAGTTCAATAGATGATTTGAAAGGCATGGATCCTAATAAAGTTTCGGAGGAGACAGTAAAATGTTTAGTGCGCATCTTTTTAAAGCTAAAGCAGCAATCTTTTCCACCAGAGGAAAATGCAGCTTCTGTATTTTACCAGTCATCATTAAACATAAGCCCCAGAAACTTGGGTTGCAACGGCCATCTCAACTGTAAATATTCAGATAAAAATGCTGAAGATGCCCGAGATCCGTACAGAGTTTGTGCTTATTCCGAACTAAGAGATATTGGTCCCTACAAGTGCCTCCATAGCATAATAGCCGGTTCCATTGATATGAATCAGATACAACACTATTCTTGCCTCCTCAAAAGGCTGAAGTAAGTTTCATAACTGTGGCTACCTTTATGTAGAATTACAGGATGTCACATTGATGTTTAGATGTATATTCTGATTCCATTATTTTTGTTTTGCAGAATTCTGGTTGAGAAATTAAGTTTGGCCGATTTACAGGGCATGACTCATCATCAGAAGTTAGCCTTTTGGATAAATGTGTACAATGTCTGTATGATGAATGTATGTTAGAATTTGACCTTGGACTTCCCCTTTGTGTAATAAGTAGCTGTGCATAAAATTTTTATGTTTTCAAAAATAATGTCCCTAGAAAATATTAATTGACGATTTTCCAACATCAGGCATTCCTAGAGCATGGCCTACCGTCTAGTCCTCAACTGATGGTTTCATTTATGCGCAAGGTAAAAATTTACACCTATTTGTATGTCTCCCTTTTATTTCCGCTGAAGCAGTTATCTGCTTAGCTACTTGAAAACTTACAGAGAAGAGTTCTATCAACAATCGTCTGAACTACAGTTCTTCCTTTTGTCTTTGTTTTATCTTGAATGTATTGCAGGCGGCAATTAATGTTGGTGGGCATCTGCTTAATGCGCTAACCATCGAACATTTCATACTACGTCTGCCCTACCACTCTAAAGATGTAAGTTTTCTTAGGAAATCTTAAAGCGGGGTTTGGTGAATAAATCTCTACATGGTTATCTGAAATACTTGTGTCCATCACAGGCCTATCCCAAAAATGGGAAAAAGGACACAGAAGCAGCAATTAGGAGTGTGTATGGACTAGAGTGGCCTGAGCCATTGGTGACATTTGCCTTGTCTTGTGGAAGTCGCTCATCTCCTGCAGTAAGTAACATTTGCTCTATAAGCTGTATTATTTCCATTAATATCTAGGGTTATTTTCTTGGAAGGCAAAACAACATTACTTTGATTTCATAAGAAATCAACTATAGGCTAACAGTACATTTTCTATCTAACTAGGTGCGTGTATATACATCGGCTAATGTGATGGCAGAACTAGAAGCTGCAAAAAAGGAGTACCTACAAGCTGCAGTTGGTGTAACTGTTAAGAGAAAATTGCTTATTCCGAAGTTGCTAGATTGGTATTCATGGGATTTTGCCAAGGATTCAGAGGCCTTGTTAAATTGGATTTGTCTCCAGCTTCCTATATCTTTGAAATATTTAGTTACTGAATGCCTGGAAACAGGAAAGAAAGGATCAATTTCCGAAGTGATAGAAGTCATGCCATATGAATTTGACTTCAGGTATCTTTTGGCAGAAGTCTTGTAAACCAATTACTTCTTAAAAAAAAAAAGAAAAGATACCAAGCATTTCGGCTTTCGAAAAACATAAATGCATCATTTGTGGAATGACAATAGGTTTCATCTAACTTCTGTGAAGGTCCTCAGAAAGAAGGATTCAACAACAGCTATTTCTGCCATTTGAATGTACATGTACGGCCAGAAAAATATGTGAATACGGGTTGCAATTGACAACATTTATTTGAACACGATTTTGGAGGATGTAGTAGGTTGTGTTCTTGTTGTCAAAAGGTTAATGGAAGTAACTTCTCTCCAGATTTGGGTTTGGGGTAAGCTGAAAATTTATAAATATATCTTGGGCTGGGAACCACATACAAACTAGGATGGAAGGTCAGGGACATAGATTTGTATTGAACATGAGAATATAATATACATGAGCAAAAGAATGTTCTTTTTTTCGCCTTCATTCAAAGCTAGGAGTTTTAGTCAACAGCCTTCAAGCTTTCATTTTGTTGGCTACTATGCCTCAAGCATCGGTAATGTGGATTGTTCATTACTGACAATTAATTCATGGATATTGAACGTTAACACTTTTGCAATACTCTTGGGCAAAATTCACAAAACTTCACTTTTCCAGTAACGCAGAACCAGAATCATAGGGTGTTCGATATGCTTATTTTTGTGAGCTGGGAAAATGAGCGTCTCAAAGGAGAAGAATTCTCCGTCGTGAAAAAGAAAGGGAAAAATAGGTTTACGAAGGCAGAGGATTTTGAAGTCTAAGATGATGATCCATGATACTATTTAACCGCATGGACATGGGAGAAAAAAGGTTTACAAAGCAAGGCGCATGGGAATTTGCAAATGTACTTCGCGGCTCTAACATGAAAATCATGATGAATGCCTTCAACTATACTTTGTAGCCAAAAATAATAATAAGTGCAAACATGAGAGTAAGTTTTGTGTTTAAGTTTAATGAAACACGTGTCTTCGTTACTCCTTGCAACTCTGAAATAAGGGAATTCAAATTATTATTAATCAATTATACCTCAAAATGTTACAAGGAAAGTTTTCTTTTTCGCATTTGATACTGATGACCGTAGGTTCTTCTCTGCATTGCAACTTCGGGTATTTCTTTGAAAAGAAAAAAGGTTTGGACTTGCAATAGGATGCTGCAAAGTTTTCAGTTGTGTTTTGCTTTGTGATATCAATTGGCTTCAGCAATCCAATTCAGCAATTAAGATTGTGAGAAAATAAGTAGGAGCTCCAATATAGTAAAAGAAGAATCAATATTAAAGCAAAAATAGTTTCATTGAAGTATATACTAGCCAAAAAATATCTTGTGATTGAAAACATGAAGTGAATTCTAAAATGACTTTAGAAAATAATTTGTTCATGAATGTCTGATGAATAATAAAATGCTTCTAACTACAATTCATTACCTATTGTGTATGTACACCATTTTTTGGTTAGTAGTATAGTTGAACTCTTGTAGTTTATTTCCATAGTCTTAGTAAGTCCTCAACAAGTGTCTGCAACGTGAACAAGTTAATTGTATGACATCTTATTCAAGTGGTATTGTACTTGGACACAATTCATGATTAGCAATAAGATCAAGATTAATTTTTATTCATTGGAACACTTTGACTTAAAAATAAAATTTACTTTTAATGCAATCAGCTTAATATTTACATTTCTATGCACATTAATCATTTGTGGAATGAGTGTGACTAGTTTTAAGCTTAACATATAACCATTTGGTAACCCAATAATGATAATGCTTTATATGCTCAATAGTGTGTCTCTTAGTAATCCCAGCAATAGTTATATTAGTTCAGGATGTGTATGGCAACCTAGGAAAGAACACACATTATCCTTAGGCTAGTTTAGGATTTAATTTTATTGTTAATTAAATTAAACAATTAATTTCTATGTTGTTGATTAGTTTAGTTTAAGGCCCCAACAACATCATAATCATATGCCTCACTTTGAACTAAATCATGCATGATAGAGCTACCATTAGTCTAAGTAGAAAGACAATGACTTGCGATCGATACTTAACAATCTATATATACTACACTAGTTTCATCCATAGAATTCAACCAGATCGCATGTGAACACTTGTGATCTATATGGTTGGGTGTAAGATCTACTATACTACTCATCATTGATATTACTACCAAGAATGGTACTAGTACCTTAGATTAATTATACCAAAAATGATTATTGTAAAAGCATTAACAATTTATTTTTTAGGAAACATATTTTAACTCACACACATTATTATTAATTGAAAACATGCCTTCACATAGGGCTAATAGTTCATCACATGATGAACACACTAGTGTGGACAATGATAGGAACCATATTGATGAAAAATGGAGTGGAACATTGTAAGAAAGGGTCTCATATGCTTATTCTAATCCTTACTACATTCAGCTATCGTAGACAATCCTAGAGGGGATGAAATAAGTCTCTTAGAAAAAAGGAGGGTTTGAAGGCCTAGTACCTTCACTAGAACTAGAAGATATAAACCAAAGGATCATAGGAGAAGATACAAAAGCCATGGCGATTCTCCTAGTTCATTATCGTCCTCTTCATTTTCATAATCTAGCTTTAACAAAGCTAAATGTAGGCAGAGATATAGCTCCACTACAAGATCAAGATGGAGAAAGAAATTGAGATCAAAGATAGGATATAAGGCACCAAAGGGAGTGATGGGATGCGATATCGCGTCCTCACAGCGATATCACGTACGCAATGTATTGTACACGATATCGCATCTTTCCTGTGATATCGCAGTTCGCCGCCATTTCTATAAATAAGAAGCGGCTCTCCCTTGTTTCTCTATCTAGATCTAGACCCTTAGCAAAACTTAGCAGTTTTACCTCTCCAGAGATAGAATAATTTCCATGTGCTCACAATAGAAGCTCCAAAGTGAACGGATTTTTATTTGAGCAAATATTGTACCTAAACACAAGTTTGTGTACGGAAATAAAGATGAACTGTTGGATAAACCTTGCAGTGCATGGACTAGGCTAATTAGGACTTTAATTACTGTTATTTATTGTTCATTGTTTAAATTCTTTATTAGTTAATTAAATCTCTCTCAACCCTTCTCCCATAGTTAAGTGTATTCAGTACGACCACTTCGAGCACGTGCGTTACGCTTGGTGATCCCAATAACGAATAGCATTTGGTAATCAAGGTTGCATTGGTTCAGGGTGTGAACGGTAAGTGGGAACGGATGCTGATGCTAGGTTAATTAAGGCTTAGTTAGTTAGTTAAAGTTAGTTAATTAGTCTCTTCACCCTTTATCTCATTAGCATAGGAGATAAAACATAAAAACTATACAAATCACATACCTCAGACTTACTTAACCATACAACCGTGAAAAATACAAGTAAGTCTGGGAAGACAACGAACAATTAACCTTAAGTGTTCCATAAGGCATGTAGGCACTTAGTCTATGGAGTTCGATCGAATCACGTGTGTAACGCTCGTATTCATATGGTTGAGTGTAGGGGTACCTCGCCACTCATCATTGGCACCGTTGCTAGGGACTAAGTGTTTGTGCGCTAAGTAGAACATAGGAAATCATCCACATCATTGGGAAGCTTAAACGAACCCTTAGGGTTAATTAAACAAAAAATTATATAACGGTTAATCAGCACACCGAATAAGACACAATGTTTTCTTCTTCTCATAAAAGCACTTCACCACCTAAGGATCACACTAGAGACTGTCGACAATCTAACACACATAACCATGAACCGCTAGTTCCTCAACAGTATCGGGTGATGTATATTCATCCTGATGAGTACATACCAGATTTTACTTTTATCCTCCATCAGGATGAACAACTGCGTTGGCATGATTTGTAAGGTAACATAGTGTTGCCCCCAGATCGTGCAGTCCCCAACATGCTCCTTTGTGCACTTGCACAAATAGGCATGACAGAGCTATACATTGAATACGTTGCATGTGATTACAGCATAAGGGACTACCATCCCAAAAAAGCACAATGTTTAAGGGATTCGCGGCAGGAGAGCCACCATACATTGTTGAAGGGCAAAGGGGTCTCGCACGTCCTAAGCGAATTTGGAGATGGTGAACCAATTATAACAGGTTCTCCATCAAATGATGTTCCCCCTCCTAACAATAGTGAGGAGGTGGGGTATCAAAACCTATGCTCCATGATACACAACCCTGGTTCTAATCCCCATGAACACCAAGTGTTCACCGAGGGAACAAAAACACATGACAAGGACGAGCACTTGGATCTTCATCACGATCAGGGCCGTAGTCACCGAAGAGAAGGTAAGAAACATCATCATGGCGATGGTTCTCCTTCTTCTTCCCCTACATCACACCATTCACCCTCTCCTTCCACATTAGGATGCAGTCACAAAGAGCACAACGGTGAGGATAAGGGTAAGCAAAATGAGAGACCTCGACGAGAGAGTCGAGAGTGAGGACAAGGGAATTCTAGAGAGTCAAGGCATGAAATAAGGGAAAGTAGGGAACCACGTAAGCATCATAGATGTCATGAGAGAGATGATCATGACGAACCCCTACTAGCAACCTGAAGTATGTTAGACATTACGGAGGCTGTGAGAATACCTACAAGGCATTAAAAAGATAGCCGGATTAAGAGATTAGATATGAATAATATCCCACGGTTTGAGGGGGGATACAATGTTGATCCGCAAAATCACTTATAGGAATTCCACGATGCCTATGCCTTGTAGAATATCGAAAATGAGTGGCAGAAATTAAAGTTGTTCCCTAGGAAACTCATAAAAGAAGCAGAGAGTTGGTACCGGTCCTTAGAGCCAGAAACCATTAGGAGGTGGAGTACAATGCTAGAATTGTTCAACGATAAATACCAAATGTACTCCAGAGTGTCCAACTTGTGTAAGAAGATCCAAGGATGCAAGCAGGGTAATCACGAACCCTTGGATGTTGTCGTGGGACGATATTATGCATTGCTACATCGTTGCCTGGGCCATGGTTATGCACAACAGGATCAACTCCACCACCTCGTAGATGGGCTAAGACATGAAACTAGGAGAACCCTTGGGACTTATGCCCAAGGGAGACTATCTGAACTTAGATCCCATGAAATTCATCGATTGTTGGAGCAAGTAGCTAAAGAATAAGGGGAGCTATGGAAAAGAGAAAGTGTGGAAGAGTATAACCACGACCCTTTCCTCTAAAAGAAGGGAGTAAGATTCTGCGATGAAGACGATGAGTCACCACTCGAAGAGTTGGTGAATAGAAAAACCTTGCTACTTCAAAAGCTAACAACGGAAGTATAGGATAAGGTAGATGAAATATGGAGCTCCTGAGATAGCAAAATTGAAACTGTCTTGAAAATCGTAGAGGAGTCTAAAGAGGAACGAAGTAGTGACCATGGTAAGAAAAAGCAGAGAGATTTAGGCCATGCACATGACAAGGGTAAGGGAAAAATAACTATCGCCAATGAGGTTGTGGATTTGGATACAAACAATGATGGTGGATGTGAGATCTACCAATATGACCATCCTAAGGGATGTTGCCCAATAATGTCACATCTACAAGAGTATGGGGTGTATGCACTCAACCTAAGACTTAACAGATGGCAGGCACCCCAAAGGTTACATTATTCCCCAAGGTAACCCAAGGCAGTTCCACCAGCCGTTAACATATTATCCAAGTGGAACTCTGCCACAACCTATCGGGCAACATTAGTAGTGGCAACACCCACAGTCATGGGGGATGCCACCACCTAGACAACAATACTGTTACTGGCAACAAAACCCGTATGGCTACTACGTGCAGCAGCCGGTTTCTCCAAGTGACTCTATGGGTCACACAACCCCACAATGTCACTACCAAGTTCAGGAGTATTTTAGGACTCCTTCTCCTATAGAAGACACACCACACACGTACCATCCTTTGAATCCATCCGCCACTCATGCACTGATAGTTCCACTACCACCCGCTCCAACAATGCAAGGGGAACTCCCCACCCAACCGCAGCAACGTAATGCTACGAGAGCTATAAACCTTCAACCTGCTGCTAGTTCTGACAACCGCATGAAGAGAAGACCTTTCTTCAGAACCAAAAGCCCAAACAAGCTCTCACAACCACAAGCGGTTGAGTCAGTGCATGCACCTCCAACACACAAGGCTTCAGAGCTCCCTTCAAACCAACAACAGGGCTTAACACATAAGGTTATGTTAACACATACCATTACTAACTGGATCAAGGTAGGCTACCTTCCCAGGAAACTCTCTGACCCTAGAAATCCCTTAATCTACCTCCAAGTCACTGGGAACAAACCTCGTAAGGCTCTTTTTGACTCAAGTTCCAGAGTCAACTTAATCTTACAAGAAATGTATAAAGCCTGGAACCTGCCTCCACTCAAGAAGAGCAATATTCAACTAGAGCTAGTTGACCAGTCCATCACCATTCCCTTGGGATTGGTGGAGGAAATCGTTACCATTGTGTGTGATTGGTCATACCCAGCTAATTTCCTAGTGATAGAAGTCAATAGTAACAAAGGGGACTTCCTAATTATAATGGGAAGGGCATGGCTCAGCACCATCAATGCATGCCTAGGGATCCGTGATATTTCCTTGGAAATATCTAAGGAAAATATTTATGGAAAGATCGAGAAGAAGAAAGTTTTGTGCATCACATACAGTGACTCAGAGGTTCATGACATGAAGGAATGCTCAGCATCTCCTGCATGCAACTGGTGTGCCCAAGAAACGCAGATACAACAGTGCCTGTATGTAGCAACCACACAACAAGAGAACACCCAGTGGTTGATAGCTGATCAAGAAAGTAGCCCACCAACATGCATGGAACAAACTAGGAGAACAACTCATGCCCACAACGAAGGCATAGATACATTGGAGTATGAGTGTCACCGACTTCGACCCCTTAACCTGAAAGCATCAATCGGGAGAAGTTGGACACTTCTAAGAAATTCAAATAGACATTCATTATTTTGAATCTCTCCCTTTCGATTTAGCGGGAGAAGTTATGGCCACCTATGCTGATCATTCGGGGCCCTCAGTTCTTTTTAGTTTTTGTTTTATACATTTTTGTTTTGCACATTTTTGTTTTAAAAATTTCTTTAACTTTTCTTATTTTTTTTACAACATCATTTATTCTTTTTCATTTCTTTATGTGTAAGTGTGTGTGTGTGTGTTTTATCCATTTTGTTAAGTTTGTCATCCAATAAGTGTTCCAAAGATGGTATGAACAATTTTCCTATTGATTGCTAATGTTTGGATTTTACCTTTAAGTTACGATGTTGATACTAAGGTATGGATTTTTTGATATGATAGGCAATGAGTCCACTTTATTCATTCATCCACAAAATTCTATGGTCTCTCTTGGCTTGGAACTGTACAGTACCTTTCTCAATAATAAGAACTATAACGAATTAGTGACTGGGCATTTCTTAAACTAAGGAAGGACTCAAGGCTTGAAAAGGGTGTGACTTTAAGGGAACTTGATGCATTTGTGTTGGCCATTCTCTTGGGTGCTTGGATGTTTTCTTCTTGAGTTTTCTTACTGTTTCGACCTTACCCAATTATTAGGAAGTTGAGCTAATAAAAATAACAAAGTCTTTGCATGGTGTGGTTCTCACGCATAAACACATAAAAAAAAAGAAATAAAAAGTGAGAATTCAAAGCACACCCCTTAGACGAAATAATCATTTGGGCTACAAGCACTGGTTATGGAATTAAAATAAAAATGTTTCCTCTAACTAAGGCCCTTCTTGCTTCCCATTCTCTCCTCCTTCATTTCATCAGAATGGTGGTGGCTTTTTGAGGGATGCATTCTTGTTACTTCAAGAGGATGGATTGATAGAATGCATTAATGCGAAGTCACTGGATGAGGTTGTTGAGGTCGGAGTTGGAATGAGATTTTTCAAGTCACATTAATCATTAACTACACAAGGGGCTGTACACCACCTTGTTCCTGAGACTCCATTCCATTCTCTTCTTTCCATCATTCTTCCTCCATTTTTCACCTCGTTGTTGGTTGTATCATTAGTGTATATTTTGGTTGATGCATTTTTTTTGGTAAATTCTTGTGGTTAAGACTTTAACTCTTGTTCCAAGTGACATTCCTAGAGACTACAGACTCTTTAAATGTGGGTTTGTCAGGGCATTAAAGGCATGAGCCTGCTTTGGGGAGGACCCACTGGCCTTCCTATTTGGCACACTAGTTAAATTCTTTCCCTTAACATTTCTGCAATCCACTCTATTTTGTTCATTTCCATATTGACAACCATTTCATAAACGTTATATTTGTCTCTTTTTCTCCATCTTTCTTGTTCCTTTTCTCTTTCTCCATTCTATTGCTACTGAAGGTTCGCTCTTAGTCATGGCCCCTACACCTTCGGTAGTCACCATAATTATATCTCCAGACCCATATCAGCCATACCACAACTTAGCCAATGGACCTTTCACCGAAGCAAGGTATCAACTACATTGTGATTCATTTACCCTTGCTAATATAAAGACTATGTTGTGTGTGTATATGGAAATCATGCAACAATGGATTGGATCTGGAGGGAAAACTTGGAATGGATCGGTGCTGAAGCAGCTATGCAAGGAACGAGATGGATGGCGTTGGCAGTAGCAGACTTTTTCTCTCTTCTCTCTTCTCTCTCAGCTGCCAAATAAGGCCTAATGTCAAATGTATAAAGTGTTCACTCTTGTTGTCGTGAATACCAATTTTGTCATGTTCTGTAATGATGATCCGTTTACATGTCGTCCCATTCACCATTAGTTCCATTCAAGTTAATAATCCATACCTTCCCGATATTTTGTAAGGAACTCGAGGACGAGTTTTTATTCAATCATGGGGGTATGATGGGACGTGATATCGCATTGACCACGATATCGTGTCCTCACTGCAATATCGCGTACGCGATGTATCATACCCGATATCGTGTCTTTCTCGTGATATTGAGTACGCGATATCGCAGTCCACCGTCATTTCTATAAATAAGAAGTGGCTCTCCCTTGTTTCTCCATCTAGATCTAAACCCTTAGCGAAACTCTGGAAGTTTTACCTCTCTAGAGATAGAATAATTTCCATGTGCTCGCAGTAGGATCTCCAAAGTGAATGGATCTTTATTTAAGCAAATATTGTTCCTGAACACAAGTTTGTGTACGGAAATAAAGACAAACTGTTGGATAAACCTTGCAGTGCATGGACTAGGCTAATTAGGACTTTAATTACTATTATTTATTGTTCATTTTTAAATGCTTTATTAGTTAATTAAATCTCTCTCAACCCTTCTCCCATAGTTAAGTGCATTCAGTATGACCACTTCGAACACGTGTGTTACGCTTGGTGATCCCAGTAACAAATAGCGTTTGGTAATCAAGGTTGCATTGGTTCAAGGTGTGAACGGTAAGTGGGAATGAACGTTGTACTAGGTTAATTAAGGCTTAGTTAGTTAGTTAAAGTTAGTTAATTAGTCTCTTCACCCTTTACCTCATTAGCATAGGAGATAAAACATAAAAACTATACAAATCACATACCTCAGACTTAACCATAAAACCATGACAAATACAAGTAAGTCTAGGAAGACAATGAACAATTAACCTTAAGTGTTCCATAAGGCGTGTAGGCACTTATTCTACGGAGTTCGACCAGATCGCGTGTGTAACGCTCATATTCGTATGGTTGAGTGTAGGGCTACCTTGCCACTCATCAAGGAACATAGACAAGACTATCACAAATGGGAAAATAAGGATAGAGATTCTAACCATGACATGTCTAATGATGATAACCTCTTATTGGCTACTAGAAGCATGATTTAGATCAAGAAGGTAGTAAGGATACCTCACAAGTATTAGAGTGAAAGCCACATCAAAGGGCTTAATATGAATAACATTTCTAAATTTGAGGGAAGCTATAGTTCTAATCCGCAACATTATCTACAAGTCTTTCATGATGCTTGCATTTTGCAAAACAATGACAATAAGTGACAGAAGTGTTAGTTCTTCCCCAGGACACTAATAGAAGAATTGGAAACTTGATATAGATTGTTGGAACCAGATTTAATCCATTGGTTATCCTAGGTTCACTCCACAAATAAATCACCTTCAAGTACTAAATCCATATATTAGGTAAAGATAAAACTATTTGATAGAAAACAAGAAAAATAGCTATCTTTAATTATTTTTTTTGAAGATTACAATAGGGTTCACAAAACCCACAAGCATCCAAACCTATCATACTTAAACAACATTGTAGAAAGTGAGGCCCAACAATCACACAATGTTGTTCTTAATGCAAAAGATAATCAAGAGAAATCTCTCCCATAACCTAGGACTGAGATCTCAACTCATAAGTGAGATATAAGAGAATAAAACACATAGACCAATATACCACAAGTTGATCTTGGAGCTACAATTACCAATTGCACTCACTCAATGTGCACACCCACTCTCTCTTACTCAACTCTCCATTCTCAAGAGCTCTTTCTCTCACTCATGGCTACTCAACAATGATGAATACATACATATTTATGTCAAACCAAAAGATAAGAAACCTAGAAACCTTTCCCCAACTTAGCCTAAGGTTTTGTAGATGTTACCCAAGTCTTCTCACCTTTTTCCCTAGCGATTTCCATCCATTTTCATCACATTCTAGTTGTTTCCCAAATTGGGATAGGCATTTTTGGAAGTTTGCCCATCCATATGGGTTGTCTTTGATCTTGCCAAGACTTCTCATATGAAAACCTAGCTCCTGGTTAAGATGTTTGCTATTTTTCTGAGACATTTCTTCTAGCCCTAAGACATCTCAGGTTCTAGTGAGACATCTCGCATGAGATGTCGCATGCATAGTTGAGACATATCACCCAAGACATCTTAGTTTCTGGTGAGATGTCTCACTTGCTAGGGCTAAACAAAAAATTATTTGTTTGGATGTTTGGAACCTCCAAATACCTTTAAAAAAGTCCCTCTAAATTCATCAAAATGAGTCCAAAAGACCCCAAAACATGTTAAAACATCCAGGAATCATCATCAACAAGGTCAACACAAGAAGACACATACTAATAGGACACACTTGTCTACGTCTTCTTCAAGCTCAAAACCTACCAAAATTCATGTAGGATAGAATAAGAGGATTGAAAGAGGTGTTCCTACACTAGCTCTCCCATAACTTCAAAAAGTTAACTTAGGTGAACAAGGGAGTAGGGGTTGAAGTGATTTCCCACTTATGAAGTCTGGTCTCATGGATCCATATGGCATTATTCATGGATTGATCCTTCCAATGGATCAAGTACTCATGCCTCTTGATTTCCTAAGTACTAGAAGCTTCTCTTTTCTTGAGTATGATTACCTTCCTCCCAATTGAAGGCTTGGACTGATCAATAGCTCCCTTCAACTCATCTATGCTCTTCTATATGATCTTCTCATCAGTTGGTCCATGATAGTGCACAACATTTGAAACATTAAACATAAAATACATACTAACATTGTTTGGTAAATCAATCTCAAAAGCATTACATTAATCTTAGCCTTTATTTTGAAAGTCCCCATCTTCTTGGCTTACAATTTGGAGAAGTTAACATCTCTCAATTGCTTCTTCTTCAAGTGCATTCAAAGCAAGTTACCAATAGTAAAATTAGACTTCTGCTTACACTTATTCCTCTTGAGGACTCTCTCTTTAGCTTTCTTGTCAATATTTGATTTTACTTGCACATGGAGATCCTCATCTCTTGCACAAAACCAACACTAAGTTGAGCTTCATACTCAAAGCTCTTCAAAATATTCACCATCTTTGAATAGAACCCAAGGTCACCTCAAATGGGCTTTTGCCAATAGTAGCATGAAAAACCTTATCATACAAAAACTAAATATTCTTTCTTGGTGTTGAAAAGTCTCTTACTCATCCTTCCTCCACCATGAAAATCAAAATGTAGATTGCCTTCATGCTGTTCATCTATTTCACAGCTAAGACAATTAATTTTATCACTATCAATGTCCATATTAACATCAATAAGGATCTTCTCAGAGTGATTCCTACTATATCCATAATCATTAGGAAAATTACCATTATTAGTCTTGCTCTTAACAACAATGGCATCCAAAGTTACATTACTTTCATCATGCACAACATAACTCAAAACTTTATCACAATCACTACTAAGCTGAAGTGAAAAACTAGAATTCAACACACTAGGTTCCACATAAGAGACAATATTATCATATGCAAGGTAAAGCTTAGACTCACTTACCTCTTCATAGCTTCTCTTATCCATATTTGGTTCAACTTGATCTTTAACATGTGGTTGTTCGCTCTTATCAAAGCTTAAAGCTTCAAGATTCCACATAGGAGTCTCCAACTCCAATGGTTTCTCCTCTTGAAAGGAATCATCAACAGCTTCTATAATCCACTTTGGAAGTACCAACTCAAAAGGTAAATTCTCCCCCATGGATTAAACATCAGATTCATCACCCAAGCAATCATTCTTCCACACATCTTAGCTAGAATGTTCACCTCTTTTCCATGAGATAGCCTCAACTTGGTAAATAATTTTCTTTCCTCTACCATAGGGTATAGAAAAATTGCACAAAGAATGAGTATCATACCCTCTAGTCATGCTCTTAATCCTTCTTGAAGTAGTCCCTTGATCTTTGTCACTCATTTGGCCTTGATCTTTCATCTCCCACAACTTATGAGGTAGGAACTCTCCTTGATCAATAACCTACACTATCTTAGACTATGAAGATCTCTTGGTTTCCTCTTCTAAACTTTTGAGTATTGAGCATACCCTTTCTTAATAAGAGATACTTGAGAACTTTTTTTCCCCATTGATCTCTACTTCACTAGATCTTTCATCTTCCTTCTTGAACGCCTTTGGAAATTTCTCCTTCAAGCCTAGCATACTTGTAGGAAGTTCAACCTTCAAATCATCATGATTAGTGGTAATTGTTGTCATAACAAAAAAACCAAAACTAGTTTCAACATGTTTCTTAATATATTCCCTCTCTCTTAGAAGAATTAAGAAAGCATTAAGTGAGCTTTTCTTCCTCACTAGTTTAGCTATCATAGGAATCAAATCATGGACTTCATTAGGTCTAACTACACTTCACACATTTCTTGCACCATCAAACTAAGAACCATTGTGAAAATTCCAAGGTCCACGAAGAATTACATCAGCACAATCTATTGGAAGCACATCACACTTCACAAGATCATAAAAAATTACAATTTTAAATTACAAGGTACATTGTTCCCTTACCTCTCAGGAAAAATCCCTAGATAACCAATACACCCTATAAGGTCTAAGATGAGGATTAGTAACCAAACCCAATCTAGCAATTACCATAGAAAAAATAACATTTTCTTGGGCTCTCTCATTAATCAAAACATGAATCCATTCCTGAGTAAGAAAACAACTAGTCCCAATTTGAAACAACAATTTCCTATTAAGATGATTCCATCTATTGACATTCCCCATGAATGCACAAGAATTTAATTCAGAAACATTCTTAATTTTTTTAAGCATTAGGATTACCTCTTTGAAGAGCTTGGCTTGATGTCTCTTCCACCTCCATGGTTTGCACATCTTTGCCCTTGGCTACCTTGTGAAGTGAACATTCCCATTGCTTGTGTCTCCATTCTCCACATTTGAAGAGCTGTTGCCTTGATCCTTACCTCCCTTTTTTTGGTCCTTCTTGTCTTTTCCTTTCTCATTTCCTCTTTTAGTCTTCTTATCTTAGCTTGAAGAAGTTGCATTGAACACCACTAAAGCCTTTAAAGTTCTCATATGAGGAATAAGATTCCCTCCCATTGGAATCCTTGGCTGATAGTTTCCTACACTCCCATAGCTAGATTTTCCTTTTTCTTCATCCACTTTGATGAAGTTTCATGATTTGGCCATGTCTATGAGATGCCATCAACATGACCTCCTTGACGGGATCTCGTCAATGTGATCCCGTCAATGTAGGGTTTGACCTATTTACTTGTACCTATTGATGAGGCACCCTATTTTCACCTATAAATGTGCACCTTTCACTGTATTTATGACATTCTTTTCATAAGTTGTAGCAAAGCTTTAGTAGTTTTTCCACTTGAAAGTTAGAATATTTTCTAAGTGCTCACAATAGTAGTTAAAGAGTGTATGGATCTTTATTTAAGCATCATTGTACCTAAGCGTTGTAGTGTGTGTAGCAATAAAGATGAGCTTTTTGATCAAACGTTGTAGCACCTGACTAGTTTAATTATTTCTTTAAGCATTTAATATTTTAAGAAATTTCCTTTAATGTTTTAAGTAATTAAGTAATTAATTAAGCTATATTAAATAACAATTAATTAAAACACATAAGTACAACCACTTTGAGCATATGTGTAATGCTTGGTAATCCCAGTAAGGCTTAACGTTTGGTAACCTTGTAGTGTTATATGTGTTTAGGATGTGTATGGAAAGTTAGAATAGATGCTTATGTTAGGATTAGTTAAGTGTTAGATAGTTAGATTAATTTAGTAATTAGTTATCTTATTCTTTATTCTTAGGCAACTTAGAACATAAAAAGATAAAAATGATAAAAATCATATGCCTTAGTTATACTTAACCATATTCTTATGCTCACAAGTATAACTAGGAAGACGACGATTGCAATAGTTGATTCACCTTTTAGACCAATGTACGTAGAAACCTAGAAGTCCTTAGAATTCAATTGCATCATGTGTAAATGGTTGTGATTCATATGGTTGGCGGTAGGGGTACCTACCGCTCATCATTGGCGCCATTGCTAAGGACTTTTAGTTAGTGACATGCACTATCTAAGAATTAATAAAAATCATTTAAGATCACTGGAATGAACACTAAAGTTGCAAAAATTTGAATAATAATAATAATTATGATTAAAGAACATTGCTATGTTTCTTCTAAGTGAAAATGTCTTCTTCTCCTAGGCATGATGAATCAAAACTGCCAGTGCCCTAAGAATTCAGAGTTATGTATACTCATCTAGATGAGTTTGTGCCTGATTTCACCTTTATCCTACACCAGAATGAATAACTACAGTGGAGAGACATGGAGGGCAATGTTGTATTGCACCTGACCAATTTGTTCTTTAGATGCTACTCCAAACTCTTAGGAGGTTGGGCATCTAGGATCTTCACAAGGAACACGTTGTGTAGGACCATGACTATTAGGATTAGCATTCCACTAAAATAGAACACAAAAGAGATTGGCACCAAGAGAAGCGCCATGAAGCTACGAAGGGAAAATGATTCACTAAAATATTGTTCCTACTAAACTAAAAAGACAATGAGGATCCTTCCTTTGGGGGTTCTCAACATGAAGATTTTCCACTCCTTAACTCTGGTGAAGGGGGCTTGAACCTGAACTTACAGTTCACTATCAATAATCCTACTTCAAGAAAAAGTAAGAGTTAAGGCAAGGGCTCAAGCAACCATCATGATGATGATAAATTTGATGATCATCATTGTGACAAGAAGAGAGGAGGTGGCAGATACTATGGTAGTGGTAGTCCTTCACATTCTTTGTCTCTACATCTACATCTTCTTCTTTCTCCTCTAAATTTGACTAAAATCATAGAGGATGAAACCATGACAATAATGATCATAGGACCTGCCATGAGAAAATGGATAACAGAGGACATCATAGGTGCCATCAAAATCATGATGATGATTGATGAGTGGCAAGGTACCCCTACACTCAACCATATGAATACGAGCGTCTCACGCACGATCTGGTCAAACTCCAAGGACTAAGTGCTTACGCGCCTTATGGAACACTTAAGGGTAATCAATCGTTGTCTTCCCAGACTTACCTGTACTATCATAGTTGTATGGTTAAGTAAGTCTGAGGTATATGATTTTTATGTCTTTTATATTTTTATTGCCTATGCTAAGAGACGAAAGGGTGAAGAGAATAAGTAACTAACTTTCACTAACTAAGCTTTAATCATCTTAGCATTAGTATCTATTCCCACTTTCCGTACACACCTTGAACCAGTGCAACGCTACTGGGATTACCAAACGGTATTCGTTACTGGGTTACCAAGCGTAGCACACATGCTCAAAGCAGTCGTACTGAATGCACTTAACTAGGAGAGTTGAGGGTTGAGAGTGATTAATTATCTAAGAAAGCATTTAAACATTTAAAAATAATTAAAGTCTTATTTAGCTTAGTCCATATGCTGCAAGGTTTATCAGAAAGTTCATCTTTATTGCCGTACACAATTGTGTGCTCAGGTAAAAATTGCTCGAATAAAGATCCGTTCACTTTGAGACTCCTACTACGGGCACATGGAAATTATTCTATCTCTGGAATGGTAAAATTGCTAGAGTGTAGCTAAGGGTCTAGATCTAGATGATCTTACAAGGGAAAGATGCCTCTTATTTATAAACAAGGCGACGGGCTGCGATATCACGTATGCGATATTGCAGAGGCCGACGTGATATCGCGGACGTGATATCGCATACACGATATCGTGGCCCATGCGATATTGCATACACGATATCATGGCCCATGCGATATCGCGGCTCATCATACCCCCATGACTAAATGAAAACTTGTCCTCGAGTTCCTTACAAAATATTGGGAAGGTATGGGATTATTGACTTGAATGACACTAATGGTAGATGGGGTGACATGTGAATGGATCATCATTACAAAACATGACAGAATTAGTGTTCATGACAACAAGAGTGAACACTATACACATTTGAAATCCAGCCTTATTTGGCAGCTGGGAAGAAGAGAGAAGAGAAGAGAGAGAGAGAGAAAAGAAGAAAGAAGAAGTCTGCTGCTACCAACACCAAGATTGAGCTTTTCATTGTCCATCCATAAGCATGTCATCAATCTTGTTCCTTGCATAACCGCTTCAGCACTAGTCCATTCCAAGTGTTTCCTCTAGATCCAATTTGGTGTTGTATGATTTCCATCTACACACACAACACAATATGATATTAGCAAGGGTAAATGAATCATAATGCAGTTAATACGTTGCCTCAGTGTAAGGTCCATTGGCTGATTTGTAATATGGCTAATGTGGATTTGGAGATATAATACTAGTGACTACCCGAGGTGTAGGGGTTAGGAGAAAATCAAAAAAATTGGACCAAGAACTCCATGACTGAGAGTGAACCTCTGGTAGCGATAGAATGGAAAAAGATAAGGAATAAGAAAAGATGGAGAAAAAGAAACAATGGGAACGCCAATAAAATGTATGTCAAAGATGAAGGTGAAGAAAATAAATGGTGACTGTGTAAATGTTTAAGGGAAAGAAATTAACGGATGCACCAAATAGGAATGCCAGTGGGTCCTCCCCAAAGCAGGCTCATGCCCTTAATGCCCTAACAATCCCACATTCAAAGAGTCTGTAGGCTCTAGAAATGTCATTTGGAGATAAGAGTTAAAGTATTAAGCACAAGAGTTTACCAAAAAGAAAACAATGCATTAACCAAAATATGGACTACTGATACAACTGACAATGAGGTGAAAAATGGAGAAAGAAAGATGGAAAGAAGAGAGTGGAATGGAATCTCAAGAACAAGGTGGTGTACAACCCCTTGTGTGTTAATGGTTAATGTGACTTAGTAGATCCCATTCCAAATCTAGCCTCAAACAATCCACATCCAGTGACTTCACATTAATACATTTGGCCCATCCATCCACCTAAAGGAAAAAGAATGTCTCCACCAAAGAGTCACCACCATTCTGATGAAACACGAAAGGAGAAGGTAGGAAGCAAGGAAGGGCCTTAGTTAGAGGGAATATTTTTATTTAGTTCCATAACTAGTGCTTGTATCCCAAATTAGTATTTCGTCTAAGGGGTGTGCTTTGAATTCCCATAGTTTTTTTTTGTGTTTTTTCATTAGAACCACACCATGCAAAGATTTATTATTTTTATTTGCTTAGCTTCCCGGTAAGGGGGTAACGTCAGAACGGTAAGAAAACTCAAGAAGAAAACATCCAATCACCCAAGAGAATGGCCAACACAAATGCGTCAAGTCCCCTTGAAGTCGCACCCTTTTCAATCCTCGAGTCCTTCCTTAGTTTGAGAACTACCTAGTCATTGGTTCATTGATAGTTGTTATTATTTATTTTGAAGAAAGGGAATGTACAGTTCCAAGCCAAGAGAGACCATAGAAATTTATATGTGTATGGATGAAGTGGACTCATTACCTGTTATATTAAAAGAACCATAACTTAGTGTCAACATCATAACTTAAAGGTAAAAACCAAACATTAGCAATCAATGGAATACAGTTCAGATCATCTTCAAAGCACTTATTAAGTGACAAACCTTAACAAAACAAAACGAATAAACACACAAGTAAATGAAGAAGTGTGAACGATGTTGCAAAACAAAAACAAGAAAAGTTAAAGAAATTTGTAAAACAAAAATGTGTAAAACAAAAACTTAAAAAGAAACTGAGGGCTGCAAATGATTAGGATAGGTGGCCATCTCCCCCATGACTGAATTGGAAGGGGAAGATCCAAAATAATGAGCAAGGTTGTTCCCTCCCAGATGTGCTATGTGCATAGACCGTTCTAGGTTCATGATAAGGTTTGGTTGGTTGCACACAGACTAGTATTCTGCTATTGGAGTACTCATTTGAATTTTCTAAGAGTTTCCAACTTCCCTTGATTGGTGGTTTCAGATTAAGAGTTGGAAGTTGGCGACACTCTTGCTCCAGTGCAACTATGCTTTCTACGCAGACACAAGTTGGTCCCCTAGTTAGTTCCATGCATATTGGTGGGTTTCTCTCTTAATTAGTTGTCAACCACTGGGTGTTCTCTTGTTGTGTGGTTGCTACATACATGCACTTTTGTATGTTAACTTCCTGGGCACATCGGTTGCATGCAAGAAATGCTGAACATTCCTGTACACCATCACCCTCTGTATCACTGTATGTGATGCATGGAACCTTCTTCTTCTTGATCTTCCCATAAGTGTTTTCCTTAGATATTTCTAGGGAAAGATCATAGATTCCTAGGCATGTGTTTATGGTGCTTAGCCATGCCCTTCCCATTATTATTGGAAAGTTCCCTTTGTCATTGTTTACTTGGATCACTAGGAAATCAGCTGGGTATGACCAACCACACATAATGGTAATGATGTCCTCCACCAGTCCGAAGGGAACAGTGATGGATTGGTCAGCCAGCTCTAAGCGAATATTGCTCTTCTTTAGTGAAGGCAGGTTCCAGGCTTTATACATTTCTTGTGATATTAAGTTGACTCCAGAACCTGTGTCAAGAATAGCTTTATGTGGTTCATTACCAGTGACTTATAGGTAGATTAAGGGACTTCCAAGATCAGAGAATTTCCTAGGAAGGTGGCCTTCCTTGATCCAGTTGGTAACGGTATGTGTTAACATAATCGTATGTGTTGAGCTCTGTTTTTGATTTGAAGGGAGCTCCAAAGCCTTATTTGATGGAGGAACGTTTGAAGGCTCAACCGCTTGTGGTTGTGAGAGCTTGTTTGGACTGTTGGTTCTAAAGAAAGGTCTTGATGAGACGTGATTTACACTAGGCCGCGATATCGCGTACGCG
>MNCI01002704.1:597518-630679 GCA_015680685.1 Gnetum montanum | reverse complement strand
ACTCCCTTCTTGCGAAGGGAGGGATCACGGTTGTATTCTTCTGCAATTTCTCTCTTTCGTAGCTCACCCTCTTCTTGCGCTACTTGTTCCAACAAGATTTCAACTTCATGGGCTCTAAGTTATGAGAGTCTCCCTTGGGCATAAGTCCCAAGAGTTCTTCTCGTTTCATTTATTAGCCCATCCACGATGTGGCGAAGTTGATCCTGCTTTGCGTACCCATGGCCTGGGAAACGATGTAACAATGTGTAATAGCGGGCCATGGCAGCATCCAAGGATTCATGAGCACCTTGTTTCCAGCCTTGGATTTTCTTATGCAAATTGGACACTTTGGAGTACGTTTGATATTTATTGTTGAACAATTCAAGCATCGTACTCCACCTCCTGATGGTTTCCGGTTCAAGGGACCGGTACCAGCTCTCTACTTCTTTGGTGAGTGTCCTTGGGAACAACTTAAGCTTTTGCCACTCACTATCAATGTTCTGCAAGGCACAGGCATCGTGGAATGCCTGTAAATGATGTTGAGGATCAGCGTTGTATCCCCCTTCAAAACGTGGGATATTATTTATGTCCAAACGCTTAATCCTACTATCCTTTAAATGCCTTGTGGGAATCCTAACTGCCTCTCTAATGTCTAGCATACTTCGGGTTGCGAGTAGTGGTTCGTCATGATCATCTCTTTCATGACATTTGTGATGTCTTCGTGGTGGTTCCCTACTTTCCCTACCTCCTTGCCCTTCTCCTAACTCCTCTCGACCTTCTTGTCGAGGTTTTTCATTTTCCCTTTTACTTTTACTCTGTCCGTTATGCTCACGATGTTTGCGCCCAGATGTGGAAGGAGAGTGTGAATGGTGAGATGAAGGAGAAGAGGAAGGGGATCCATCACCATGGCGATGCTTCTTACCTTCTCTTCGGCTGCTTCGGGCCCGATCGTTATAACGATCCAAGTGCCCGTCCTTAGTGTGAGTAGTTGTTCCTACCGTGAATAGTTGGTTCTCACAGTGATCATCGTTTCTTAAGAAACCTATTGTGAGGGGTTCCTCATCTCCTAGTTCACCGAGGACATGGGGGACCTTGCCCTTCAACAATGAATGTTGGCTCTCCTGCCTTGCGTCCTGAATATGTTGGGCATTTGTGGGACGATAATCCCTTATGTGATATATTCCAGCAACGTATTTAGCGAATAAGTCCTGCATGCCAATCTGTGCCAATTCACGGAAAAGCATGTTCGGAACGAATCGATCTGGTGGTAAAACTATATTACCAAACAAATATCTCCAGTGCAACTATTCGTCCTGATGGAGAGTAAAAGTGTAATCAGGGATATACTCATCGGGATGAGTATAAGTTATCGTATACTGTTTAGGACCTGGCTGATCTGGGTTATGCGTATGATGCTGACCTTCTCCTGTATTGTTCTTAGGTGAGTTGATTTCATGAGAAGAATCCATTTCTAATGGTGCGCTATTTACCGTTATTTATGTTCTTAATTAACTGATTAACCCTAAGGTTCGTTAGAGCTCAGAACGATGTGAGTGATATCCCTTATGTTNCATGTTAATGTTTGCTATTACTACTACTACTAGAATACTTGAAACTTTTACTTACATTACTCAATACTTTTTAGATATTTAATAGAAATTCATATGTATGAGTTTAGGAATGTTTGAATAATCCTAGGATGGTATAAAAAACGTAAATATGATTAGTTGTATTTATTACAAAATAAGTTAACAAAGGAACTTTTTAAAACTATTATAACAATCTTCTATAATAATGGTTAAATGCATTTATGGTGAAAAATTTTCATAACCTTCTTAATTTTTATTTTTATTTTTTTGATTAGGTCTATTACAATGAAGAAAGAAAATGAGACAATAGTATCGATTGATTATTTGATTCACTTTTTGTTTATATTTCTTGTTAGTTTATTTATTTTTAAGTAATGTATGAAACACATGTACACCACACTATATTTTTGCCTCTAGGGGTAACCTAATTCCTTTTCTTATCCTTGATTTTTAATATTTAACCATTAATAAACATGGAACATATATAAGATTCTTATTTTAGGCTATGATTGTCTATATTATAGCTTTGTCTAGATAAATAGTATTTTGAAAATTTTAAAAGTCTATCATATTTAACTCTATATTACCTTGGGTTTAACAGTTTATTATTATGATATATATTTCTTAGTTATTCACTAAATGCTATCATCTAATAAATCCTATAATGATGTCCTTAAGAAGTTCATGTCATTTGCTTGTATGATATTGATAGCCTTTGAGACCATTCTAAAGCTTAATTTATACTCTTACATAAGTTTATTATTACTAATGAAAATAATAAAAACATGATTTTTTTTAATGGATTCAATTCAAGAAGATAATGAAGTTGTTTCTATACAACCACTAGCTACCATTAGCTCTTGTCTAATTCATTTGATGGATTTTATTTGAGATCAATGTTATAAAATTATATGAGAGAAAGATGACATATATTATTGAAAATATTTTAATCATCATATTTCAAGAACTACAGTGGCTAATAGGTTTAAAAATTACTTTCTAAAAAAAGATAGAAGAGATGTTGAAATTTTTTCAAATGTTCCTAATGAACTTAAGAAGCATACTTAAGCATATCTTACACAATTTTAAAGAAATGTTGAGTTACATGTTCACATTTATATTTTATGGTGATTTATAAATTCAATAATTATACATTAGTTTATTTACTATATAATATTTAACATGCATATAAATTTATTATCTTATACTTTACTAGGTTAGGAAAAAATTCAATTAAACATATCACATACATTAAATGAAGATGAAAATCATCATGTTAGTTCACACTATTGAATACCATAGAGTGAACTTTAGTGTTATAATTCTTTCAAATCCAAGGAAACTATATTTTCAAAACATACTAATATTAAAATAATAAGAGTTAGGGGTTCTAAATAATCCAAATTAATTCCTATTTGTACACTTGTTGATCTTAGATAATACATAAATCATAGCATAGGTTGGAACAAGAAAAAACATGAAGAAACTTAATGAGCCATTTCTAATTTTTGATACAAGCATATGCTTCCATTTCATTATTATATGTATCTTGAATTTTAGAAAGTTATAAACTTAATGGTTCAACAAAGGTTTGAATTTACACTTTCTTCATATCATCAGATATTATACACTTATTTAATAGTTATTTAAAAAATCTTTATTTACTTTTTCATTCATATACAAACTCATATATATTTAAAATAACAAACTAAGGAAGTTCATATCTTCTTTCTTATTATAGCCTCTCCTCTCTCTAATCTAAGATCCTAGTATATTTTTTAATGTTATTTAGTAATTAAATGAAATGAAGCTTTATTACTTCTAAAGATCCAAAGTATCTATTGGAGAGATATTACGTTTTCATAAAAAAAAATATAGACTCTATTAATTAACTAAATACTAATGAGGCATCAAAAATGAATCATATATGCATTTTGATATAACATTATAACATTATATTAAATGGATAGTTACAACAAAATAAAGAAATACATGTAACTCATCTTTAAGGGCTCTTGATCTATACAACCTACAAATGCACTTTTTTCAAGGGAGTTGAATCCATCTTCTACTTTCAATTCTAAGATGATATAACTTAAGGAAAGCTTGCTAATAGAATTCTCATACTTGATAAAAATAGCAATTGAGAACTAGTAAGCTTCTACATCTAGTTTATTTGATCTAATGTGATATAAATAAAAATTGTCTTTTTTCTTCTACATCAAATCACATCTATGTTAAAATCTGGTATCTAAATACTTGGTAAATATGCTTAGGATTTTGCTACACATCCTTCCCTAAGACATTCCATTTTCTTATCCATTGCATTCCCTAAAAATGCCAACCATGGTCTCGCAAATCCTCAAGAACTACTTTGGAAAATTTATCATGCCTTGAGATATGCAAGCAATGAGTGTGTGTAAGGCTTCTACTTCTAAAGGTAATAAATCAAATTTAAACAATAATATTAAGTAAGGTATTTTCATCTTCACCTTCAACTCATCAAGAAGAAAATTATTTTTACTCTTTCAATATTTTTTCAAAGTTATCACTAAGTCCAAGTCCCCAAACAACACATCCATACAATACAGTAGGATAGATGATAGCCTAAAAAAAAAAATTTGACCTTTCAACACTAGAGTTCTAAATCCTTGTACTTTTTTTTAAAATCATACAAATACTTGAAACCTTTTGCTATTGTTTCTTTAATACACTTTCCCCACATGTAATTGTTTATATAAATGTGATCTAAGCATTTAAAAGACTCTATTATTTGCACATTAGTACCTCCTAAATGAAAGTTATAACAATTACGTTTTGTACCTCAAATCATCAATTTAGTTTTATCTAAATTTACTTGAAGATGAGATGAATGATAATAATTTTTTAAAATTCTAAACATATTTTGCATACCTTTATTAGTAGTGAAGATCAATGCAATATTATCTATATATAAAGGAGATTCACTCAGAATCAAAATTTGTTAGCATCACTATCTTGCCTATTGCACAACATACATTTCATCAATAAAGATACTAAAAAAGAGTTGGAAAAAGTGGACAACCTTGCTTAATGTTATATGGTAATTCATACATTGTCATAATTTGTAAGTTATTGTTGTTAAGTTAGTCAAGTCATAAGATTGTGTTATGATTTGTAAGGTATTTTTTTATGATTTAGTTCTTATGATTTGTAAAGTATTGATAAGATCAATTTTCATTATGAATTGTAACAAGTATTAAGTTGGTTATGATGTTGTGTTATGAGTGGTAACAAAATATTGTATTGGATACAATGAGCAGTAACCTTTCATCATGTTAAAGCTCTAGTCAGTACCAAGTCAATGATATGTGTATGAAGAAGAAATATAAGAAACAACTATTTGTAATTAAGGAACAAACTCTTATAACTAAAAATTATAAGAATATAAATATATAAAATAAATTTATTTAAAGAAAATAACAAATTGTTGATTACAAAATTACTTTATCAAAAGATTTTGATGCATTACGAAACCTTGTAAAGCACTTTCAAATGATAGTATGCTAACTCTAACATGGTACCAAACTAAGAAGAATGTAGAAAATTAAGTAATGAATAATCATCTATGAGGAAAAGACAAGAATGAGAATGTTGAAGACATGATCAATTCTCTATATAATATGACACTAAAAGAAGAAGAATATAAAAGTCTTATGAGATCATTAATGAGTAAGATTATAGTTACAGACTCGCAAAAGCTCATGATGAACAACTATAAGACTTGGGCACAAAATGAGAATCATCCAACAAGCTAATAGACTCTAGCATGTTGTTTCAAGTGTTAACTTTAGCCTTGATAATAATTAGAAAAGAAAATAAAATGATATGACCTTAAGCATTCTCTACACTAATATCTCTAATGAAGTATCTCATCTGGTGTATAGTATGAACATAGCTACAAAGATTTCGAAGTATTTATATCATATTTTTGGATCTTTAAACTAAGTAAAGAAAGACCGTATCTTCTTAAAACTATGAATAATGAAGATGAATACAAAGTAGAAATTAATGAATTTTATCAAAGATATGTAGGAAGTTATATTAGAATTTGAATGTGGAAATGAAAAAGTATCTAATGAAGAAAGAGTTAGTTATCTTTTATGCACTTTAAATAAGTTTAAAGGATTTATAAAAGTATTTGATGCACTACGGGAAAGACCAAACGTTCCAACACTAATAGTTTAATTGCAATTAAAAGAAATAAAAACGAAATTAGAGAAAAAATTAGAAAATTCAAAATATGTATACTAAAAGAAAGAAGTAAAGAAGGCATTGGACACAATATTCACTTTATGACAATAAGAAAAATTTATGATTTAACAATCAAAAGAATTAACAATTAACTTATCATATCTATAGAAGAAGAGGATGTATACTCAAAGATTGCTAGTTCAATCTTAAGAGTCTAAGATCCTCTGTTATTCAGTAAAGAATTATTAGAGAGAATATGGATTGAAAATGGTGGAACAAAAATAGTAATAGAAATTAAAATAATTATCAAAAGAATAAAGTAAATTTGCTAAGAGATGAAGTGGTCTCAATTATTAAGGATATCACCAACCAAGATAAAGTGGTCAAGGTCAAATCCAATACCTAGTACATTAACTTGGAATGTTCTAGACATGTCTTAGAAAATCATAATCTTTTCTAAAATTTTTCTGTAAATGTTAGTGAAGCTACAACACATACTAGAGCCATTTGTAAATATAAAGGGATTGGAGATATTAATATGAAAATTATTGAATAACAAAAATAGATTAAGAATGTGTATTACACTCCAGCACTAAAGTGACATAATCTACTATCAGTATCTAAATTAGTCAAGCATGGACACAATATAATTTTTGAAAGAGATCCAAACAAGAATGTAAGATGTGTAATACTGAAATGTAAGTCTTATAAAAAGCTAATAGAGATGAACATAGAAAATGAAGTATTTAAATTGTATCTAGTAAGAGAGGTTATCTACTTTGCAACTCATAAAGTGCAAGATGAATAGTTATGGCATGTTAGACTTGGTCATATTAAAAAAAAGTTATATTCATAAGTTATTGCAATCTTCCCATGATTTACCATAGCTTGACCTCAATAATGACATGTTTTGAAAGTCATGTGCTATGGGTAAACAAACAAGAATGACTTTTCCATGTAAAAGAGACATAACTACAAGAACTAAGTTGGAGATTTTACATTCGGATGTTGGTTCATATGATAATGTATCTTAGTTATAAGGAGCACGATACTTCCTAACCTACATTGATGAATACTCACAAAATATGTGGATATATATGATTGAATCCAAATGATAATTTTTTGATATCCTTATAAAATTTAAAGCATTAGTGAAAAAACAAACTAGGTTACCAATCATGAAGCCGCAAACTAATAATGAGATAAACTACATAAATAGAAATTTCTTAGAAAATATTATGAAAGAAGGAATTATTCATTAAAAGAAAATTTCATATTATCTTGAACAGAATGATGTAGCTATGTATAAAAATTAAATAGCTAATGAAATGTGTGAAATGAAAGAAATCCCAAATTGGGATATTTATGAGTCTTTGCCTATAGAGTATACTATCACAACATAACATAAACCAAATAAAGTCTAAAATTAAAGGAAGAATAGTTCATAGGATATGGTCTCTATATGAAGCATAATCAAATTATATCCTAGAGGAAGAAAAATTGGTAATTACAAAAGATATGATTTTTAATGAAGACAAACTATTGAAACCTAAACCAGTCCATAAGAGTCCCATGAATATTGATTATAATGATAATGATGATTATGATATTAGTCATAGCCTTGTAAATTGCTCACATAAACATTATGATAAAGATGAATAAGTCAATCTAACCTTAGAAAATCTAACTCATCAATATAATAAAGATGAAAATAATGATGGAGGCCTAAAAAGATTCATAGAATGGGAATAGATAATTAAAAGTGTTGGAGACTAGGAAAACTTAATTGTTACTAAACCAAGACTTATAAGAAGTTAGTACAATGAATTGCATCATAATTATACTATTTCCAACATTACAATAACTAATAAAGAATTTCCAAAGATTGTTACCCAAGCCTTTATGATGGACCATTGGAAAAGAGCAATGAAAATTGAAATTAAAGTTATGGGAAAAAGAGTATGGGAGCTAATATCCTATCGAATGAAAAGAAAACCTATTAATATTTATGACAAGACTAAAAGATGATGAAACACTTGACCAAGTATAAAGCTCAATTGATTGCCAAAAGATTCTCTCAAATTAATCATCATCTCCTTGTCTACTAAGCAAAAATGAAAAATTCATCAAATAGATGCCAAATTATCCTTCATATATGAAGATTTATAGGAAGAAATCTATATGGAACAGCCAAAGAAATTTGTAAAATATGGAAAGTTGATATGTAAATTACAAAAAGCAATCTATGAACTAAAAAACGTACAAAGATTATGGTACCAAAATATTGATCAATTCCTAGTCAACTATGGATTTATCAAGTCTAAAAAAGAACTCTAAATCCTAAATCCTAAACCCTAACCCTAAAAATCCCATACCCTAAACCCTAAACCTTTATATATTTAAGGAAGGGAAGATCCAAATGCTTCTAGTCTTTGATGTTTATGATATATTAATATCAACAATGGGAGCCTAGATCATAGAAAAGTTCATGCATCAATTATCTTTATGATTTAATATCTCAAACTTTGGTCTAGTGCACTATTACTTATGAATGAAATTATAACAAAAGTCCAAGGAGATAACCTTATCCTAGATTAAATACGTAATTGATCTATTGAAAAAATACAATATGTTGAATTGTAAGAATTCTAATATTTTGATCCCTCCTTGATCTAAAATTGACATTGAAAGAAAACATATTGATCCTACTCAATATCATTAGGTTATGAGAGCTCTTATGTATCTTATGAATATAAGAATAGATATATAGTATGCAGTAAATTAATTAGCAATGGCGATACAAAGGTCAAACTATCATCATATGCATGTAGCCTTCCTAATCTTATGATACGTTAAAAGTACACTAATCCATGGTATAGCATTCAAATCAACATCATCAAATGTAATGGAACTATATACATATGCAAATTGGAGTGGTGATATGATCAATAGACATAACCATACTGACTTCCTGATTCACATATATGGAAATCCTATAAGTTAAAAAAATAGTAAATAGAGAGTTTTGTCTCTCTCATATATGGAAGATAGATATCGTGCATTATGAGAGATAGTTCAAGATGTAATATAGATTTAGTAGCTTCTTACAAAAATTAGTATTAATGTTTCAAAACCTATTATGATTCACTATAATAATCAATGTTGTTCACAATCCAATCTATCATGAGAAGAGTAAACACATGAAAATAAGCATTCATTTCATGAGGTAGAAATATTTAGAAATATATATTTATGTCCAACATATCTCTATCAAATCCCAAAAAGTTGATGACTTTATGAAAGTTCTTTCAAAAAAATCATTTGATATGTTTCAATAATATCTTTCATTAATGTCCCTGCCTTGTAATCTAAAGTAAGAAAAAGACTATAAAGATTAAGAAAGGAATTTGATATTTTATTTAGAGAAGGCACCCTTCAACATCTATTTTATCTTTCTTTCACTTTACATTGCTCACATAGAACATGAAGAAATCAAGAAAAAGATAAAATATCAAGTATTGAAGAGTGTTAGATGATAATTCATGCATTGTCTTACTTCAAAATCATTATTGTTAAGTTACATTTGTTATGTCATAAGAGTGTGTTATGATTTGTAACATATTTATATATGAGTTAGTTCTTACAATCTGCAAAGTATTCATAAGATCAATTATCATTAACAATCATAACAAGTGTTAAGTTAGTTACAATGTTGTATTATGAGTCATTATAAAGTGTTGTGTTAGTTATGATGAGTTGTAAGTTTTTATCATGTTAAAGATCTAGCCAATATTAAGTCAACGATGTGTGTAAGTGGAAGAAGAAATAAAAGTGATAATTGTTTGTAATTAAGGAAAAAGATATTATAACCAAAAGGTCCAAGAATATAAACTTACAAAAGAGAGTTATGTAAAGAAAATAAAATATTATTGATTATAAAATTACTTTATCAAAAGATTCTGATGTATTACAAAATCCTATTAAGCACGTACAAATGATACTGTGCTAACTCTAATACTTAACTCCAATTTTTTTTCATTCTAATATTTGTTGATCCATCTTATTAATATTATAATCTATAGAATGTTGGGTCCAACTATGATCTTCAAAAATGTCCAAACTAACAACATTATATTACAACTAAATAATTTTTGTTTGTGGTGAACCTATCCTTGCATTAAAATCTCTACAAATAAATACTAAACCTTTTGCTAAAAACTCTACAATATCTCTACCTAAGAACTAAAAGGGATGATCATGAGACAACTTTATAGAATCATACAATATAGCATCTCTAGGAGCTTAGTAGCATACGGTAGGAAAGTACACATATGGTAACATAAGATTTTTAGCCAAACATATTGTTTATGATCATCAATTTTTTATAAAAGCACATAATTTTCAAGAGATTTTCTCACTAATATTGCAATGGCAATACAAGGTTTACTTCTTTGTCCTTCTCTTGTATTTCTTGTAACAAATTTAACAAATCTAGAAACTACAAAATCTACAAAACCAACATCCTTCGAAGTTTCAACAAAATCAAAATTATCAAAGCTATCAAAGATGCTAGTAATATTCAAAGAAATAGTTTTATTTGCAATTCCATCATTAATGTTAAGAAATCCACACCTTAAAAGATCCTATACATTTTTTGAATACTTTTTGCAATACTACTTATTTGTAATGACTACCATGTTGCTAGCATTTAGGTATGTGACAAAGCATGAAAATTTTACTAGTTGGCTAATATATCGCATTTATGATATAGTATCTATTATATTGTATCTACAAAATCATAAATGCTATATTGCATATTTGAGGTAGCATCCCCTACTACGTAGCATTTTCTACATCGCATCTACTATATCATATGCTAGGATGCTATGTCATAATCATAATAATGAAAGTGAAATCCAAATAGTACGAATCCCCTATCACATCTACCTATATATGTGAGTTTCCTATCATGTTTATGGAGCACCATTTGGTTGTAGCCTAGCCAAACTCTTGTAGTTTCTTTTTATAAGAGCTAGTAAATTTTCTCCTCTAAGTGCTTGTAGCATGGATTAAAGTAATTGTATGAAATTTTATTTGAGTGAAGATTTTACCTAAACACATTTGCATAAATAAAATAAAATTGAGATTTCATCAATCCATTGTAGTACTTGGATTAGCATAACTTCACTTTCGATTAATTTATTTTACATGCAACTTAATTTCTTGGTATTAAGCAATAAATATTATCATTTGTAAGCAATGCAAGTATGACCACTTCAAGTAGAATATATTAATGCTTGGTAATCTCAGTAGTGAATAGTTGGTACTCTCAATAGTATACACTTGATAACCCAGAAATGTTAATATACATTTAGGATGTGTATAGAGAGTGAAAATGGATATTCCATGTTTAGGCTAGTTAGTTAATTTAAATATTAAATATTTATTTTTTTAATTGTTTAGTGAGTGGAGAAATGAGAAAAACTATAAAAATAAATATCTTTCAACTTGATCATACTTAACCATCTTTATAAATTAGCATAAGTATTCATTGGGAAGACAACAATTAACAATTTATAGTTCACCATCTAGGAATATTGATCACATAGGTAAATAAAGTTTATAGAATTTGACCAGATCATGCATACATACTAGTGATTTGTATGGTTGGGTGTAGGAAATACCTACTACTCATCATTGGCACCATTGCTAAAGACTTAGTTTAGCTAAGTGCATTAAGTATTAGTATATAGTGAACTCATATAAAGTTATTGCAAGGAAAACATAATGTATCATCTTTTAGATAAATTAATAATAATAATTTATTGATGCACACTTTATAGAAACAAATAATATTGCTTCTTTTCATAGAAATTATTCAACATGACCTCTTCATGATTGCAATCAACAACATTACAAATACAAAAGAACTACTAGTGAGAAACTTCAATAGTTGAAAGTGGTCTATGCACATTTGAATCCCTACCATTTGGATTTCACTTTTATTATTCATCAACATGAACAACTATTCTAGAGGGATATTAAGGATATCATTTTGTTGGCTCTTGATCATTTTGTTCCCTTGATGCTCATGGGAAATCTCATGAAATTGGAATCTAAATCATCACATCCATATTATGAGGTAATAGACCATATCACTAGGGATTATCATCCAATAGATGCCCAACTTAGAAAAGATCAACACATGGAGATGTATTACAAAGCCTCCAAGGGCAAAAGGTTCTAATATCATTGTTTCTACAACCACAAAAGGAAGGTCCTGAATTTCTGATAAGATAATCTCAACATTAAGATCCTCCTCCTTTTGATGAGGAAGACACACTTCACTAACAATTGGGAATGAAGGCATAGTAGGTCATATCATAGGATACATGGCCATGATAGGGACCACCATGAACACAATGAAAATAATGAACAAAATAAATATTTTAAAAATAATTTAAATTCCTATTAGGTATCATAGGGATAGCCAAATCAAATGACTTAAAATGAATAATATCCCTAAGTTTGAAGGAGGAAAAATGTTCATCAGCAACATCACATACAAGCCTTCTATTAGGTGTGTGCCTTGTAATACATTGAAAATGAGTGATAGAAAATCAAACTATTTCCTAGGATACTTGTTAAAGAAGCTAAAATTTGTACTAGTACTTGGAGTTAGAATCCATTCACAAATGGATTACAATGCTAGAGCTATTCAATGATAAGTACCAAAATACTCTAGGGAATCCAACCTAAGAAAAAAAATCCAAGAATGGAAATAAGGTAATCATGAATCCTTCGATGCAACCTTGGACATGTTTTACTCTCTAACACTAATGCCTAGGCCATGAAAGTTTTCAAAGGTAATAGGTTCATCATAAGATAGATGGGCTTTGAAACAAAACTAGAGAAACTCTCAAGGTCTATGCTCAAGGAAGACTATCAAAGATGAGGACCCATTAGATCCAAAGGCTTATTTATCAAGTTAATGAAGAAGGAGAGCTTTAAAGTAAAAAAAAAACTACAAAGGAATATAATAAGGACTTCTCCATTAACAAATGGAAGGTACATTCTTGTGATTCAAAGGAGCAAGCACTACTAGATGAAGTGGTGCAAAGGAAAACCTTGTTGATTTAGAAATCTATCATAGAAATATCAACTAAGGTAAAGAAAATGTAGGACTCCTTAGATGAGAAGTTCTAAACAACTCTCAAAATTATGAAAGAGAAAATAGAGGATGGAAATAGAGCTAGAGATAGAAGAAGGAGAAAATATATACGCAAGAACTATTATCAGGAGAAAGATAAGGTTGCAGCTATAGATGAGGTTGTAGATTCCAAAATAGATGAAGAAGGATGCGACATATGCCTATATGAATATTCGAAAGGATGTTGTCCTATAGTATTGCATCTACAAGAATCTAAGATATATTCTTTAAATTTGAAATTGGTAAAAAGGTAACCACCAAGGAGATTTCCTTATCTACAAGGTAATTATCAATAGTAGCTCCACTCATCTAGTATTATCCAAGTGGAGCTTCACCTCAACGTCAAGAACATTATTAGTAATGACAAAATCCATAGTCATGGGGGACATGATCACCATGGTAGCAATATTCTTACTAGTAATTGGACTCATATGGATATTATGTCTAGAAACCTATATAGTTTTCTGGCTCTACAAGCCATAATCCCTTCTCCCATCAGTACTATCCCCTAGAATATCATAGAGCACCTACTCCATGAACCAAATCTTCTTCTACTTATCCTTCTCCTTATTCACCAACTCACCCTACATCCTCAAATACTACTCCATTACCACATGCATCATCTATGCAAGGGGAAATTTCCTTATAAGCTCAATAATGAAATGCAATAACGGTGATGAACTTACAATTAAATGCTAATCCAAATTATTTTAAACATAAGCCTCAAAAAAGGGCTTTCTTCAGATCCAACAATTTGCCAAAATCCTTGCATACATCTATAGATGCTAACCTTACATTAATTACTTTTAAAATTACCATTGAGTAGCCTTCAAACCAAAATTCTAGGAATGTTCAAAATGGCATGTTGACCCATGCAATAAAAAATTGGATTAAGGCAAAAAACCTTTCCAAAAAAAGATCTGATCATGAAAGTTCCTTAAGTTATTTACAAATTATAGGAAATGATCCATGCAAAGTTCTACTACATGTAATTTTTAAGGTGAACTTAATTTTTTAAGAGATGTACAACACATGAAACTTGCATCCACTTAAGAAATGGAATATCATATTGAAGCTTACAAATCAATCTATCACTATCTCTTTGGGGTTAATGGATGATATAGTGATCACCATTTGTGGCTAGTCCTGTCCAACATATTTCTTAGTAATTCACATGAATAATGGTAAGGGAGATTTTACTATTATCATGGGAAGGGCTTGGTTTAGCACAATTGATGCCAAGATGGGGATTAGAGATCATTCCTTGAAAATATTAAAGGAAAATGACTTTGAAAAAATGAAGAAAAAGAAATTTCCTTGCATCGTGTATAGTAACATGGGATGCCATTCCATGAAAACAATATGGGCCATGAAAAGTACATCTATGACATGTAATAAGTATGCCAAAACATCAAATATTCAAAGGTGATGAGTGACAAGGTACCCCTATGCCCAACCATATGATTCATAAGCATTCATGCACAATTGGGTCAAATTTTGTGGATGGGACTAGTTGTGCATCTAAATTGTTATGCCTTGATCACAATTCATTGTCTTCCCACTTGGACTAGTGGTAGCTTTGTCATGTATGATTTTGTCCAAAGTGAGGCATATGATTATTGATGTTCTCTAGACCTAGGCTACTCCTAATGATAATAAAGAACTTAACTGTTTAATCTAATTAACAATTAAACGTAAACTCTACCTAGCCTATGTGGAATGAGTATCCATTCCTAATTTTTTGCACAAACCATGGACTTCACATAACTACCACTGGGATTACCAAGCATATGTCATTGGGTGTGCTAAACGATACACTATTGGGTTACCAAGTAATTATACTTAGGTGCTCGTGATTAATTATACTCATTCTTCTTAATGATAGGAATAATAAAGAGCAATAAATGAAAACATTAACTAAGGAAAATAATAAAAATTTAAGCAATTAAAAGTAGTAATAAAGATAAGTGAATGCTGCAATGATGGAAGTAATCTTGATCTTTATTGTTGAACATGTAACATGTCCAAGTATGTCACATTTGAATAAGGATGTCATAAAATCACTTAACATTACACTGCGAGCATGCACTGGAATCTAGCAAATCTTGAAATCAAAAATGTATGAATCTAAATCTATCTTCTCTATCTTTTCTATGTCTCAACTATGCACCTAAGTGTGGTATTTATAGGAATGCATGGAAGAGGCGATATCAGATCCCCAACATTGGAGGTTATGTCATGATATCAGATACTTGACATCGTGGCCTTGATATTGGATATTTGATATTGGTGCCCTATGAAATATGACTCATCATACCTCCACAACTAAATGAAAACTCATCCTTGAGTTTATAAATTTAGGAATAAGTTCTTTACAAAATATTAGAAAGGTATGGGATTATTGAGTAACTTAGATAGACACAAAAATTGACTTTTCTATGCCGCAATGGTGTTTTTACAAAAATTGACATAACATGACAATACCACAGAACTTGGGGAACTTATGTAGTTTTTGGAGGTATTGGCTCTTCCATGGGCCACTTCCCTTTGTCATCAAGCTTCTAGAATTTTTAGTGATTCAAGAGTACCTACAACTTTTTCTCCTCCATTCTTGGCTCATGTACATTCTAGGCTAATGAGCAAATGTGTGTTACAATTGGTACATCCCATGGATATGGTAATTGTAGGAACATCTTATTTGCTCTCACGTACTAAGCTACAAACTACCATCATTCCTTCTCAAAGGCCTTGGCCTTTTCTTTCAATTCATGATGATCCATCAGTCTCCTAACTAGGTCTAATGCTACAACTTACTATTTTTGGTAGCAGGCCTTAATCACTTCCAATTCTAAGTTCGCCACATGGAGTTTTTGTAGAGCACTTTTCTTGTCTAAAAACTCTTTTTCATATAGCGCATAGGTGGCTACTACTTCTTGCTCTAGCTCATTTCTAGGTTAGCCTATTGTTAACATGTTAAGGTTGATGTGGAAAAGGTTAGCCAATGCCATGTACTCTTTCAAATCTTCAATTTGTAGGTCCTTGTTTTTTACTTGATGGACCAAGTCATAGCTATCCATGATTGGTTGCTAGTCAAGATTTTGTGTTGACATGGAACTGATGTTGTCTTTTTCATTGATTGATTTGTACATGTTAATTTGGTCCCCTAAGTGCTTCTTTAGCTTTTTGTGCTTCTTGGCCTCATTTTTCCACATGCTTATTATCTCAATTGTAGATTTTTTATGTATTGCACACACCTCCTGCATTGAGAGGAATCGATTTTCTCTAGTCAATCTGCTAATATCTTAGTTTATCCTCACTAGTTGTTCTCTCAACTAGTGAATACTTTCTACCAAGATATTTTTATGTCTTTCTAAAGTGGTCAACATTGCATTATCCAGAGCAAGCTATTTATTCTCTTCTTATGTCAGGGTTAATGCCTTTGCATGGGCATATGCTTGAGGTTCAGTAGCTAAGGAATTCCAAACTACCTTCTCCTTCTCTTGTTCAGCAAATTTATTTTGTTCAATCATTTGGTTCAGTTGCTCTAATTGGAATTATTCCAACTAGTTAGGCATAATAAATTGGGTAGGATCCCATCTTTCAGCTCTTAAGATGGCCAACTCCTATTATAGTTGATGCACTTCTATTTCTGCATGTTTTGCCCTAGTATCTACCATGACTAGCTTCTGTTTTGTGCCGATGAGGTCCAACTGCATTGTAGTAACATCATTAATGATGTCAAAAAGAGTTATCATCACTTTTCCATTCTACAATAGTCTATCAAAAACATCCTCATGGGCCATAGGAGTCATTGAAGTCACAGTAAGCATTTGGGCATCTCTGGTCCTGGTCAAATCCATCAAAGGCATAACAAGCACATTAAAAGATTCCTTAATGTGATCTATGATAACTTCTATTGTTCCTATCACATCTTGATGCTACATGACCATAATGGTAGCACCTTCTTTTTTTTCAATCATTACTTGAAAAGATGCAGCATTACCAAAGATCTGCTATGACCATTTAGCTTCTCCTCTTGATTGTAAAGAAATATTCTCTCTTGATGGATCGATAGAAATGATGAACTACATAGCATCATTCATAACTCAAAAGATTTTTTATTCATCCCTACTTCCCCAATGAATATTTTCAATGATGCATTGTAGATCGCTCATTACAAGTTGGTAATCTTATGGTAGTGGGCATGGAACTTGTGGCTCTCATTACTACTTAGGCTCTTACTTTGTTTCCTTTTCTGGTTTTTTCTCCTTTTCTATTTCTTATACTTGTTCATCACCAAGGTATTTCCTTAGTGCTATAGGTTTAAGAAACTTAGAAAAAGAAGCATTTTGAGCCCTCTTGGAAATGTCATTAGTGTATTCTAGGATTCTAGTGCACTTGCAAAACTTCCTAATTAGGCAAGGAAATGGAGGTGTTGCCTTCCCTGCCTTCTTCTCTTCAAATTACCTTTGAATTTCCATGAAGTACATTTAGGAAAGATTAACATTGTATTTTCCCATTAATACTACATTTCCCCTAGTTGCATAAGTTGATATTCTATTGAGACCTTTAGTTAGGAAGAGGTGATATGTGTCTATCTTAAAATAGGTCCCCTCTTTTAGAGTCAATTTGTTGTATGTTTTATTATCTTTATTATATGCCCTCTCCAAGAACAACTTCTTGGTTTCTACAATAGACCTGATGGATAGATGCACCAACTTGGCCTCCACATTTGGTAGATTAAAATCCTCTACTATTACGTTAACTAAAAAGGAAATAGAGACTCCATTGATGTTAACTATGGCATCTTCTTCCATCTTATGCCAAAATTGGTATGTCTCACTGAGGAACCATTCTCCACTTTCTGGAAGGATGTGTCATAATGGTCATGCCTAGAGTTAAGTTTGAACTACCTTAGGGGAAAATTCCATAAATGGATTGAGTTCATTTCCATAATGATCGTGGTCAACATGGATTTGTCTTGGATGGCTTCAAGGTATTCTTGGAACAATGTGAGGCATTGTCCTTGCACTAGAGCTTGTGGTTTTGTGACCTTTGCCTAAATTGACTGCTTTGTAGCATAAGCCTTTTGATGAATGCTAAATGACTAATTCTCCTATTCTTCATGTTCAACTAGTTGGCCTTGTTCTCCTAGTTGGCCTCTACCACCTCTTAGGCATTTGCTTGCTCCTTGTGAAGGTTCTTCTTGTCCTTCTTTTTTATGGTCATTTGCAATCAATCAAGGATTTTATGTTACTAAGGTGTTGTCATTTATCATTAACAAGGTTATACCTTATTCGTGACCTTCGTTCTATTAAGTTATTTAGCTCATACAATTGATTGCTCATTAAAACACTTAAGCTTTTTAACATTATTACCCTTATAATACCTTATAGGTGATAGAGAATTTTCAAAACTTTGTGTAAGTTTTCCATGCAAGCACCTTCCCCCAACTAAATTGAACATCCCAGGTTTAATTAAGTTTGAGAAATATAGAAATCAAAGGGGTATGAAGCAAGATATTGCAAGTGGAAGTTGGCTGTGTAGAGCTCAAAGTTGAGAGAGAAAAATGCAAAAAATCCCCTAGCTACAAATGCTGAAATGGATTTTGGACTCAATATTAGGTATCCAATCTCACATCCAACCCAATATTGGGTAGTTGATATCAAGATGCCTTACTTTGCATATTATGAAGGCAGTCATCATGGAAAAGAGAGCTTTGTGATAGGTGGAAGGGTTTTAGGTTAAATCCAAAGTTTTGGGATAAGTGATAATTTATATGTAGGCACTAAAAGTGTTAGAATATGGAATCAAAGGTATTAAGAGCTTTCAAAGATGCAAGAAAATGGATATTAGATCCATGGTGTAGAATAAATCGATTATGTGATAAGGAAGAGTATCGAGTTTAATGTTTAAGTAGTTGGAAGCTATAAGATGATGTAGTTGTGTCAAACAAGTACAAGTCACAATAGTTATACAAGTGGATCCTCCTTAGAGTAGGCTTCATCCCTTTATGCCCTTGTATAAGCACACCTAAAAATGTTAGTAGGCACCAAAGGAGTTGAATGCAACGCATACCTATGGAACAAAGCAACACATGTTAAAACCACCAATTTGAAAAAATACTCTATGTTACACAAAACCATAAGTTAGGATCATACAGGGATGAAATTGATTTTAGAAAGGATAATAGAAATTGGGATGTAAGCTACCTTACCATAGGCATAATGAATCCTTGTGTGTTAGTAATGGTTAAGTAATCATTAGCCCTTCTTTCAAAGATTCAAACCAATTCCATATCACATTCCTAGTGACATCTCATTATTTCATCTTTTTGATTGACAATCATAGGACTACCAAAATTGCAAGGAGTAGCATTGCTTGGCATTTTCTCCAAGGGAGGATTTTATTCATGGCACATACTCTTTATTTTTTTTTTTGGTTGAGAATTCTAAGAAGCTACCAACCTTTAGGCATGGGTAACATGTCTTTCTAGTGGAACCCTCAAAAATTTATTCAATGCCCTTTTATTTTACTCTTACCCCCATTTTTCGTTAGATCTACAAGGATATAATTACAACCTTAGCAACATGATAGAACATATAGAAGCTATTAAAGAGATCCACAAGTCCCCTTGATGTAACTCCCTTCACATTCCCACTTGGTTCTTCACCTCTCTATCTAGGCACAATGATTACAAATTTATTCTTTGTTTGATGATGATGAAAAGGGATACCATTATGACCATGGTAAGAACATCTTATTAATGGATTGGATGAATGGATGATGTGGCCTCACTATCCAAATAATCAGTCCCTCATGACTTGACAACATAAACATTACCTTAATGGATTACATGAGATCATTTTATTCATGAGTGAGATTATTGAAAAAGGAAAGGAAAAAATGTGGAAAAAGTTGAAAAAGATAGGAAAATTTTGTATCAAGAAGTAAGAAAATAATAAAAAATTTATAAAAATAAAAAATAAAAAACACCAATTAATTCTAAATGTTAGGATGGGATGTCTCCCCCACAATTAAGTGTTTGACCATCATAAGAATTAATACATGGATATGTACGCTCCATGCATTTGTGAAATAGTCTTAACCTTTCATTTTCAAGCCACTAGGTGTCTCTTGGTTTAATGGAAGCAGCATAGATAAGTTGTTTTTCACAAACTTGGTTGTAAAATATACGATGGATCAAAGTATGATTTGTATCAACATTCCAAATTTCTATCCCATGGTTGCACCCTTGATCATGGTTAGGCATGCATGGATTTGTTTGTCTCTCCACAATGCTAGATTCATTGCTTCTGACAGGTGTTGGAGTAATGATGGATGTTGGCCTTTGTAGAGGATCGAAGGACATTGTTTGTCAAAGGGAAGGTGTTGCACTTGATTGGCATTGTGCTAGTTTGGATGATGTAGTAGGTTCATGGGTGTTACACTTACACATGGGAGCCATCCTAAAGAAAGGATGTTTTTAAGATTATGATGGGCACCTACTGGCATTAGCATGTCTATGCACATTCATTGCATAATTCACATTTTTTTGTTAATGTTGTGGTGCTAAACCTTTCTTTGTTGCTAACGGTGGCATGTGATGGGGTGGAGCATGAGAATATCGAAGGTAGGATGGAAGGTAAGAGGTGTGAGGTGGTGATCTTTTAGGAGATGTCATGGGTTCATGATACTTGGGAGAGTAATAGTAGTAATTTGAAGTAGAGGACATAGAACTAGTTGGGGAAATAGGTTGTTGAACATAATATTTGTATGGGTTTGGCTTTTAGTAAGGGGAGGGTTGGTTTGGTGATGGCCTTTCCCACAATTATGGGTTTTGCCACTGCAATTGATGATAGTGTTGAAGCTAGTAAGAAGTTCCCCTAGGATAGTACGATTAGTTGTAGGACTGTCTATAATTACCTTGTGGAACAGGTAAGTTCCTAGGCATGTGCTTTTGTACAAACTTGGGATTTAATGCAAATTCCCAATACTCATGTATATGCAACATGAATGGACAATAACTCTTTGAATAGACATATATTTAGATGTCACATCCATCATCCTCATCTATGGTTGAGCCTATAGCCTCCTTTTCTTTAGCCATTTTCCTTGTTTTCTGATTAGTGTTCCAAGCTATTTCTTGATTCTTCTTCCTTCATTTATTTTAATCACCAAATTCATTTCGTGTTACCTTCTCCTCTACGATTTCTACAAAAGTTGTACTTTCTCATTTATCCACTCCAACATCCTATCAAGCTTTGCTTCAAGATCATCGATAGAATTCTGTATCGATAAGGTTTGTTGTGATATCACCTTATCAAGGGCTACCTCTTTCTTCTTACCATAGATGTGGAACTTTTTCTTTTGAAAAGTTGGGTCCTAGTGATATTTCTCAACATTCTTCCATTTTCATAGCACTCCTTCTTTATTTGCCACATGCTTGATTAGCTTTTGGATCTGATGGGTTTCTAGTTCATATAATTAACCTTGAGCATACATCCTAAGGGTCTCCCTCATTTCATTACAAAGCCCATCTATGATGTGGAAAAGTTGCTCTTCCTCAAAGAAACCATGGCCTAGGCATCAATTTAGTAGAGAAAAATATCTATTTAAGGCCATGTCCAAGGGTTCACAGTATTCTTGTCTTCATCCTTGGATCCACCTCCTCAGGTTGGACACCCTTGCATAGGTTTACTATTTTTTGTTGAAGAGTTCCAGCATGGTGGATCACTATCAGATTGAATTTGGTTTCAACAATCTATATCACACTTCAGCTCTATCGATTAGTGTCCTAGGAAATAGCTTAAGCTTTTTCCACCCACTTTCAATGTTGTATAGGGCATAGGCATCATGGAAGACTTTTAAATGATGTTGTGGATCTGAATCATAGCCTTCCAAAAATTTAGTTATATTATTCATATCAAGCCTAGGTAGGTGACTTTCCTTGTAATGCCTATGAGGTATCTTAATTGCCTCTATGATCTACATCTAGCTCTTAGTGGCCAATAAGAGTTCATCATCATCAAACATATTGTGATGAAAATATATATTTCTATTCATTTGATTGTAACAATTTTGTCTATGTTCATTTTGATGTCTTTGATTTTTCTCATGGGTTCAATTTCCATTTTTATTTCAACCCTATAGTGGAGCTTTGTCTCTATACCTACATTCATCTTTGTCAGAACTAGACATTGAAGAGGAAGAGGAAGATGAGAAACTAGAAAGGTTGCCATGGCTTCTATGATGTTCCCCATAGTCCTTTGATTTATCATTTCTAGGTTTTAAGGAGGTCCTAGGCCTTGGGCCCTCCCCTGGTCTAGGACTTACTTCATCTTCTCTAGGGTTATCTATCGTAGGTTAATGTAGTCTTTGAGTATTATTAGGGTGATCATGAACATATGAAACCCTCGCACAAGGTTGGTCACTTTAACTTTCTTCAACATATATCTTATTAGTTCTCCAATGAATGTTCTCTCCATACAATGCATTATCATTTCCTATTAAAGAGACATTGATTTTGGTTAATGATGTATGTGATTTAATATTTTTTGAAAGATATATTATTAATGTGTTTACAATTATTGTGTATAATATAACTAATCTAGATAACTATCACCATCCTTGATAACAGTGCCAATGATGAGCAGCAAGGTACCCCTACACCCAACCATACAAATCACAAGCATTCATGCATGATCTAGTAAAATTCCATGGATGGGACTAGTTATGCATCTAAATTGTTATGCCATGATTGTAGTTCACTATCTTCATACTTGGACTAGTGGTAGCTTTGGCACATATGATAGAGACCAAAGTGAGACATATGATGATTTATGTTGTTTATCCCTAAGCTACCCCTAATTGTAATAAAGAACTTAATTGTTTAATCTAATTAACAATGGAAAGTAAAGTCTAACCAGCCTTTGTACAATAAGTATCCATTCCTAACCATCCACGCATGCCTTGGACTTTGCATAACTACCATTGGGATTACCAAGCGTATGTCACTAGGTGTACCAGATGATACACTACTAGGTTATCAAGTAATTACACTTAATCTCTCATGATTAGTTTTACTCATTCCACTTAATGATAGGAATAATAAAGAGAAATAAATGAAAACATTAACTAAGGAAAATAATAAACATTTAAGTAATTAAAAGAAGTAATAAAGCTAAGTGGATGCTAAAAATGATGGAAGTAATTTCAATCTTTATTGTCAAACATGTAAAGTGTCTAAGTACATCACACTCGAATAAGGATGTCATACAATCACTTAACATTAGACTGTAGGCATGCACTAAAAACTAACAAAGCTTGAAATCAAAAATCTATGAATGTAATTCTATCTTTTCTATTTCTCAACTATGCATCCAAGTGTGGTATTTATAGGCATGCATGGAAGAGGTGATATTGGATCCTCAACATCAAAGGTTATGCCCCTATATCAAATACCCAACATCATGGCTCCAATATCAGGGCCTTGTGAAACATGACTCATTAAAAGGTAACTCTATGAAATAACCATAAAATAGGAAGGTACCCAATAGCTGATGAAAAATGATAGCTTTGATTCAACAATATACATGGAACTAGTAGAGCTCTTCACAAGTGCTTATATTGATAACATAGATGAAGTGGAGTAGATTCATAATCAACTCTTCCACAAGGAAGAAAACTGAATTGGAAAGAGCTAGAAATTTCTAATCATTTTAAATAGAAAGCCCTTTAACTTAATACTTTACTAGAAACAACGGAATATGTTTTTCTTAATAATTTCAAGCTAATCTCATCATAGAATAAAAAGGAAAGTTACTTAAAGTTGTAAAAAAATGGCCAATAGCTTTTTCTTGGTTATATCATAAGTTAATTAGAATAGATCGATACATATGCCAGGACCAGACCTATACAAACTACACTATCAAGTCAAGAAGGTAGCCATAGAGGAGACTAATCCAAATCTTAAGCAAGTTGATAAAGATGAATCTAAACAAATTCTTAAGGAAGGATTCATATATCCTATAGGATATACTGAGCAAGTAAGCCCACTTGTTATTATATTAAAAAAGAGAAAAATGAAGGATTTTTATAGGTTTTAGGTTGTTAAATATTGCTACATTTAAAGATCATTTTCTATTACCATTTTTGAACCAGGTACCAAATACAATTGCAGGACATAGTTACTATAGTTTTTTCAATGGTTATATTGGCTATAACCAAATTCAAATTAATTTAGGCCAAGCCAAGATAACTATCACATGTTCTTGCAAGACTTTTACATATAAAAAAATGTCCTTTGGCCTTTGTAATACTCTTGCAACTTTCCAATACCTAGTACTAAGAATCTTTCAACAACAAATTAATAGTTGTATGAAAGTATTCATGGATGACTTCTCCACCAATGGTAATTATCTTTGAATAAGAATTAGACAATTTTGAGTAGGTGTTAAAATTATGTGTGGAAATGAACCTATTGCTATATTGGCAAAATAGCTGCTTGATAATATAGGATAGCATTATCATGGAACATTGAATTTTAGGATAAGGGATTAAGATGGACATTGAAAAAATAAGGATCATCCAAGGAATAATGATACATCCTCAAACTATAAAAAATGTGAGGTCATTCCTTGTCCATACTAATTACTACAAGTGATTCATCAAGAATTTCTCTAAGATCACCTAATTACTAATGGAACTCACAAAGAAAGATGTAGTCTTCGAATGAACCAAGAAATTTGAACGAACAATCAAGCACTTTATGCAAAAGCTCATAGAATCTCAAATTTTTTACATCCCAATTGATCCAAGTCATTCCATGTAAGGATAGATGCATCTAACTATGCTTTAGAAGCAATGCTTACATAAATGAATGATTAGCAACACCCATATTACATCCATTATGTAAGATCAAGCATTGTAGGTGCACAACTTAGCTACACCACCACTAAAAAAGAACTCATGAAAGTGGTGTATGCCTTGGAAAAATTTAGGCACTATGTGCTTAGACACCCAATTTCTATACACACCAACCACAGTGTAATCTAATTCCTAACAAATAAGCTAGCAGTTCATCCCTGTGTTATACGATGGTTGGCAATCTTACAGGAATTTGACCTTACCATGATTAACAGAAAAGGAATCAAGAATGTAGTTGCTAATTATTTATCTTAGTTAAGATGGAACAACAATGAGGATGAAGAACCCTTCTTTAATTAATTTCCAAAAGAACTCTTCTTTGCTAAGTCCATTAACATTCAAGAATGAAAGGTTACTAATTCTTATGATAAGTTCCTCTCCTATCTTCTTACACAAGAGACTCCTACAAAGTAAGATAATAAGAAGAAACAACAATTTCTTGACCAAATCAAGAATTACATGGAAATTGAAGATAACCTTTACAAGGTTTGTGCTAATGGCCTCGTTTGATGATGTGTACCTTATAAACATTAGTTGCAAATCCTCTAGGATGCTCATGAAGGTTCCTTTTGGGACCATTATGTAGAAAGGAGAACAACCACAAAGATCCTCATTGTAAGATATTTTTAGCCAACCATCTTCAAAGATGCTTATCATTTTTTCCATTGATGTAAGCAATGCTAAAGAGACAAAGGAATGACTACATGAATGGAAGAGTCCTAACAGTGAATCCAACCATAATAGCCTTTCAAAATTTGTAGGACTGACTTCATGGGATCCATCAATCCCATGTCAAATGGGAAGGCCTACATCATTATTTTTGTTAAATATTGTATAAAATGGGCTAAAGTTACAACTATCTAATTGTAAATCTACCACTATAGCTCAATTTATTCAACAATAGGTGGTGAATAGTTTTGGTATGCCCAAAGCACTAATTTCTAATAATGGTATATATTTTATGGGATCTATTTGTTGGAAATTAATGCAACTCTTAGAAGCGTAACATAAACATACAACCCCCTATTACCCCCAAGCCAACAGTCAAGATGAGATCACCAACAAGGAGATCACTAGAATTTTGACATGAACTATCAATAGATATAGGAAAGACTAAAACACCAAAATCTATGATTCTCTTTAAGCATATTGTTCAACCTAGAAACTTCCTATAGTCTACTCTTCATATGAGTTAGTATATGAAAGGTTCCCAAAGTTTCAATCCAAGTTGGAATCTATATATTCACAACTACATATGAGCTTGACCTAGACATTAATCTAGCCCCAAAAGAACATCTTATGACACTTAATATTCTAGATGAAGATTAATGAATAGATCTAATGATGAATGAAGTACATAAGTCACACAACAAACAACATCATGATGTACATGTAAGAAAAGTTACATTCTATAACTTGGAGATCACATTATTTATTGGAATCCCATACATGTGCCACAATGTACTAAGTTCAAAACATTATGAAAAGGACCTTACATCATCCATTCAAGTTTTCCTTCTAGTGCAATGATAATTTACCACCTGACTAGCCCTCAAAAATACTTGTTGGTTAACATAGAGTAACTTAAGCTATTCATGGAACCCCAAGTAACCAGCAGCACTAACACCTCTACACAAGAACAAGCATGCTCTTTTTTCTAGATCTCCTCCTCTCATATTATTTGTCAAGGAGATGGCCATTCATTGTAACATCTTGATGAAAATAACCAATTTTTTACATTTTTTTTGTAATTATATTTTTATATTTTCTATTTTCTTATTATTTTACTAATTATTATATATATTTTTTCCTTTTCCTTCTTTTCTTTTCTTCTTTGTTGATTTCATTGAATCTTGTTGGAAATTTCTGATTTTGTTCATTGCTACTGCAAATGTTGAAAATTTATTCAATGTAACTATCAATTTCATGGTTGATTAACCAAAAGAAAAAATTTTATCTATGGATTATGTTCTCCACTAACAAATTATCAACTTTTTTAATGGTTTTAAGTAGTCAGTTCATGAAATCCATGCATTCCATTTGTTCCATGAGAATTTTGCATTAATAGAGCATGAAGGTTCTTTCGCATTATAACTATCATTCTATTTTCTCCATGGGAATTTAGCATCATGGAATCATGAAGGTTCTTTCACATTATAACTAAAAAGTAACAAATGATCTTGATACCCAATGAACTAGTGATGAGTGGCGAGGTACCCCTACACTCAACCATATGAAACAAGTGTCGCACGCACGATCTGGTCAAACTCCGTAGATGGACTAGTTGTGGCACCTAGATAGTTAGCCTTAGGTCACAGTTCGTTGTCTTCCCACCTGGACCAATATTGCATATGTCATGTATGGTTTAGTCCAGATGAGGTGTATGATGTGTTCCTAATTCTATGCTACTCCTGAAGGCAGTGGAAAATAATATTAACTAATCTAAGCTAAGAGGAAAAGGGTAAGAAAATCTAATCTAGCATAAGTGTGATGAGCAATCGATTCCTTGATCAACCGTACACATCTTGGACTTCGTGCACAACTACCACTGGGACTACCAAGCGTAGCTCCGAGGTACGCCACTGGGATTACCAAGCGCAGATCTCAAATACGCCACTGGGTTACCAAGCGTAGATCCTGGATACACCACTGGGCTACCAAGCAATCACACTTAAATGCTTGTAATCAAGTCATACCTGTTCTACTTCTAGGAGTTTAAGGGTGAGAGACTAATCGCGATGAGTAACCAATTCCTTGACTAGCCGTACACATCCGTAGATGCTCATAATCAAGTTGTACTCACACTGTGCTATGAAAGCAATAAATAACATTAAATAAACAAACAAATAAATAAACTAAGTGAATGTTGAAATGATGAAATAATCTTGATCTTTATTTCCAGTCATGTGTGTGTCCAAGTACAGCACACTCGAATAAAGACACCATACAATTACATTCACCACACTGCGAGCAGACATGGGAAAAAAATCTAACTCTGGAGGGATCAAACTACCAGAGCTTCGCTACTCTAAAACTGGGATTCCAAACAAGGGAGAGCCACATCTTATTTATAGATATGGCAGCGGACTGCGATATCACGTATGCGATATCATAGGGGAAGATGCGATATCGCGTACGCGATATCACGGCTTATGCGAATCACGTCTCATCATACCCCCACGACTAAATAAAAACTCATCCTCGAGTTACAAGGAGAACAAGCTTCAGTGATTACACAGTGGATAGGTATGGGATTATTAACTAGAAAAAGAAATGGACTAATGCCGCAGTGTGGGAAGACACAACACAGAGAAAAAAATACTACAACTACAAAAATGTGGAACTCATGTAGTTCCTGGTGGCGATGGCTCCTCCATGGGTGCTTTCCCTTTGTCACATGCTCCAAGCTTTGAAGGTTGAAGATGCTGGAGAATAGCCTGGAGCTTCTCCTCTTCAGTCTAGGGGTCTTGTGCCATCCATGCTGATGCTCCGATGTTTGATGAAGTCGGCACTTCCCACGGACAGGGTAGTTGCGGAAACATTTGATTAGCCTTGACATACCATGCCGCGAACACCCGTCGTTCCTCTTCATAGGCTCTGGCTTTGTCTTTGTATTCATGAAGTTCTATTAGCCATCTAGCCAAGTTGGTTGCTGCATCTTTCTATCCTTGGTAGCTTTCTTTTACCACCGCGAGTTCAAAATTTGCGACATCTAGTTTTTCAGCCAAGTTTTTTCGCTCTGCAAATTCTGCTTCATATTTGATATGGGTGGAAGCTACTTGCTGCTCGAGCTCTGACCTCGGGTGTCCTACTATTAACATGGCCAAGTTGTCATATCAAAGGTCTGCCAACTCCATGTATTCAGTTAAGTCCTAGATCTGCAAGTCCCGGTTCTTAATTTCCGCTTGGTGGGTGTAGGCATAAGTGTCCAATATGGCCCCCCAATCAGTGTGTTGGGCACTGATGTTGTTGATTTGAGCTTTGGCCATATGGATCTCCTTCTCTAGCATTTTTTTGTACATCCCCACCTGACCATAGAAATGCTCCTTTAGCTTCTCATGTCCTTTAGCCTCATTCTGCCACGCGCTAATTTCGATGGCTAATTTTTGTCGAATAGTGCGTACCTCCTTCATTGAGAGGGTTCGATTTTCTCTGGCTAAACAGCCTACATCTCAGTTGACCCGAATCAACTGTTCTCACAACTGATGAAAGTATTCATCGAGAACATTCTTTTATTTCTCCACAGAAGTCAACCGAAGATTATCTGCAACCAACTGCTTATTCTCTTCTTGTAAGGCCTTGAGTCCCTTAAGATGCGCATGAGTTTGCACTTGAGCTATGAAGGCATCCCAAGTGGCTATCTCCTTTTCTTTTGCCACCTTCTTATTTTCTGCAATTAGTTTTGTTAGTTGCTCGGCTCTAAAATTGTCTAGCTGGTCTGCGGGAACCAATCGCAAAGGATCCCACTGTGCTGCTTGTAAGGCTACGAGCTGCTCTTGTAGTTTCTGCACTTCAGCTTCAGCATGCTTTTCCCTTACTTCAGATAGGACTAGCTTCCCCTTTGTGAAAATGAGGTCTGATTGAATTGTCGTTACATCCTAGGGGATGTCAAACAGGGACATCAAAACTTGTCCTGTTTAAAGCAATCTTTCCAATGCATCCTCATGTTCTGCAGGAGTCATTGAGGTTCCAGCAATATTTTGAGCATCCCATGCTCTTGAAAGATCTACCAGTGGTACAATAGGCACATTAAAGGACTCTTTGATGTGGTCAGTGACCACTTCAGTAGCTCCCGTGGCATCCTGGTGTTGCATGACCACCACTGTGGCCCCTACACCAGTCTCTAACTACACTTGAAAAGATGTCGCATGCCCAGAGATCTATTGTGACCATCTGCTTTCCCCTCCTCCTGTTTGCATTGATAAATCACACCGTGTGCGATCTACTGAAATCGTAGGCTGGTTGGCATCATCAATGACGTGGAAGAGGTTTGCGTCATCACGACTTCCCCAACTAACCATCTCTGCGATGGCCCTAAGATGGCTCATCGATGGTCTGTAGTCTTGCAGTGGCGGCTGATCCTGGTCTGTGCTGGGTCCTACTTCTTGTTGTTGGCTAGGACCTATGGCTGGAGGTTGACTGGGTCCTGCAAGTTGAGTTGCAGGGGATCCAGCAATCTATTCTTCTTCTTCTTCATTTGGTCCCAGCTCTTCGCCAATGCTCTTTCTTAGAGCTAGGGCCTTTAATAATTCAGCATAAGAAGCATTTTGGCCCTTTCGGAGGATGTCATTTGTATATCCACGAATACCAGCCCGACGGCACAGTTTACTGATAAGGCAGAGAAAAGGGAGTGCCATTTTCCCTAACTTCCGTTCTTCGAATCACCTTAGGATCTCCGTCAAATATAGATGGGGAAGGTTAGCGGTAACCTTTCCCATCAACACTGCACATTCTCTTGCCGCATACGTTGATATTCTTTTCAAACCTATTATGGGGAAGAGGTGATAGGTTCCAATTTTGAAATAAACTCTCTCTTCCGTTGTCAGCTCACCAAAAGCTTTATCTCTGCCATAAGCCTTCTCTAACCAATCTTTTTGCACATCAAGGTCTGATTGGGTGGATAATCGAGCAACATGGGGGCCTGAATTTGGAAGGTTTAACACTTCCGAAATTGCCTGTGCAGAAAAATATACTATCACACCACCGATGTTAACCGTGGTGCCTTGCTTCTTATTGTGCCAGAACATGTATGTTTCACCTAGGTACCAGGCACCATTTTCAGAGAGGACAGGCCATAAGGGAGACCCTTTAAAGTGATCCCTAATAGCCTAAGTAGCAAATTCTGCAAAAGATTTGAAGTTAAGTTCCACAATCACTGAAGCAATTGTGGACTTTGTATGAATAGCCTGAACACATTTCGGGGGCAATGTGAGTTGTTGTCTTGGTTCAGGTGCAGCAGCAACTCCTCCTTCTACCTACTTGGATCATCTAGTAGGAGGTTCTTCTTGATGGATACTGAATGAGTGCACCTCCTATTCAGTATGTTGTCTGGCAGGACCTTACCTTCTACCTCTCCTAGGTTGTTTCGCTCCACCTTGGGCAAGACTCTTATGCTGTGAACATTTCAGGGTCATCTGCAATCACACGGGCCAAACATTAGTAAGGTTATTTTCAAATTTAAATTCAAGTTATACCTTACTACATGCCTTTGATTGAAGATCTTATGTTATCATGTGATTGTGCACTAAAATTATAATGATGGGTCCTATAACTTAGGTGGGTTTCATTGTTAATCTCCCTGCGTACTTAAGGGTTATATAATTTTTGGCATAATTTTCTAAGTGTTAGTATTAATTACCCTAATTCATGTCCTTTTGGCGATGAAAAATTTCAAAAAAGTTAGGCACTTTTCAGCAAGTGTCTCTTCCCCATGACTAAACTGAACACTCTGGGTTCAAGCAGGTTCAAACGGAATTAAAATCAGAGTACCAGCACGCGAGATATAAGTGAAAAAGCAAGGGTCACGCAATTGCAAGTCGCAGAGAAAAAATTCAAAAATTTCCCTCGTGTAAATGGCCAAATGATGCTAAGTGTTGCAGTGGGGGTTCCTATTTATAGGGAAATAGGATGCAATATCGCGTACGGTACATCATGTACGAGATATCATGTGGGACGCGATATCGCGTACGCGATATCTCGTCCCAACTAAGGTGAGACACATGAAAAAGATTAAATTTTTAATGATTTTCTTGAAATTGATGATGTAAATTGAGGACATTGTCAAGGATTAATATATGCAATGGTAATTACATGAATTCGAGAGGCACTTTGAATGATATTGATGTGAATTTAACAATTAAAAATTTTGCGGTTATGAAGAAAAGGAAATTTAATGGTACATTGGAACGTTAAAGTTTTGAGGGTTAATAAATGGGAAAGAAACTTATGAAAATTAAGCTGAGGGTAAGAAATTATGTGTTTTAGTTAGAGAATTAATGAAGAGTACATCAAAATTACACAAGTGGGTCCTCCCCAAAACAGGTTTCAACCTATTATGCCCTTGTGTAATCACACTTAAAGTATCCGTGGGCATTAGAAGGGTTAGAGGTAATCCGCACTAACTCCACAAAACACACACATGTAAATATCACTGGAATGAGATGAAAATTCCATGCTACATGGGTCACGAGCTACAATTACACGAACAGTGAGATGAGACGAAGTGTAGAAAGGGATCGTAGAGATCGGGACATGAGGTAACTGACCCTGGGCACAATGAATCCAATGTGTAAAGCATGATTAACATGTCGTTAACCCATCATTCCAAGATCAGGACCAAGTCCATCCTTCTAATCAGTGACATCGCATTGTTTCATCCCATGATGAACAACTATGAGAGTACCATAACAACAAGGCGTATGATCACTTGGAGTTTAGTACAAGGGAGGAGTGATTTTTGTTTTATGGCACTTTTTTTTTTCTTCTTCTCTTTTTTTTTCACTTTACTAAATCTAGAGAAGCCACCAACCCTCAGGCATGGGTGCATGTCTTTCTAGTGGGACCCCCTAGAACAGCTTTTGAATTTTGAGTGCCCTTTTGATTACTCTTACTCCACCAAGTTACATGATAACATCCACATATGACATCAAAGAGAATCCACAAGTCCCCTTGATGTCACATCCTAACCATTCCCTCTTGGTCCATCCTTCTTCATTCTAGGTACAATGAACACAAAATTAATTTTAAGTTTTTGAAATTTCAAGAATATCACTGTACCCTCGAACAGAACCTCTTTATTTATAGAGTGGATGAGTGGGTGTAATGGGCTCACTGTTTCAAATAATTGATCACTCATGACTTAATAACATAAAACACACCTCAACCAATGATCCACATGAGTGTTTTATTCATAGACGAGATTACTTACACAAACATGAAAATACAAACATACAAAAAGATAAAACAAAAAGTTGAAAAATGAAAAACTGAAAAACAAAAAAGTTGTAAAATTAAAGAAAATTAAAAATATTTGTTAATCCTGCTTGTTATTGAAATGGGAGATATCCCCCATAACTAAACATTTGAGTATGGAAAAGATTAATAAATGGAAAATAAGGATCCTTGCATATTGGAAGTATTGGGACCAGTCTATACTTGTCCCCTCAGGGTTCACACACTTGATTATAATAAGCATAGTGGGGCACTTTATACGATGTAGTTCC
>MNCI01002704.1:560872-588081 GCA_015680685.1 Gnetum montanum | reverse complement strand
CGTTTGAGCTTAAATGTTAAAAATGGTAAAGTATGTTCACATATTTATAGGATTTTTGTGATGCATCAACAAGATCTCATTTACATGGTCGTTTTATCAACGGGATCCCATCGATGAGGCCTATTAAGAAATTTTCTCACTTTTCAAAATGAGAAAAATAAGATAAGTTTCAACATAAAATTGGGGTCCTTGGAGAGGTAGAAAAGATGTGAACATGATGAAATGTTTGAATAGGACTTGATTATTCAAAAAATTGGAGAAATGCCATTAAGAAGTACATAGTTCGATGCAATCAATGGGAAATGCAGAATGATTTGCTTATGAAAATGCCTAGGGATAAGGAACTTAACTAACCTAACCAAGAGACATGCAAGTGAATCCTCCCCATAGTAGGCTCATGCCATTTTTGCCCTTGCATATCCTCAAACCCAAAAGTCCATGAATCCCACACTTGATTAATGGTTATTGAAAGTGAAGGGCCTAATCCAAAAGAATCTACCTAAGAATTTTAACATATCAAACTTAGATATTGAGCAAGACATGAAAAACTAGTAGTGAGGTGAGTCGTGGAAAGCATTGGTGGTTGAGAGAGAAAGTGGAATGGAGTTCCAAATCAAGGTCACATGAAGTCCTTTGTGGATTTTGTGGTTAAATGACCCAATAAATTTCATCCTTAGTCCAAATCAAAACTAGTCTCTTTTAGTGACTTTGCATCAATACTCTAACACAATTCCATGCCCTTGAGATACAAGAATGCTTCCATAGATCAAACATTGTTCCTTATTGAGAAAAAAAGAGAAGTAAGAAGTGAGAAAGGTCCTTAGTCATAGAGGACCTTTAGGCATGGATAACATGTCTTTCTATTCCAATAGCCAATGCTTGTAGCTCATTATTTTATCTAAGGGGTGTGCTTTGAATTTCTTTTTTTTTTGGATTTTATATTTTTATGGATTTTTTCATGGGAACCACATGACGCAAAGACTTTAACTTCCTGTTATTGGTTGATAGCAGAATGAGAAGAAATCCTTGAAAACACTCATGCATCTCAAGAGAGTAAAAAATTACAAAGAACATCAAGTTCCCTTAAAGGCACACCATTGTCAATCCATTTAATCTTTCCTAAGTTTTAAAACTATCAAGATCACAAGTTTGTTAAAGTTTTGTTAATGAAAGGGACCTCATATTTCCAAAACCAGGGATACCATAGACTTCTGTGAATGTGTGGATGATATGGACTCATTGCCTATTCTATGAAAATGAAACCATGTCTTAGTTTTCAATCATCAAAATTCTAAGATAGAATCCAAACATTAGCAATCAAATAACATTAAGTACAAACTACCATTATCAAATATATATAGCATCACTATGCCCTATAAGTAATAAAGAAAAAAATAGGAAAAACTCACACCAAAATAAAGTAAAAAAATATAAAAGAAATTGGGAAATATTTAAGAAAGATAAAATGTACTTATGATGTTGTAAAACAAAAAAAAAGTATAAAAACTGAGGAATCACTTATATGATTAGCATGGATGGCCATCTCCCCCACAACTAAGTTTGAAAGAGGAGATCCAAAATATTGAGCATGGATGTCCATCTAATGAGGTGTTGCTACCATTAGCTCTTTTGGATTCATAAAAAGGTTTTACTTGTTGCATGTTGACTAATAGTTTCTTATTTGGACTTTCAAGTTTATAGATCAACATGGCCCAAGAAAGAAGGGTTTCATAAATGATATAAGGTCATTCTTACAATGTTTGGAACTTAGTTATTTGTGGCACATGTGTGGGGTTCTACTAAAGGAGCTTGTCTCCTATTAAAATTTTACCTTCCTTATTTTGATGTCATGGCATTGTTTGTTGAATGCCTTATGCACTTTAGTAAAAGATAGTACCACCAATTGGTTCTCATCTAGCATGTTAAGGTTCATCAGGCTTTCTTTCTATGCTAGACTAAGGTCAAGGTTAAAGTCACAAGCTTTTGAAAGTGTACAAAGCTCGAATTGAATAGGAAGAGTTGGAAATTTTTCATACACTGACTCATAGGAAGAATAGCCTATAGGGAGATTTCATGTTGAATGGTAGGCCCAAAGGGCATCATTAATTTTTGTGCTATGGCCTCTCCTATATTTGCTAATTATTCTAGTTAAGATCTTAGTAATATCCCTATTTATAACCTCAGCTTGACCATTAGCTTCAGGGTGGTAGGATGTTGTTAATTTATATTCTACCCCTAAGCATTGCATAACCTTTCAAAAGGTAGTTCTTATAAAATGAGAACCATTGTTAGAAATCAGTGCATGTGGCATCTCAAACCTATTTACAATATTTTATTGTTCAAACTAAGAAGTTGTGGAAGATGTACAATCAGTGATAGTTGTTGCTTTTGCCCATTTCATACAATAGTTAATAGCAACTATGATGTATGCCTTTCCATTTGACATTAGTGTGATGGGATCCATGAAGTTAATGCCCTAGATTTCCAATAGTTCCAATGGTTAGATCCACTATTAGGATCCCTCTATTCAAGTGGTTAGCCCACCATCATGTTGATAGCCATCACAAGAGCAAACAAAGTGGTGAGTGTCCCTAAAGAGTGTTGGCCAATAATACCCTACCATCATGATTTTAATGATCATGCATTTCCCAGCATAGTGGCCCCCACAAGGGCCCTCATGAGCATCCTGAAGGACATGCAATTGGTTAGCATCAAGAACATACCAATGAACTAGGCCATCAGTGCACACGTTGTAAAGGTGTCCATTGATCTCCATGAAACATTGTAACTGGTGAAGAAACTATTGTTTCTTTCTTTGGTCTAACTCTTATGGCATCTCCTGAATGAGAAGATAAGGATGCCATCATATCATTTAGGTTCAATGAACACTTGTTCATTTATAACCTCGAAAAAGAGGAGTTCAATAGGAAACTAATTAGAAAGTGGGCTCTTCTCCACTTTATTATCCCATCTCAAATGAGACAAGTGATCAGTGACCAAATTCTCAATTTCCTTTTGATCTACTATTGTAAGATCAAATTCCTATAAGATCACCAATGATCATATGACATGAGGGCTCATAGTCAATTAGTTCATCAGGAATCAGATTGCACTATGGTTCGTGTTTACAAACACCTTGTACCCAAGCACATAGTGCCTAAAATTTTCCAAGGCATACACCACTACCATCAATTATTTTTCTATTATGGTGTAGTTTAGTTGTGCATCCACAATGTTGTAGCTCACATAGTGAATATAATATGAACATTTCTGATCATCTAACTATGTGAGCATGGCTTCCAAGGCATAGTTTGATGCATCTGTCATGATGTGAAATAGTTTAAACTAGTTAGATGCTTATAGAATTTGAGTTTCTACAAGCTTATGCTTGAGTTGCTAGAATTTCTTCTCACATTCCTTAGTCTAGATAAATAGAGCATCTTTCTTTATTAGCTTCACTAATGGTTTAGCAATCCTAGAGAAATTCTCTATGAATTGTCAATAGTAGCCAATGTGACCAAGGAATGATCATACATCTTTGATGGTTTCTAGTTAATAGGTTATTTCCTAGATGATCATTATTTTTTTATGGCCCACCTCAATCCGTACTTGTGATATTTTTTACCCAAAGACAATTCCATCCTAGACCATCATATGGTTCTTTTGCTAATTGAGCTAAAGATTGGTCTCCACACATCATTTTAGCATGTGATCAAGGTGGTCTAGGACTTGCTCAAATGTAATGCCATAGGTGGAGAAGTCATCCATGAAGACTTCCACCCTGCTAATAATCTACTATTGAAAGATGCTTAGGACAAGGCATTATAATATTGCAAGGACATTGCACAAGCCAAATAACATCTTTCTATATGAAAAAGTCTTCTAATGACTTGTGAATGTTATTTTGGCCTAATCTTTTGGTGTAATTTAAATTTGTTTGTAGCCACTATAATCATCTAGAAAGCTATAGTAACAATTCCCAAATATAGTATTCAACATCTAGTCCACAAATGGTAATGAAAAATGATCTTTATACATAACCATGTTCAACATCTTGAAGTCAATACAAACCCTCCACTTGCCATCTTTCTTTAGCATAATCACAAGTGGGCTAAACCACTTATGATATATAATGTGATAGATGAACCCCACCTTGAGGAGTTTTTCAATATCTCCTTGATGATTTTTTTAAGTTTGGGGTTCAACCATCACTGTGGCTGCCTCTTTGGCTTTATAGAAGGATTAGTGTAGATATAATGCTATCATATCCTAGGATCAATCCTAGTGAGTTTAGGATATGACCAAGCAAAGGTTATTGGCCATTTATTGATCATCTTCAATAGCCTTCCTTTCTATTCAAGAGCAAGAATTAGCATTCATTATTTCCACCTTGCCATTTCTCAAAAAAGCTTATTTCATACTAGTAGGTAGAATTTTTAACTCTAGGAACTCCTATTTAAAGCTTTCAAGAATTTCTAACTCTCTCCAATAAGTGTCATTAGGTTCATCATTGGAGAGTTAGTGATGAACTTGTTTCAATTCATCAATGCCTTCAACATAGGCACTCATCAGGCTCTTAGTTGGTTCCATTTAAAGTGTTGAGCTACTTTCAAGATTAGCCATCAACCACTGGGTGTCCTCCTACTTTGTGGCTATTTTGTACAAGCAACTTTATATTGTTATCTCATGTACATATTATCTGCATGATATGATTGATGTACTTTTTGCAAACCATAATTTCTGCACATATTTGCACCCTATATCACTATATGCGATGCATACAAATATTTTCTTCTCTATCTTTCCAAATGCATCTTTCCTAGACATCTACAAGGAAAGGTTTCTAATGCCCAACTATTCATCCATGGTACTTAGCCAAGCCCTTCCTATCATGATTGCAAAGTCCCCCTTGCAATTATCAACTCGAATTAGTAGAAAGTTAATAGGATAGGATCATCCACAAACAGTGGTCATAATGTCCTCCACTAGTCCCAAGAAAATAGTGATGGATTGATCTACCAACTCAAGACAAATGTTTCTCTTCTTGACTGGAGGAAGGTTCTGAGCTTTGTACATCTCATGAGAAATCAAATTTACACTAGAACCTAAATCTAGAAAAGCTTTGCAAGGCTCATTTCCAAGGATCTACAAGTAAATAAGGGGACTCCTAGATCAACTCGTTTCCTTCAAAGGTAACTAGCCTTTATCCAATTAGTTACCACATAGGTCAACATGATAGTATGCACTTTGAGAGGTTTCTGTTTTGAAGAGAATGCAAATGGATTGAATGCAAATGATGAGGAAGAAACAAGGCTACCAACTGCATAAGTCTATGAGGACTTTGTATGAATATTGGTTCAAAAGCATGACCTTTTTTGGGCTTTGATTTCTGAATCATTGAAGTAAGGAGTTGACTATAAGTTAATAACCTTAGTAGCATTACATTTCTACATGTGCACTGGAATTTCATCTTGCATTGATGGAGTAGGTGGTAATTGAGTTGATAGCTAAGGGACATGTGTAGAAGGATGATTAGGGTTGTAAGGAAATGAAAATTTTCATCTTGGAGATTAGGCTCTTTAATACTTAGGAGGATAGAAGTGATGTTAGAATGAAGCATGATTGGAAGAATCATGAGGAGAAATGAGTTGCTAAACATAATACCCATATGGATCAAGTTATTGATAAGGGTACTACTGCCTTCATGGTGGCATCCCCAATGACTATAGGTTTTTCCACTAATGATACTACTCATAAGGTTATGATGGACCTCCACTTGGATAGTAGCCTTGTTGTTGGTGAAACTACCTAAGGTTGCCTTAAGGATAAGATAACCTTATGGGTGCTTGCCTTCTCACCAATTTAGGATTTAGAGCATACACCCCAGCCTCTTATGAGTGTGACACAATAGGATAACATTTCTTAGGATATTTTTATTGGTAGATATCACACCCACCATCATCATCTATTTTAGACTCCACAACCTCCTTTACTACAGTAGCCTTGCCCTTACCCCTTTGATGGGCATGTTTATCTTCCTACCTTCTCCTACAATCATGATCACTATTTTTCTCTTTGGATATCTCTACTACTTTCAAAGTGATTTGGAACTTTTCATCTAAAGAGTTCAATATTTTATCTAACTTAGCCAAAATTTTGAAGACAAATTTCTAAATTGACAATGTCTTTCATTGCACCACCTCATCAAGTAATGCCTCCTCCTCATTGTCACACAATTGGACTTCCTTTTTTCTGATGGAAGGATCCAAGTTATACTTCTTAGCACTTTTTCTTTTTATCAACTCTCCTTCTTCCTTAATTTTAGAAGCCTCCCTTGGGCATAAACCCCAAGAGAACTCTATTTTTCTATGTGAAGACCATATATGATATGGCAAAGCTACTTCCTTTGAGAATAACCATGGCTAAGATATCAATGCAAAAGGAGATAGTAGCTACCCATGGTTGCATCACAGGATTCATGTATTCCTTGTTTCCAACCTTGGATCTACTTTCTTAGGTTGAACACTTGGGAGTACGTTTGATACTTGTCATTGAAAATCTTAGGCATCATACTTCATCTATGGATTGATTCTACCTCAAAATACCAATACCAGCTTTCAGCTTCTTTCATGAGTATCCATGGAAATATCTTTATTTTCTACCATTCGTTCTCCACATTTTATAAGGCACAAGCATCATGAAAGGCTTGAAGATGATTTTGTGGATCTCATTTGTATTCCCCTCAAACTTGAGGATATTGTTCATATCCAACTACTTGATTCTAGTATCTTTCACCTACCTCGTTGGAATTCTCACTACCTCTACAATGTTTAGCATGTTTCAAGCCGCAAGCAAAGGCTCATCATAGTCATGGACTCTATGATGGCCATGATGCCTATGATGCTCTTTTCTATCTCTTCTTTCATGATGGTGGGCCTTCCTTTATTTCCCACACCCCTAATCTTGACTATTCCAATGAACCCTATGATCATCAATGTCTCACAAGTCACTTCCATCATGGTCACATCCTCTGTAGGTTTGGTTGGAGCTAGAAGAGGAAGAAGATAATGTTAAAGGTGAAGAGGAAGGATGACTAGCACTGTCATGATGTCTACCATCCCCTCTTTGATGTTCATGGCCACGATCATCATCATGATGCCTATCCTCATCCCTTCCATGACTTCCATCTTTGGATCCCCCATGATCATGGGACCCATTCCTACATAAACCATGATGATTTATAGTTGCAACACCACAAAATTTTGTATGATATAGCCAATTTTCATCATGTAGTTTTCACCGCATGAAATCTAAGGTAAAACTTCATCATAAATGTGAATATTGTAACTCATGAGGGGCAACATAATATATTCCATACTTTTGGGACTAAAAAATGCCTCATAAGTCATCAAATCCTCATTTCCCAAGTAAAAAAGATCACCTAGTGTCTATATTTTGGCTTATGAGGGTCAAAGGTGCCTTTTGGAATGCCAAAACTAGCAATTTGATGGGTTTTATTGGGGGGGCGTATACACTTTTCTACACTAGAAACATTTGTAGAGGGGTAAATCTCACCTACCCCTAGTGTGGAGGTGTGGGGGGTTTCTCCTTAACTTGAAAAATTTTTCCCTAGCATAGAAACTACATACCTCTAGTGTGGAAGCCACAAAAGCCAAATGTCAACACTCCATGCACTCCAATGTTGACCAACCACTTCAACAAGGATAATAGAAGACTCATAATGGAAGATCTGTCTTCAACATAGAAGGTATGCTCCCATTACTATTTATAGTAAACAAAATGGCCATGGTGGAAGGCACTTAGTATATATGGTAACCCCCCAAATTTGGGCACCCATCTCACTTGTATGAGGTAGAAATTTCCAGCCAATTTAGAGTCATTGTGTAGCCAAATTATAGCCATTTTGCAACACAATTCCTAGTCCAAAACTTATAAAAACCAACCTAAAACATTATTTACAGGTTCGATAATCTAGAGACTATTTAGCAATTTTTCATAATCAAAAATTTGTTCATAGATCCACACATGGACATTTTCAAGCACTCAAGAATTCTTGCAAGTTACCACACTTGCATTCTCTTGAACCTTAGTGTGGAAGTATTGTAACATTGCAAACCCCCTTAAGACTTGTGGGTTTTTGATGTTAACGCTAGATTCCTAGGATTTCCAACCCCCAGTGTGGAGTACTTTGGTAGCCAAATTTCCTACTTTTCTGACCTCCTAGCAGGGACCCAATTTGTAGATTTGAGATTGCAGTAGAAGAGGATCAAAAACATCAAGAGTGGCTTAGTGCTCAGATCATGGAGTAGATTGCATCAACTTCAACAGGCTTTGAACTCTTACACTAGCTAACCCCCTTTTCTCTCATGAGCATTTCTTGTTCACATTTTTAGAACTCATTCTTTATTGTTTTCAATAAATTTTTACGATTTCATTTTATATGCAATTTACTTTTAATCTTAATTTCATAGATCTATAATTTCTTTTGCATTATATTTTCTCAACTTCCCATTTTGCATTTTGCAAGTCCCTAGTTGATCTGTTAGACCAACCAAGATACCTCAAATCCCATTTTTTCAAAGGCCCATTTTGTAGTTGCAACAATTTTCTTAGAGCTAGAATGAGGAACTCTACCCAATTTCTATGTCCAATCCTATGATCATCATTACCAATGTTGCCTACCATTATGGAATTTTCAATTTTTTACTTCAAAACCTTTGAATATTTGCATCAAACAATGCTACAATTCATCCCCTCTACAATCAAAGCCCAATGTGGAAGTTACAAGTGTTTGGGTTTTCAAGATTTTCATAGCAATTGCTATGAATTTCCAGATCAACGTTGGCATCCCATCAAAACATCTAAATAAGCAACACTACCCATTCCCCATATGACCAAAACTATAGCATGGAGGTTGTAGGTGGTTGGACGGTGACTATTCACTATAGTTGCTATGAATTTTTTCAACCTGGGGACAACATTGAAACCTTTCCCATTCTTTCCTTTTTTACTCCTAATTTCTTTTTCTTTTTAGTTACCAAATTGGATGGTGCAATCCTTTTAGAAACCATCCAACTTCTAGAAATTAGCTTCCCCTCATCTTTCCAACCTAAGAAAATTAGTAGCCTACCAAAACCAATTCCTAGTGGAAACTACCATACTATCCACTTAAGCTTTTAGCCTTTCTCCTCCCTCCGCATCATAGCCCACCATCCCACTTCCCTACCATACCAAATGTGGAGGCATTTAGGAGGCCCACATTGATAAGGCTTAATACCAACTTTCATAGCTTTCTATTTTTGATAAAAGAGTAAACCTCCATTATCCCCTACTTACTAATTATAGAAAGTGTTCCATTTTCAACTGTTTTTCCTTCCTTTGACCATTTTTTAATTCTACTTATTAGAATTTACTTTTATTTTTACCTTTTATAGCCTATTTTAAGCCATTTTTGATAAAATAACCATGTCTTTCTAGAAATCCATCAAGTTTCCCCTCACCTTCACTAGCAAAGGTCCTAGCCAACAAGCCATGAGGGTCTATGACCCCAAGGACCCTATTTTCATCAAATGTAGGTAATCTTTAAGGGTCAGGGGGAAAAGTCTTGATTCTGTGGCCATAAATGAAGATTGACATAGCTTCATTTATGCCAAAAAATAGGCTAGCATGATGATTCCTTGTTTGGAAGCAAAATCTAAAAGGGTGTTCAAACTTATTCACTACAATGGTAAGGACTACATTCCTTCCCCATATAACCAAATACCTCTAACTGATATCTATGCAGGTATCCTAGCCTAATTGATTGAAATGAAGGAAAAGGATGATAAACATAGCTTTAAAGAGCAACAGGAACTAGAGGATAAATTTAGGGTAGAATCTAAGCTCAAAAACATTCTAAGGGGATTGTTCCAACAAGTAATCTCCAAGCCCATTGACCCTTCCCTTCATGCTTTTGTTTTCTCCATGGACATGATGCTACCATCTTCCACTCCCTCCTACCCTACCACAACTGACCCCACACTAGTCATATTCATGCATCAAACTCAATCAATTCCACAAACTATGACCAATAACCCATCTATGTCATTTTCCATCTCCATTTGTACAACCATCAATAGTGGTTTTCACCATCACAAACCACTTATCACTCGTGGGATTCATCATGGGATCCTAAATAACTTAGGGGTCACACAACCTCTTTATTTTTTTTGTGTCTCAAGCACTAGCACAAACATCCTTTTCCTTGTTTGGCCCACAAGCTACAACCATGATACAACCTCTTTCTTCCATCCTACAATCCATAGTAAGGCCACAAGCATAACAACAAATGCCACAACCATATGTACGAATCCCACAACCAACAGGGCCACCATAGGGCCTAGATTAAGCCTTCTAGATGATCCAAGAGCTAAGGAGTTGAAGAGGCTTAAAGCCTCTACTTCACAAAGTATTAAGATTATGGACTTCTACCAAGATGATCCCATTAGTCTTATGGTCCCATCCTTGACACTTTCTCCTAGTTTCCCTATTCCCCAATTTAGCAAATATAAAGAAGAAGGTAATCCTAATGCTCATCTTCTAACCTTCAAATCTGAATGCTTACTATTAGAGCCATGGCCACATACCATTATGAGGATTTTCCCTATGTTCTCAACCGAGAAAGCACTTTATTAGTACCAGGCACTACCTAGAGGATCCATATCCTCTCTAGAGGACTTCATAGCCTAGTTTTTTAACCACTTCAAGTATAACTTGAAGCCTATCATCATGCTTGAACAACTCATGAAGGTTAAGCAGGAATCCCTAAAACCCATATAGAAGTTCATTCAATGGTGGAATGAATTATTGAATGAAATACTAAAACCTATAGCCAAATCCCACCTTTTAGCCATAGTCAAGGGGGTGGTGAATGGCTTTATCATGTCCAGACTTTATTACCTTGATCCATGGTCCCTCAGCCAAGCATTTTTCCAAACCAAGAATATAGAGAACGTTGCAAAGGCTAGTCATGATCTAGCCTATGTAGCATATAAAAAATTAACATACACATAGAAACAAAAAGAAAGGTAAACAAAACAATACAACTATAACAATTGTGACCAAATATGTAAGGATCACAAACTAGGGGCCAAGGGTAAATCCACCCAAGACCCCCACTAATGATTATAATAACCAACCATCAACCTCTAGGGCCACTGCATCAACAACAACCAAACCCAATTTTGAAAGGAAGAAAAGGTCCATATACACAATGATGCCAATAAAACCATCAGAGTTGTTAGACCAAATTTTGAAAACTAGATGTATTCAATAAAAATAGATGTCTAAAGCTTCTCAAAAGAAGCATGATAGGCTCTGAGAAATAGCCAAAGATCCCACTAGAGCAAGAAAGGATGATCCACAACTACTTGGGTACTTCAAACTATACTACTTTTACTATTATCACCAACTACCTAGTCATGACATAGACTTTTGCCTCATACTAAAGGATGACCTACAAAGGATGATAGATAGAAGGGATCTAGTCTTAGATGCTTCTAATCTAGTTCAACCATAAAATTAGTTGATGCAAGTCTACAAGGACTGAATGCTAATGATAACTCTTATACCATTTCATCATTCAACATTAATGATAATTAGAGATCCTCAAAAGAACCATTCATGATTTGAGTGCCCCTTTTTGATGAAATGGATTCTTTAGTTTCCACTAACTCAAGATCCTCCTTCGTCCTAAAAGTACCATCACAAATTACTCCTAGGAAACCTTTTATCATTAGGGTGTTCCAGCCTAAAATAACCCAAATAGCCTTAGCCCAGCCAACTACACAATGACATCCTATGATGGCTAATGCTACTACCTCTTGCTCACCACTAGTGATTAACAACTAGAAAACTTCAACCAAGTAAATGAAGAAGCATAAGCATAAGCCCAAAAACAAGGGTGATAAGTAGATGGAGGCATAAAATGAAGTGGGATCACTAAAGCCCACTCCCCTTTTAGCTATACCCATAACCTTCTTTTCCTAATCCCCTTCAACCAACAAGCCACAAGAGGATCCTCAATAAACACAACCTAAAGGTGAAGTTCACATTTTTTGGTGCATGGAGGAAGTAAATCACAACCAGGGCAACAAGTCCACACACAATGATAAAAACATTTTTTGTGTGATAAACCAAGTCAGGCAATTCCTCAAGTAGAAAAACATAACTTTAAGCTTCTATAACTTGATCATAACTTCCACCACACATCATGAGGCATAGGTCAAAATGTTAACTTCCATCCCTATTAGTGAAGTCATCCCAGCTAATGAGGAAGCCATCCATGCAGTGATGTTTCCTCCCTCACCAAGAGAGGAGAAATCAACATTCCTAGTATTTCATGATAGTAAAATTAAGGTTAATCCAAAAAATGACAAATTAACTAGAGTTCATCTATTCATAACCATATGTGTAGGTCAATTTAAAGTGCATCAGGTGCATGTTGATGATGGAGCCATAACTAATGTTATCCCATGCATAATTGTTGAATGCTTAGGCCTAACTTAGCAAATACAGCCTAGATCAATAGCTACCATCAAGTCTTTTAATGGATCAAGTATTTTTGTTAAGGGGTCTATCTCCTTAGACTTTGTGGTAGGAGGGCAATTCCCCATAATCGCAAATTTCTTGGAGGTGAAGGAAACACCAGGGTTTAATCTTATTCTAGGAAGACCTTCATTGGCTTAATTATGAGCCATATATTCACCCATCCATTAAGAAATTTACCTTCCTTATCAAGAAGGTAAAATCATCATCCACAGTGATAGTGTGGTTTCCCTAGCTATCAACAATGTGAACATAGAGTAGGGGCCTGAAGTGGAGCTTCAAGAAGAAGCTCCCAATCATGAAATTTAACAATGTAAGAGAGAGCAACAACCCAAGAAAGCCAACAATGACAATGATAAACAACGATATGTGTTATGGGATAAACTCCCTTTTAACATTTTCAGCAAAGGGGATGGTGAATATAAGCTTTTGTAGAGTAGACCGTGCTCATTCCCTATTCTTGCAAAGATTAGGAAGAATCTGCATAAGTAAAGTTCAACTTAACCTTTTCATTTTGTGCCCCTATAACCAAATGCACTAATAGCCACATGGTGTAACCTTCCTTTCTTAATTTTTTATACCTTTTTATGCACTTTGTTTTACTCTTTATGCCTATAGCCTAAGTTTCTACTTTCATTTTCTTTACTTTTACTCATGTTATAAACATTAAAGCCTTAAAACATAAAATCGTCAAAACAATGGTCCACCATGACCTTAAACTAGCAATGTCTATCAAAACAATGCAACATGACACACCATGATCTTAAACTAGCAATATCTACCAAAACAATGCAACATGGCCCACCATAGCTTTAAACTAGCAATGTCTACCAAAACAATGCAACATAACCCACCATGGCCTTAAACTGGCAATGTCTACCAAAACAATGAAACATGGCCTACCATGGCCTTAAACTAGGAATGTTTACTTTAAAAAAATGCAACATGACCTACCATGGCCTTAAACTGACAAAGATAATCACAAATCAAGGTCTACTATGGCCTTAACTGGCAAAATTACAGCCCTCTAAACTAATGTCATAGTCCACTAAAACTCTAAACCAGCATTGCAATCTACTAATACTTTAAACTAGCAACCTAGCCTTAAATTGGGAACATCTTTTTTTACTATTATATTTCCTTTTATCTAGCCTATTATCACATCAATTGGCCATTTAATGTTATAACCAAAATGTCAGCCTAGCCATTCACAACGTCCACAACATTATAACGTTTACTACAACTATACATACATATAGCTAAATAAAATCATAATTTTAAATTTAAATTTAAAGTGTCCATAACATACATAGCCATGACCACACTATGTGGAAAAAATGTCAAAAAATAACAATAACCATCTACAACATGCTCTTGGCTAATAATAGGCATCAACATGAAAATAAAAGTAATGTAGCCAATAATCTAAAAATAAGTAGATGCAGAATGCTAAGGGGCATCTAGAGGAGGAAGTGGTGGATCATCTTCACCCTTACCTCTAGGACCACTAATGTCTCCTCATGCCTAAAATACAAAAACACATAGATAGTTAGTGATCAATAGCCAAAACCAGAACTTAAAACAAAAACTAAAACATAAAATATGTCTAACCTATGGAAATTTATCTCCATGAATTCCAAGGATAGATGTGGAAGGTCTTCCTCTAAATGATGGAGGATCTGGTTATCCATCATGTTGACCTAGTCAACATTTCCAAGATCAATGCTAGAAAGGATGTCAGTCCTATCTATTGTAGTCCAAGTAGGTGGCTCCTAGGTAATAGTAGTTGTAGAGGTCTCACCTGCAGTAGTGGTAATTTGAGTAGTAGGGGATTTCTCCACCATGATAGTACTCTCAAAAATTTGATAAGCACTCTCCACCAAGATCCTAGATCAACACCTCTCTCTTGTGTCATTTAAGAAACTCCTCCTTGAGCCACTTAAGGTAGGCCCCATGATCTACCTTATACTATTACTTGTGAACTTTTTGTTTCTTACCCCACTCTAGAACCCAAGCATAGTGATCTTTCTAGTCCTCAACATTCTAGGACATGAGGTCCATCAACATTTGTTGTTCAGCCATCTCCTATAGAACTGCTACCTTGTCTTGAATGGTATGCTAGTAGTAGGTCCATGTGATATCCTTCATCTCCAATTCTCCTAGGTTCACCACTTGGGCTTTCACAAAGGCCTTGCAATCTCATACATCTCTAATAGTTTCCTCCTACCACTAAATCTTCTCCCTTAATGCCACAACTTCCTTCCATGGGAATTCATTAGATCTTTCTAGCTTCCATGAAGTTTTTGCACATGACATTGCTAGATCAATAGTAGTCTCATACAACTTCAAGGGTATACTAGATACATCACAGGAAAGCTTAGGTAAGAAGTCAATCTTCATGTCTCTACTAGGATCCCACTGCATAGAAGGTACTACACAAGCATGAAATATAGTCATAAACATTATATACAACCTAAGATAGCCATAACACAAACATAGCCAAACAACTAAGGCACCTAAAACAAAGTCCTTACTTATCTTGGGTGTAACATGTTGCAACCGATCAATGATGTCCTTAGCCATCCCATGCATGAACTCCACCTTGTTTGGGATCTCCACCCATGATTTCACACAAAACTTAGGGACAAGGGCTTGCACTAATGGCTCAGGAACTACTATAAACATAACAATCATCGAATGGCTAGGATGAAAACCAAAACTAAATCATAAGATATAACAAAATTGCTAAGGCATGGGAATACCTAGATCCTCCTCCTCTTCCTCTAGAATGGTAATTAAGGATGTACCCAACACCACCTCAGCAAACAAGGCATGTAGATCATTTATATCTTCATCGACAAACCCTTCAACCTAAGGTTGCTTTAGGAGTGCCTCTCCTACATGCCTTTTTTTCTTCCTCCACAATAGCTTAGGCTACCATAAATTGATGCTTTTCTATAACCATATCACATAGAAAATAGATTAGCATACGACACCATAACATACCCATGAACTTTAAAATAGCAAAAATCAACAATAAATAAATCATACCTATGACTACATTTTCCAATGGCTTAAGCTTAAACTTAAGCTTCTTTGGGGCAGGTTGGTATGATGCGGGTGGTGTTTCCTCCATAGGCCTCTTAAGTTTCTCTCTGGCTACCCCTTCAGCCTCCCTACATCATTATTTAACCTCTAGGATGCTCACTAGGAATGTTACAAGGTCCTCATCATCTATGTTGTTAGAGGACTCACACTGCCTAACATTGAGATCCTTGGTGATGATGGATAATGTATCATCCATCCCCTTTGGTGGGTTTTGGGTCTACACCATTAGATAAATGTGCTTTATCATGGGCTTAGAAAGTTGGCTTGGGACTTGGAGAACCCATCATCCATTCCTATACATCATCAAAGACCTTGTAAACCTCTTCAAATAACAAACAAAAAATTCAAAATGCATGTGGATTATTGTAGAGGTATCCATGCAGAGTCTAATGATCTCCTCCTAAATCCCAACAACCAAAGTAGCCACTCAGTTGAACCTAGTGTCATCTATCAAAACATTCTTAAAGGTTCACCCCTTCATAATTGCAATCATCTTCTTTTGCAATAATAGTTTAGAAAATGCATGAGACTTGAACAAAGAATATGATTTCTTTGCATCAAGGTTTTTGGAGCCATCCATGAAAATTCTGGAGTGGTCCATGTTAGTATCAAGTCACTCCAAAACTTCCTTACAATGGCCCAATTCCTTCACTATCCTAGTGGGAATCTTTGCTCCATCAACAAGGACACCAAACAAGTTACAAAAGAGGCTCTCATCAATGTCCATGTTAACCTTCACACCCCAAATTTTGATGCTAAAACAACTAGCCTCCTCATCAAAGGTGTCAATGACATGTAGCAACTCCGTAGTAGGGATGGAAGGGATAGGTCCCATGAATACATCAAGCAAACCTACACACTAAATGTTTGCTTGAATGTACCTAAGAACTTATCCTCTCAACCACTCCTATGCTAGTATTGTCTCACCAAACTTTAGGATGATGGTATCCTCATGATGTGCTCCTAAAATTGGAATGATGACATCAGTAAAGGTGGAAGGTCCTATAAGGCAACAACAAAAGTTTAGCATCGACAACTAGTCAAAGAAATAGAATACTTGGAGCTTTTATAACCATAAAATGTTAGAAGTTATAGCCTTTACGTTTACCTTTCTTCTTCTTCTTTTGTGTAGTTTAAGTGGAGGTCCTAGTTGCAAGGTTTTGGTCCATGAAGTTAGTGGAGTCTACCCACCAATTATGCAACATCCCATCATCCTTACACTTCTTGTATACAAGGTTGAACCTTGTAGTGTATGCATCAAAGTCTTATTTTAACTATTGATCATAACAGTTCTAATATGTGAGCCTTTGGTGAATTCATCTAGGATGGTTTGAGCCACTACTAAGGTTTGATCATTAATGACCAAACCTTGATCATTGATTTGGTACCTGCAAGAAGTTCATAAGACCAACTAAGTTAGGAAAAGTAGATAATAAAGCCAATAAAGTCATAAAAAATACTATAATAACTAAGCTTACCCAGGTAGATGATACATAGTATCGAGAAAATTCTGGAACAATTTGTGGGATCTATGTATCACCATTAGAGTATTATCAGCATTATACTAGCCATACTCTAGCATCATCTAGATATCCATAAGGTAATGTGGGCTTATCATGTCTATTGATTCCCCTAATGTCCTAGGAGGTGGATTGTTAGTAATAAACTTGAAAATCAAGATAGATGCCAGAGGCAACAAGGTCTCCACTATGGCCTTGGCCACATTTGCAAACAAGTATTACCATAGGATCACACTAAAGTTTTGTAGAATGTAGGTAAGGAATTACTTTCCCAAAAACATGTTAAGAAGTGGAGTATTGTCCTTGGGGTGGTCAATATAGCATAAAATTTCCACCAACTCCATGATGATGAGGATGGGCTACAAGTAATCCCATCATGAAGCAAAGCAAAAACATTATAACCAATTAGAATTTCTTAACATCCTAGTTGAGGGTGAAATTAGTCCCTATAAAAAGCTCTAAGATGTTTATTCAAGTTAGCTTAAGACATTCCACAAAAAAATTCATTATAACCTTTTGTAACCTTTTATTGCATAGCCAAAACTCTATAGCTAGAATTAAGCCTTAGTTAAGACATGCATAAACTAGAAAAAGCATTAAAACTCAGCAAAAAGCATATATCCATAATAAAAAGCTTTCTAAAAATAGTAAAATCTTTTCCTTTTCCTAAAAACAAATTTAAAACATAATTTTTACATGTTGACAAGAAAAATTACACATATCAATCACATCCATCCCCAAATAGGTAAGGTACTACAACAAATATTTGCACAATTTAGACAAAAAATTCATCAAAAATTCATTCAAGCCTCAATTTTGGTCATTTCACAATGGTAAGAATCATTAAATCACAAGTTTTATACCCATTACATTACAACTAGAGATACTTAACGATTTGTACATGAAATATAGAAAAAACTAGCAAAAACTATAACCATCGTCATTAACCCTCTTTCATGCAGGGTTGGTAAAAAATTCACCAAAAATTCATTTGAGTGCCAAAAAAAGTGATTCCATCATTTTCTAAAAGATTAAATTGAACCCTACACACCCACTCTCAACAAAATTTTGAAATCTTTGTTATTTATGCAAAAACAAATTCACCAATTTGGATTGGAAATCGCACAAACCTCCTTTTGACACGAGCTTAATGAAAAATTCATTTTTAATCCAATTAGAATGATTCCAACTCTAGTAGAAATCTAAAGCCAAGACCCACCCAACCATAACCAAAAACTAGCCAAAACTCTTGTTGTTTTCTTCAAAAAATTTTGTCAATTCAAATGAAAATCTAAAAATGGCATAGAAACCTAATTCCATGACCTTAGGAAAATAGCCATAACATAATTGTTTCAAAGACAAATTGAACATGAAAATATCCATTGAAAAGCTTAAACATAGGGCTATAATCTCATGACATTAAATTTCAAAATTATTAACAATTTTATTAAGAAAAAATATACAATATTTTTTACTTTTTTTCATGTAAAAAGCTAACAGCTAAAACCCAACTTAACATAGCCTTAAATAAATAACCAAAACAATTGAAATCACTCATACCCATTATAAAACACACCAAAATAATTGGGTAGGATTTTGTCAAAATTTAATTTTGACAAATACTTTTGCCTAGGTCTGAGGAAACAACCCTAACCCTAAATTTTGGGAAAAAAAGCATAAAATAGTAAGCCTAATTTCAAAAATCAAATCCACTAAAGCCAAAACAATGAAATGATCATAGATCTACATAGAAATAGCCAAAATAAGAAGGGTAATTTTGTTACACTTTCAATTTACTCCCTCTATTAGGGTAGATCTAAAAAAAATGGCCACACATGTGGCATGAAAAGCATAAGAAAAGTAATAAAAATAACTAAAAACCAAACCAAAAATGAGTAGAACTACCTACCTCAGAGTGGCAATGGATGAAGCTTGGATGGTGATAGGCCTAGGTAGTCCTTTCAAGTCCCTAGCACACTCATCTACCTTTTGAATCCTAGGATTATAGCTCTTTCCTCCATGTTGCTTTGACACATGGTAGGCTCAACAGTGAGAGTTGCTAGAATTTGAGAGGAATGGGATATCAACGCTAGCTATAAGGAAGATGGAAGGATTCCATGCTAGGATAGGTTGTTTTTTTGACAAAAATCTCTACCAAATCTATCCTCTAATGTGCTATTTTCAAGAATGTGAATTATGATAAAAAAACATATGAAATTTAATAATATAAACTACAGCTAAACCTAAATGCCCACCTCTAAACCCCAGTTGCTAGTTTACTGCACCATAACGCCAACTACACTAAAGTGAAAAGGGTGGAAAGTCTCTTCCATGCTAAGATTGATGGGAGTTAAGCTCAAAATTCAAAATTTCAAATTTTTGGGTTTTGGGCCCCACCATAAGCCTTCCCTCTTAACCATAAAATTGCATCAACGCTAAGATCTTGTCACTTTTGATACTTAGAACATAAAAAAACATTAACTACCATGCATCCACATTATGTATATCATGCCTAGCATGGTTACATGCCTCCCATTTCACAAAACCATTAAAATATAACTATTTTACCATTTTTAGTAGCTACAACCTACCTTTTCAGACTTGGGCTTCCAAAAGGGGGTTGGACATCGACAAATCTAGAAAATTTAGGTTTCCATGTTGGGGCAACAATTCCTAGCATGCATGAAGGGGGGTTACACCTATTCTTACCCACCAACACCAATCTAGCCCAAGTTTTGACCCCCAAAGTAAGCCCACATGATCTAAAACCCATCCAAACACCCCTAGCAACCAAGGAACCTCACCAAACCTAGTCAAAACCTTGGGATTTGGTGTTTCCACATATTGGGAGGCTTCATCCATTCTAATAATCTCATACTAAGCATGGATGGGTGGAAGGAAGCAAACAATCAACAAAATTGACTACCTAGTAGCCCTTTCTCATAACTCGGTGACCCCTAAACCTTGCTAGAACTATCTAGAGCATTTGAATGTTCCAAAAATAATTAGATATGAAAAAAAATTTTCATCCCCTCTCATTCACATTGGGTTCATCATGCCTACCATTGAATAAAAGTGGAGATTTCATGAGTCACTTAGAAGCCTCCAAACTGGTGAGTCTCGGCACCTAGTACTGACCATCGACATTACCAACCCTACAGGCTAACATGCATGGTCAATTGGATGTTAAACTAGCCTAGATCTAATTTTCATGGTTCTTCCATGCTAGAGGAGACCTTCTCCAAGCTTCCTAGCATGGAAACTAGGAGGATGGAGCCAAGAAGATTAGTGAGGAATTCCAGAAACAACAAAACAATATCAAATTATGTTAAACTAATACTAGAACCTTCACAACCTTCTTAGATGTCACTAGAATGTCAAAAATCAGCACAAATCAATCCCCTTATTTCTTCCATGTTGAGGAGCACCTCCTCCATGTTGAGCATTCCATTCTTAGTGTGTATGAAAGGAGGGCAGCCAAAACTATTAAAATTTACATGTAGTTTTACTTTTGAAAGCAACCTAGACCTTCCAAAAGCCACCTGAAATGACCAAAACTTTCCTCCCTTTGGTTCTCCATGCTTAGGAGGATCCCATCCATGCTAATCATCCTAGTCCTAACGTTTATTGAAAGGGGAAAGCCTAAAAACCCTCTCACAGCCTTTAAAGTAACTAGATTTTTACCCTCGACATTGATAGGCAACACCAACAATCCTATGGACATGCATGCATAATCAAATTGCAAAACAAATATAGAAAAAAGCAAAGTCCCTTGATCTCTCCACACCAAGATCCATCTCTCCCATGCTAGCCAACATGGAAGAAAGGGGAGAACATTTGGGGGACTCCAAAATAGCCTTCAAAGACTTGAAATGAACACCAAAAATTCTTGTGTGTCCTAGGACCCTGTCTACTCTTCCCAAGACCCTTAGACTCTCCAAGATTGATCATAAGTAGCCAAAAAATTTTTTCCGAAAATCTTCCACACTAAGCCTGAAAAAAGGGGGAAACACTAAAAATCACTTAATAACCTTCAAAATGACCAAATCTTGGTACTAGTCAACAAAAGTCGACACTAGCAACCTTAGAAACCTACATGCATTGCTAAAAATGTTAGAAAATGCTAAAAAAGTAGGGTCCCTTAGTTCCTCCATGCTGAGAAGCACCTCTTCCATGTTGGCTAATGTGGAAGAAAGGGGGGAACTTTAGGGGAACTTCAAAATGACCTTTAAGCACCTCAAGTAAATAGCTTACAACCTTACATGAGCCCTAAGACTAGTTTTACATCTTTTGAAGCCCTCAAACCCTACCAAAGTGACCATAAATGGCTAAAAAGTCACTCCCCTCAATCTTCCATGCTAAGCATACTATCCCTAGAATGGAAAAAAAGGGGAAAGCTCAAAAATCATCTAGGAAATATCCAAACTAATCAAAATTGACCTCAACCCCTAGTCCTTGACCCTGGCAACCCTGGAAGCACACATGCATGATTGATTGAGGTCAAAATTGGCCAAGATCTGAGATTTATTTATGATTCTTCCACACTAGGGATCCCTTCCTCCATAATATCCAACATGAAAATTGAGGGATAAACTCATTTGAAGCTCATAAATAGCTCAAAATAACATTAGATAACCTTACGTGCATTTTACAACCCTGTCAGCATCCTCTAGAGCCTTTAAACCTCAAAAAATTGATTTCAAAAGGTCAAAAGTAGTTCCCCCTAGTCTTCAATGCTGAGCACCCTAGTCCCAATGTGGAAAAAATAGGGAGGGTCCTACAAAAAACACTTATAAGTACCAAAAATTACCAAATTTTAACATGAACCCCTAGCCCTTGGCCCTAGCAACTCCATAAGCTAACATGCATAGTTGACTACAACTAGAATTGGCCTAGATCTAGGATTCGTATTCCATTCCTATTTGAGAAGGTTCCTTTGATTTTGAGCAACATGAAAATAAGGTGAAAAGCTACTTTTCCACTTTTGGTAGTAAGCTAACACTCTCAGAAACCAAAGATCTACACCAGAAAATCCTAGGACCTCATAGCCTTGAGATTTTGTTCATTTGACATTATTTTGATCTCCAAAACTCATTCCTCCTAATCTTCCATGCTAGAGAAACTTACCTAGCATTGAAACAAGGGGGTAAGACCTTAGATACCCTTGAATGACCTCCAAACATGCCCAAAATTAGCTAGAAACTTGTAGAATCATGACCTACAACCCTAGGAGCCTAGGAACCTAGTCAATGTTCTCCCAGACCACTTTGAATCCACAAAAAAAGTGTCCCTCCATTGTTCCACACTAATGATACTATGCACAACATGGGGAAAAAATGGTAAAGCCATTTTAGCACGTTTTGACACTCAAAACTGACTTTGATGGCCTCAAAATGAAGCTAAAGGATGCACAACTTCTAGATCTAGGTTCTAGGTACCTATTTGATAATGTTTAACCTTTTTTTTACTTAGATTTTGATTATCATTGCTGAACCCTCTCTCTTTCATGTTGGCTAGCATGGAAACAAGGGGAGAACAGTCCAAAAAATGCTTTTTAGCCTTTATAGACCTCTAGAGTGCCCAATTTTGATAGATCTAGCCTTACACTACCTTGGGAAGGACTTAAGACCTTAATTTTGAATCTTTGGATGTCCCAAAACCTACTTTCCCTAGTTTACATGCTAAGGATCCCTTCTTCCACACTGGCTAGCATGAAAACAAACAGAGCCAAGCATGGAAGCCTCAAAATTCTTGATTTTCATGCTCAAACAACCCTCATTGATGTCAAAACTCACATAAAAGCCTTATAGCTTTAAATAATGGTCCACTAAGGCCTAAAACTAGCAAAACCTAATCCTATTTTACCTATATTAGGTAATTTCACCATATGTAGCCTATTTTTCTTGATTTTTACCTTATTACATGATGCTTTAACTTATTTTAGCCTAGTGTTACATTTTCAACCTTGTTGATCTTATTATGGCCTTTATATAGCCTTATATTCTCTTTATTTGCCTTATTGTAGGCTTATTTTTCTTTTTTGTCCTTTGATTGGTATCAAATAGTGTGGTTTGACCTTTTCTAACCACTATTTAACACCATGTGACCATGACTTGCTAAGACCTTAAACTAGCATCATAGTCCACCAAGACTCTAAACTAGCATCATGGCCTACTAAGGCCTAAAAATGGAAAAATTATGGCCTTTTTTAACCACTTGTAGCCTTATTTCTTATACTTTACTTTTTTAAACCTTGGTTTGACCTTTATTTGACCCTTATTATGCTTTGTTTACTTGTTGATACCCTATTTGTAGCCTTGGACAACCTTGTTTATATTAGATCTGCATGTGTTTACGTGATCTTATAGCATTTACACATTGTTTATTCACTTTTATTTAGGTGCAACATAATATGCCTTTGGTTGACATGTAGGATCAAAGTATGGATACTTGAAAGCAAATCAGTTTACCTTTGTGTATACATGGACCTCACGATGATGTTGAATGATGTATCGACCCTAATTTCCTCAATTTTGAACCTAAAATTTTTGTTGATCATATAGCCTTAATAGAGAAAATTCTAAAATGGCCTAAAAACATAGTCAAAATCCTTGACTTAGAGGCAAGCGACATAATCAAAGACTCTTTAGTTGAGGTTCCTATTACAACACACAGTGGTAAGGGAGAAATCCTTAAACTAAGTTTCTCACTGGAACCTCAACAAGCTCAAGACATCACTAACGTCATACAAGAGAATATTAAATCCTTTTCTTGGTCACATGAAGATATTCCAAGCTTAGACCCACATTTAGCCTAGCACAACATCATACTAGGCCCTAGCATTAGACCAGTTAAGCAAAAAATACACATATGCAAGATTAAACCTAATTTGGCCTTAGCAGTTTGCAATGAGATCTCAAAGCTTCACCAAGCTAGTTTCATTAGGGATATTGAACATATAGAATGGGTTTCCAACATAGTGGTAGTCCCTAAGAAAAATGGAAGTATCTATATTTGCATCGATTTTCAAGACCTAAATAAAGTGACTATCAAGGATAACTTTCCTTTACCTAGTATTGATCAACTTATCGATACTACAACTAGACATGCCTTGTTGTCTTTTATGGATGGATTCTCATAATATAACCAAATTAGGATTAATCTATAGCACCAACTTAGCATGGCCTTCATGACCCCTTGGAATACCTTTTACTATACCATGATGTCCTTTGGCCTTAAGAATGTAGGAGCAATATACCAAAGAGCCATGACCTATACCTTCAATGATTACAAGCTAGGTTTTCTTAACAATTATGTAGATGATATAGCCATTAAGTCCAAACTGTCTAATGACCATGCTAATGAACTAGACCTTATGCTTAAATGATGACTCATATATGAGCTTAGGCTCAATCCTAAGAAATGCATCTTTGGTGTCAAGACCAATAAGACACTTGGCTTTGTAGTCTCTAAAGTAGGGATACATGTCAATCCTAGTAAGGTTAAGGCCATATCAAAATTGGCAACACCTACCAACCATAAGAAGCTTTGAGGATTACAAGACATATTATAATTTATTTGTAGGTTTATCACTAGGCTTATGAATAAATTTTAGTCTATGCAACACTTGCTTAAGAAATGGGTTTACTATGAGTGGATAGGTTAATGTCAAGAGGCCTTTGAAAACCTTAAGGAAGAGTTGGCACAACTACCAACAATATATCCTCTGTAAGAGGGTAAATCATTCTACATTTACCATATCATCTATACACATCCATTACCTCTCTACTTTGTCAGAAACATGATGATGGAGCAAAGATGACAATACACTATCTTAGCCATGCATTAGTTTCCCATGATACCTAATACAATGAAGTGAAGAAGTATTGTCTAGCACTAGTCTTCTCATTGAAGAAGTGGAGACACTATCTCTTCAAAATTAAAGTCAACATCATTTTCAAAGATAATGTGCTCAAAGTTATAACAACCAACATCTACAAAAATAGTCATATAGCCCAATGAAAAGCCATGGCCATGGAGTTTGACCTTTGCTCTGTCTCTCAGTCCTCAATGAAAGGTCAAGCTAAAGCCATACAACTCACAATTTCACTTGTCGATGACCAAGCAATAGTAGATCCCAAGTTTTCTAATGAGCACATTAATGCTATTAGCCAAGTACCTAAGGGTTATGAGGCAATCATGTACATTGATGGAGCTTCAACTACCTCTGGGGCCAATGCCACTACCATCATAACATTCCCATCTAGTGAAATCCAATCCTTTTCCTATCATTTTGAGTTCCCATATATCAATAACATACTAGGATATGAGGGTTTCATTAGAGGGATGATGATAGCTCATGACCTAGGAATCAAACACTTAATGATCAAAGGCAACTCACAACTTATGGTCAACCAAGTGACCAAAGTCTATGTGTATAAAGCCAAACACTTGCAACCATACTATGACCTAGGAAAAAAATTGTTACAACAATTCATAGATGTTGATATTCAACACATGCCCTGAAACAAGAATTCCATAGCCAATGAAACTATAATGTTAGCCATTAGTATGACACCAGATGTCTTTGGTAAGTTTTCCACCTTAACTATGGATTGTGCTACTTCCATCACACAGAACACTAAGGACACCTTTATGTCTGTCCTTCATAATACTTCTCCCAAGGAGTTGTATCACGATATCAAATTTCACCTTATGCATGGTGAATCCTCACAAGGCCTAACTACTATTAGAAGGATGTTTTACATAAGCAATCTAAGCCAAATGTCATCGTAGGTGATAACACATTATGTCAATGATCCTATGATGGCATACTCCTAAAGTGCTTGGGTAAAACCAAAGCCCAAACAGTCCTAGAGGAGGTTCACAAGGGTGTTTGTGAAGGACATATAGGGCCTAGAGCTATGGCTACTAATATTAGATGATTAAGCTACTATTGGTCCCATATAAAAATGACTTCATCTAGAAGGTTAAGTGGTGTGACACATGCCAATGATATAGCAACCTTATATATGTACTACCAACTGAGTTGCATACCACTCAAATAACATGGTCATTTCAATGATGGGGGTTGGATATCAATGGATCCATAATGCCTAAGTCTTCCACAAGGTATAGCCTCATCATCACCACAACTAAATACTTTACTAAGTGAGTTGAGGCTATTCCCCTAAGCAAGACTACATTCAAGCAAGTCTACAAATTCATCCTAGATAACATTGTAGATCATTTTGGCATACTCATGACTATAGTTAAAGACAATGGACCATAATTTAGTAGCTAAAAAACAAAATATTTTTTTCATGACCTAAGCATTAAGCATTCTTTTTCTTTGCCTTCTTACCCTTAAGCCAATGGACAAACAAAAGCAAGCAACAAGGCCATCATCAACTTTCTTAAGAAGATGCTCAACAATAGCAAGTGCAAACAGCATGAGTGGCTTATCCATGCACTATGAACATATAGAAAAACCTATTGCATGGAAACTGGTACAACCCCTTATAGCTTGGTTTATGATTCTAAAGCTATATTACATCTTGAATTGCAAGTGCCATTGCACCCAGTAGCCTTTATCAACTTCATCAATGATGAGAAAAATAAGAAGTTATGAATAGAAGCCCTGGACTCCATGAAGAAGCAATGTATGCAAGCATTTACTCACATGGAACACTATCAAGAGAGGTAGAAGTAGCATCATCATCATAACTTGATCATGCATAACAAATTCTCAACCAACTAGGAAGGGTCCTTCTATGTCACTAGAACCTATAGAAATGGTGCATTCTAGATAGCTGATATGGATGGAAATGAGCTAGTCAATCTGGTCAATCATTTCTATCTAAATGCATACTACATGTAGCTAATAATCATCAATAAGAGAGCCTACTTTCAATAGTCCACTACAATCTTGAACTAGCAACATGGCTTTCCAAGGCCTTAAACTGGTACCACAAC
>MNCI01002704.1:536916-560647 GCA_015680685.1 Gnetum montanum | reverse complement strand
AATTTGATGGGTTTTATGGGGGGTATACACTTTTCTACACTGGAAACATCTATAAAGGAGTAAATATCACCTATACTTAACATGCAGGAGTGGGGGGTTTTTTCTTAGCTTGGAAACTTTTCCTTCACCCCTCCCAATCCCCCAAGCATAGAAATTACATGTCCCTAGCATGGAAGCCACAAAAGCTAGATTTCAACACTCCATGCCTTCAACATTAACCAACCACTCCAACAAGGATAGCAAAAGGCTCAATGTGGAAGATCTATCTTCAGCGTAGGAGGTGTGCCCCATTACTATTTATAGTAAACAGAATGGGCATGGGGGGAAGGTACTTAATATACATGGTAATGCCCCAAATTTGGACATCCATCTTAATTGTACGAGGTAGAAATTTGCAGCCAAATTATAGCCATTTTGTAGCATTATTCATGGGCTAGAACCTATAAAAACTAGCCTAAAACAACATTTATAGGTTCCATAGTCTAGAGACTATTCAGTAATTTTTCATGATCAACAATTTTTTCATAGTTCCATACTTGGACATTTTCAAGCACTCAAGAGTTCTTGCAAGTTACCACACTTGCATTCTCTTGAACCCTAGCATGGAAGTATTGTAACCTTGCAAACCCTCTTTGTAACCCCACTGAGACTTTTGTGCTTTTGGTGTCAATGCTACACTCCTAGGACTCCAACCCCCAGCATGAAGCACTTTCATAGTCAAATTCTCCACTTTTCTCACCTCCCAACAGGGACTCAATTTTCAGATCTAAGGTTGTAGCAAAGGAGGTTCAAAAACATAAGAGTGGTTTAGCACCTAGATCATGGAGTAGATTGCATCAGGTTCAACGTGCTTTGAACTCCTACACCAGCAAACCCCTTTTCTCTCATAAGCATTTCTTGTACACATTTTTGGAACTCATTCTTTATTATTTTGAATATAGTTTTACAGTTTCATTTTGTATGCAATTTTCATTTCCTATTAATTTCCTAAAGCTATAATTTTTTTGCATTATATTTTCTCAACTTCCAATTTTTCATTTCATAAGTCCCTGATTGATCTATTAGATCAAGCAGGGCACCACGAATCTTAATTTTTTTGAAGGCCTTGGGGATTTTGGATTGAGGCTACTATGCTGGATCCATTGGTTTTCCAACAATCAATTTTTTTATCACAACAACAATGGACTGTAAATTCTAGTTTAAGCCTCCTTCACTGAAACTAAGAGGAGGAGAGTCAGTGAAATGAGAATCCCCAAAGAAGGAATCCTCACTATCTTTTTGGCCCAACAAGAACAAGGGGTTATTGAACCATTTCCCCTTCACAACTTCATAGCACCTCTTTTTTTTCGATCTCTTTTACATTTTTCCTTAGTGGGATGGTAATCCCTAAAGTCATGGTTCTAGATAACGTATTCAGTATGTAGCCCTTAGATGCCCAACCTCATAAGAGTTTGTTGGAGCATCATAGGAACTAATGGATGAGACAGCAACATAATGTTGCCCTCCATGTCCCTCCACCCCATCTATTCATCCTAATGTAGGAAAAATATGAAGTCAAGCACATACTCATCGGGATGAGTACATACCACTCAACATTGTTGGGGCACTTGCTAATTTGTTCATTTATTCCTTTAATTGGATATGTGCTCAAATTTTGGCAAATAATCATCTCTGTGAGAAGAAGACATGATAAATTAAATGAAAATAATAGTGTGCTTTTTACAATTACTATTATTATTTAAATGATTGTGATTTTAAGGTTCAATTTAATGATGTTCAATAATTTTCACTAAGTCATAGAAACCACATGTAGCTAACTAAATTCCCTAGTAACAACACCAATGATGAGTAGTGAGTATATTCTACACCCAACCATATGAATCACTAGCATTCAATCAATGATCCAATTAAATTCCAAAGACTATAAGTTTCTAAATATACTGGTTCTAGGAGGTGAATATAACCATTGCAATCATTGTCTTCCTAATTCTACTTATGAAGTACAAGGATATGGTTAAGTGTAATTGAGGCATATAATTTTTATCATTTTATCTTTTATGAATTAAGTCGTCTAAGAATAAGAATAAAGTATATAAATGTTTAACTAATCCAATAACTAACTAATACTAACATAAGCATCATTTTCCACTTTCCGTACACATCTTGAATACACTATAGTGCTACTGGGTTACCGAGCGTTAGGTGCTACTGGTTACCAAGCATTAAGCATATGCTTGAAGTGGTCATACTTATGTGTGCTATTTAATAAATATTAATTAATTACTTAAAAAATTAAAGTAAATTGCATGAGTATTAAATGCTTAAGGAAATAACTAATCTATTTCAAGAGCTACAAGGTTTTATCAGAAAATCTCGTGTTTATTACCATCCACACTAATGTGCTTAGGTACAACAATGCTCAAATAAAGATCTATACATCCTTTGACTTCTACTATGAGCACTCAGAAAACATTCTAACTCTCAAATGGAAAAATTATAAGTGCTTTGCTACAACTATGAAAAGTTTATCATAAGTGCAGTGGGTAGATGCACATTTATAAGCCAAGATAGGATACCTTGTCAATGGGTACACATTAATGGATCAAACCCCATGTTGATGAGATCCCATCGATGGGGTCACATCGATAGCATCCCATTGACATGGCCCAATAATGCAACTCATCAATGATTAATTAATTAGTTAATTTAAATATTAAATCTTTATTTACTTAATCATTTACTAAGCAAAGAAAATAAGAAAAAATATAAAAATAAATATCTTACACCTTAATCACACTTAACCATACATACAAATTAGCATAAGTGTTGATTAGAAAGACAACAATTAACAATTATATAGTTCACCATCTAGGAATATTAGCTACTTAGGTAAAAGAAACATTTACAAAATCTTCCTGAATCATGTACACACTAGTGATTTGTATGGTTGGGTGTAGGAAATACTTGCTACTCATTAATATGCTACAAAACTTTGCTCACGAGCTATCATAATATTTTTCCATTGTTCATCCATTTGTGGAAGTTCCTTTCAAGTAAGATCCTTATTTATCTGAACATTATTCCTATTCTCACTTTGCATCATGTGGCTTCAATATCTCAAAACATGCACTCTATCTTCCAAATCATGAAACTTAACAATTCCATATTGGGACTTTTCATGTTGTTTCCCTAAAATCATTAAAAATTATCACTTTTTGTTGAATTTATATGCATTTCATCTATATATTTTTCAACTTTCTTAAATAAAGTATCATGTATTCACCCTCTATTTCTTGGATACCTACCAAAGATAATTTTTTTTCTTTTTCTCTTTTTTCATCTTGTTCTTTCAAAGCTTATGTGATTACAAATTTCATCTTTGTCTCTATCTCTATTCCTTCAAGATTAAATTCATTTTTATTTTCCTCTACCTTGGCTTTAAATTTTGCTAATTTTAGTAAAATTTTCTCATTCTGAGCATCAAGAAGTTAGAAGGAGGATTGAATAAGTTCCAATCATTGAAACCTAATTCTTTCACAACATATTTACATGGTTCCCCAACTTGGGTATCTCAACATTTACAAGGTAGAATCCTTGCACACTCTAGACTTTGTTGTTTAAAAAAAATGTGGTTTCAAGGATACCATAACCTTTAGAAAGTCTTTAGCTTCAAAAGGAATGTTTTCTCTCAAAAACACATCCAACCCCTCAAATTCCCAATAAGCTTAAATGATGCCTTCTCTCAAATAGCACATCCAACCCCTTAGGGCTTACAATCAGAGATAAAAAGATCAAGGAAGAAAATGAACTAATCTTTTAATTCCTTGCTTTTTGGCTCAACTAAAACAATTCAACAAATCATAGATAACTGAATTATAAAAAAAAATCAAAAGATGTATACAATTAATGTTTGATTACATGAATAGTGCTTACTTTTTTGAAAAAGATATCATGTTCTTTTATAGCCTTATCAACACCATATGTCCATTGGATTTGTACAATGGCTAGAAATGACTAGTTGATATATCTTGCATGAGCTTGAGAAATCATACTAGCTTTCTTTAACTTGTAGGTAGCTTAAATTAGGACATATTGACTAAGACATCATAAAAGAGAAGTCTTAGGTCAACTTGAGAAGTTTGCTATTTTCTAGAGATGTCTTGCTTGACATGAGAGTTTCTTAGGAGAGGCATCTTACATCAACATGATATGTCTTGGTAGTCTACAAAACATCTTCTTTGGAATTCTAGACACCTTGCATCCTTGTGATCTCATCCAAATCATTGTAGTTCCTTGTTGGACTTTAATATTCTAATTGTCAAATCATGCTCTTATCTTGATCTCTTTATATACTTTTCTTATTGTGCAAGATCTCATAAGCATACTTACACGTTCACCATTTTTCAAGGTTTTGATATACTAAAATGTCAACAATCTCCTCCTTTTGGTGATGTCCAAAGCTTGAGAAAATGGATTAGCAACAAGAATATATATATTACAATAAGTTAAGCTTAAAAATAATCCTATGGCAGTAAGGGTGAGAAAGTAGGATAAGCTAAAGATAATGGATAAAGACTAATAAGTACTCATCCATCAGCAATGGTCTTTAGAACTAACAAGACTAAGTCACTTTTAAAATTTTCTACTATTTGTCTAGAACATGCATTCCCAAATGCACATCAAACATCTTTCCATATCTATCCACAACATGTATTTCAAAAAGATTTGTATCCTCAAAATAAATGCTAAAGTATAACTATAAAACCATAATCATAGCCATGTGATAGAAGTCATGAGATCTCCACATAATACAAAATTTGAACACTAAGTCATATAAAATAGATGTATGCTATATGATGAAATTCTTTCCTCTTTTTTGAACAACACCCAAAATGGAGTCATCACCAACCTCTTAATCACTAACTTTAGTACCACCATCAAAATTAGAGGCATCATGAGTAGGCTTGTAATTCTCTTCCTTATCATCATCACTACTAGTGCTAGAGCAAGAGATTTACTAAATGTCATCATCATCATCATAGGCTACTATAACTAGTCCTCATCTATGATGAAGCTTCACCTAAAATCGAGAGGATGAAGAAGGATGAGGTGGAGCCTGCCTAAAAGATGATGAAGTAGCTTTCCACTAATAAGTTTTTAAAATAGCTTGTTCTCACTATACTACTACACTAAAAATGCTCTCCATGGCTTACTACTCAAAATAATTTGGTGCATCATCACTCCTAAAATATTTGGAAAGTCTTTTCAAAGGCTCCTCCTATAAGAATACATCTATTGTTAGCTTCTCAATGTGAGGAATGGGCTTTCCCTAGACATGTGCTAGTGGTCCTACTACTTCTTATAAATCTAATGCATTTTCCAAATCATATGCTTGAGATGGCCTTAATGTTGTCGAGTGTCTAGGATGTTCTAACTCTCCTTCATTATTTGTCCAACATGGAGTCATAATATCCTCAAAATTCATTCTCCTCCTTCAAAAAGACCTAAAAATGAAGGATAGAAGTAATGAATGAAGGAGAAATGAATGAAGGAGGAGAAAGACCTAAAAAATTCATTCTCTAACGAAGGTAAGAAAGATTTCTTCCTATCTTTCCCATTTTCTTGGCAATGAATATTAAGGCATTTTTTAAGAAGATCCTACCCAAGCACCAGTAGACTTGGATTAGCTAATTTAAGCATATACTTATGGTGGAGAAGATGCCTACCTCCTATGTGTCTAAGATGATGAAGGAGCTGTGGATTCTACATGAGTTGTACTCCTCTTCTCAAAGTACTCTTCAAGACTTCTTTTCCTTTTAAGAATGGGGAGATCTAGAATGAGAACACCCGCCTAGCATACAAGTAAGCTAATAAGAAGGAGGTGTCCATAGATGCACTCTCAGGTAAACATACCCAATATATCCCTACCAATAATATGTCCCATTAGACTATAATATTATACATTATAATAATGGAAAGAGTGGAGGTATCTTAAGACATCTAATGTCTATATACTTTGCCATCTTTGAGAGAAATTGAGCTACCAAACATTGCATCATAGAATTCATCATGTGTGATAGAAATGATACCATTAGTGAAACTATCATCCATAGAGTGAATAACAACCTTGTGAACATTAGTACTAGAAACCCCAAGTAAAGCATTAATAACTTGATGAGATAGTTCAACAATAACTCCCTTAACCATGGAAGTAAAAGTGCCAATAGAAGCATTTTTAACAATAATATTATTGAAAAATTCATGCATCAACACTTCAAGCATACACACAATTATAGAAATAATTGTTGCCCATCCTAGAGCCTCGAAATAAGATAACAATGTCTATTGATGACATTGATAGAAGTTCAAATTTTGTTTAGATATAATAGATACAGAGCAATTTTTCTCAAACCTATTCTGAGCATCTATGGAATAAAATTAGGACTTATAAGTATTAGATTTGCTTGATGATGCTTCTTTAGCATCCTTGGACTTGTGTAGAGGCAACGTTGAAGTTCATATCTTCTTGTGAGCCATGGAAACTAAGCCAAAAGAAGTGGAGCTAGAATGGAGAGGAAGCCTTGGTCGACTGAGGTGGGACATCTTATGCTTGAAAAGATGGAAAAAAGAAAACAAAAGTATTGATTGATTTAAATAAGAAGATGATTTCGAGGATTTGTGGCATGCATGAGACATCTTAAAGAAAAGTGAGATGTCTTGCCCAAGTGGGTTAATAGTAGGTGAAACGTCTTGGTCACGATTGGGACATATTAGTCGAGATGTCTTAGATATAGATTTCTCTCAAAAATAATGAGACATCTTAACTATATGAACGTTCTCCTTAGGGCATATGAGAGACAGTGAATCGAAAGTAATGTGAAATACTAGGGGATCTTGAAGGATGCTACGAAGGATGATTATAACTAAGAAAACCAAGAATAATAGACATACCTAGCATATACTTTATTTAAGTTATAAACAATAATAAGCATAATATATGTAATGCAAGTCAAGGAATCATACTCACCAATAGTTACCTTTCTTGCTTTAAGAAGTTTCTTACTCAAGTGAGTTTATAATGAGGTCCTCTTTAGTAGATTTCCTCCCTTCTTGTTATCAAATGTCTATGTCTCTTGATCCCAAGATGCTTATTTCTTCCTTTTTCCTCATTAATTTTAGTGGTTCTATGATTGTGTTCTATATCTCCATTGCTATAGGGAAACAAAATATGTTCAATCATTTCTTTCTCATACTTTCTAAGTCTTCAAACTTGTTTATCCTATAAGACATGCTTTCTATTCCCCCTTTAATAGAACAAAGTGGCTAATGATAACATCTTAATCGTATGTAACAATGTGACTATATATGTTCAAATTTTCCACAATATTGGCAAATTTTTCTTGTTCGTACTAATTGTACATGTGTCATCATGAGAATCCTTTTCCATTTCTCTTTTGATGTGAAAAACTATAGGCATGTCCAGATCTTCAGTAAGCTTATTACTACTAGGCCTTATACCTAATAGATTTTTGCTTATTTTCTCATACAATTGAGTTAGCTTTTGAACCTCAATCTTTATATCTAAGTTTTCTTTTTTTAGAGAGAAGCATCTAGTATATAGCTTAGTTATTTCATGTTCCTTGCTATGCACAATCTTTCTTATGGACCTTTTGGTATGTCAAAACATTAAATAAAATGGAGACAAAGGTTGTGTGTATGGTCCTGTGGTTGTTGTGTTTGTAGGAAAATGTACTTAGGAAACTAAGAGAGATAAAGTCCACATTGATAACAAGGAATGAACTGGTTTAGAGCTCAAAGGAGAAGGTCATCCACAAGGTCTCAAGCAAACATGCAAGAATTTAAGAACGTGGACAAGGACCAAATAACTCACAAACAAAGTTGTCATCATTGAAGTATGCAGAAGTGCAAGGTTATGAACAAGGAACGAAGAATTCATCATGCAAAGAAAGGTCAAGAAAGACATCTCTAAGAAATAGTAGACATCTTGGGTAGAATTGAAGGATGCACAAACAAAGATGTCTCCAAGAAATAGTAGACGTCTTTCATCAGGCAAGGACGTCTTCACTAGACAAAGACATCTTCACAAAATGCAGGCCAGTTTCAAAAAGACATCTTTCTGCAATTAAAGACATCTTCCCATAATGGAGATTTTAGAAAGACATCTTTCACCAGAGAAAGACATCTTCCTAGAATGAAGACCAAATACAGAAAGATGTCTTAGGCATGAAGAAGATGTCTTTCATGATCATTAGCTACCATTAGCTAGCCATTGCATAAGTTCCAAGATGGATTTGGAAACATGGTAACTATAAGAAGACATCACTCTCATTGGGAAATGTGCAAGCTCTTTTACAATCAATGTATAATCATTTGTCAATCATTGTATTCATTATTGCTCCTCATTGTATTATCAGTTGTCCATTATAAAGTGCGCTATACCTCAAAGTGCAAGGATCAGCAAACCAAGTTACATTCATCCCTTGTAATTTTTGTTCTCCTTTGGACCCTATGAGGTTGATGTACTTCTTATAGGAAGGCATCTTGCTTGAGCTTGTTGGAATCTTGTAGGATTAAGTAGTTGGTTTTACAACATAACACTCCAAAGCAAAGCTCAAGATTGTAAAGGTTGTGAAAGCTTGGAAATCAGGCTCTAAGCTTGATGGAACCTTGTGGGGTTGAGTGGTTGGTGTAGTGTCATAACACTCCAAAGAATGGCTTAGAGATTGTACAAGGTGTGGTATCCTTCAAACCACATTTGAGAGCAACAAAGTCTAGAGGTATGCTTATGATCTATCCTCCGAGTGTGGACTACCTAAGTTGGGGAACCATGTTAAATTTGGTGTATGTACTTTGTTCAAAGAATTTGAATTTGGGGAACTTATTCATTCCCTTCCCCCTTCCCCCCTCTAAGTTCAACAATCCACATTTCCTATTTTTATGCATAAATTTTGAAAAGAAATAATTTCTTCATGTAGCATGCTATACCTTTCCCCAATATTATCTTTAGGTTCTTCAAAATTCTCCATGGGATTTTTGCTTAAAAGAGCCATGCAAATAAGATGATATTTTGTTGATGGATCATCAATTTCTTCTTCACTATACTCATCATCCCATCTAGTGTAGATATTTTTGGTCTTCTTATCTTCTTGAATTGATTTCCTCTTCAGTAGCCTACTAGCACTTGGACATTTGGAGGTCACATGTCCTCTTCCACCACATCAAAATATCAAGATTAGAATTTCTAGGTGGCTTACCTTTTATCTTACCTTTTCAATCCAATTGATTAAAGCTTTTTTCTTTTCTTGCCAGAAGCCTTTTTACTCTTCTTGCCAGAGGTAGTTTATCATCCCTGTTTGTATCACAGTTTGATATCTCCTTTTCTTTTAATGAGCTTTTAAGAGCAATGGATTTCTCTTTGATAGCACCTTCATTGATGAGATTCATTATGTATGCTACAAGTTCACTTTGCAATTCTTCATATTTGAAAGTGAAGAAATCCCTAATTTCTTCCATGGCAATGATTTTGGGTCTAAATCTAGAGAGTCGAATTCTAATCATTTTAATGATAAGTTCACTCTCTACTAACTCTTTCCCTATATCTCTAATGACTACTACACGATTATTATCCCTAGAGAAATAATCTTTAATTCTTTCACCTTCTTTCATTTTCAGCTTATCATATTCAAATTGCAAGACTAGAAGCTTGGATTGTTTCACGATGGAGGTTCCTTTATAAGTCGATTCTAAAACTTCTCAATTTTCTTTAGTAGTTTTACATCCAACTATTCTATTAAATTTAGGTTTGCTGAGAGCACAATAAAGACAATTCCTAGTCTTTGAATCAAACATAAACTTATTTTTATTATCATCAGACAACTTATGTCTAAGTAATGCAGTGCTAGTAGAGCTATCAATGGGATGAGTGTGTCCTTCCATGATGGATTGTCTCACTTCAAATTCCATGGACTAAAAGAATTATTGCATCTATTCTTTCCAGTATGCGAAGTTGATTCCATCGAACATTGGTGACTTGTTGTAAGATGTTTCCTCCATAGTTCACTCCTGAGCTGTTATGCTCAATCCAAAAGTTCAAGCTCCAATGCCACCTAAGGATTGAAAACTTAGAAGGGGGGTTGAATAAGTCTCACCCAACTCTCATACAATAGATTTACATGGTTCCCTAACTTAGGTATGTCTACACTCGAAGGGTAGAATTCTTGCATACCTCTAGACTTTGTTCTTTAAAATATGTGGTTTCAAGGATATCACAAGCTTTACAAAGTATTGAGCTCCACTAGAGGTGTTTTCTCTCAAAAACACACCCAGTTCCTCAAAGTCTCAACAAGCTTAAAGGATGCCTTTTCTCAAGAAGCACATTCAACCTCTCAGGGCTTACAACCAGAGATAGAAAGATCAAGGAAGAAAATAAACTAACCTTCTAATTCCTTGCTTTTTGGCTTAACTAAAATAATTCAACAAATGTTAGATAGTTGAAGTAGAAAACAAATTCTCAAAAGATGTATACAATGGTTTCTTGATCACATGAATAATGCTTGCATTTCCCAATAAGGTATTAGTTCTTTTATAGCCTTGTCAATATCATATGTCTATTGGAGTTCATACAATAGTTAGAAATAGCTAGTTGAGATGTCTTGCACAAGCATGAAACATCTTACTAGATTTCTTCTTCTTGCAAGTGAGATGCCTCATTTTATGAGACATCTTGAGTAAGATGACTTGACTTGAATTGGAACGTCTTGACTAAGACATCTTGCATGAGACGTCTTGGTTCAACTTGAGATGTTTACTATTTTCTAGAGACATCTTGCCTAAGATCAAAACTTCTCAATAGAGACGTCTTGTAGCAAGATGAGATGTTTTGGTATTCTACAAAACATCTTCTTTGGAATTTTAGATGCCTTACATCCTTGTGATCTCATCCAAATCCTTGTAGTTCCTTGTTGGACTTTAATATCTCAATTGTCAAATCATGCTCTTATCTTCGTCTCTTTATATACTTTTCTTAAACCTACAAGATCTTACAAGCACACTTATACATTCTCCATTTTTCAAGGTTTTGACATACTAAAATGTCAACACATTATTCTTTAAAGCAACACTTGTCTCATTTTTTTCTCTCAATCCTCTTTCTGAGGGTTGATACCTTTTGAAAGAATTTCTTCGTTTTGTTCTTGGATGTTTTTTTGAGAGCAATTGCATTTATAGATTTTTTTTTTTATTTTTTTTTGGTACCTATGATGATGCTATGATAAAATTTTAAAATTTCTTTGCCAAATGACTGAATCTCTTTGGCAACAAATCCTCATTCATAAAATATCAATCAATCAATCCGGTCTGCCTCTAGCTGCCCTTCCTACTATCTCAGATCAAATTGATGTTAAAACCCTCATAATAGAAATCTTCAATGCTAAAACCTTCCCATCCAAACCCCTTACTGCCTCAGATCCATGTTAAAAGCAGGAAGGTACAACACTTCAACTTCTTCAGAAAAAGCATTATTGAAACCAAGGTCACCCATCCCCTTTACCCACAATAAATCTTAATTTTTCTGAGAAAAAGCGTTATTGAAACTGAAACTTCTGCCAACGCCACAAGAAGCAAGTTTCTCGTCTCTTGACAACCTAAGCCAGAAACCCTGGCATACCTTCTGTCTTATGTCAGAAACCATAGTAAAGCTACATGAAGAAAAGGAAGATTCCTCACTTATGATCAAAATTTTGAGACTTTTGAAATTAGGCTATTTTAAGAAAACATCCAGTTGGGCTTTGTTAAATTTTACCTCGTCTTTAATCTCTGTAACTTTTCTTTGACGAAGAAAAACCCGAAACGTTGTGAAATATTGTCCTGAAACCCTGGAAAAAATGCCCTCTTTGGCAGACAATATTTGTGTTTGGTTGATTTTCTGAATACATTGCTTCAACAGATTTGTGTCTTCATTTGACTTTCTCTGGTTCGAAAAGATTTCGAGTGACATTTTCTTCTTCCATGCTGAAACTAATTCATATAAAAACACTAATTTGCAAAATAAAAATATGATAGAAATTATGCCTAAGAATGCAAAACGGTATTTAAAAAAACAAGTAAATACATCCTTTGTTGCTTTATGGGTATTGGTTAAAAAGACGATGCAAGCCAAGAACAACGAACACAAACAGCCAGCAAGCATTTAGAAATGATTTGGCATCAAAAATAATTTACAAGCACGCAACACACGACAAACCAAAGGATCACGGTAAACTTTACTAATACGGTTAAGCAGCAGAACAAAGACATTTCACCAAAAATAATGCAAATCTTTTACAACATGAAAAAATGGGGAGGGAGATAAATGCCCGTAAATTTTAATTTAAGGTGCGCCATGTAACAGAAGCGAAAATGTCAGAGGTTCTGGGTATGCTTACCAGTTTTTGGGAAAGGACAGAAGCCTTCGGCCCAAGCAACTCATTCAGACTAAATTAAGATAAGATCAAATTAATCCTCAATCAATTCCGTAAGAGCTCTGCGATTGCAGAGAGTTGGAAATAGCGGAGGCGAAGAAGCAGAGGAGGAGGAGGAGGAGCGATCCAGAAGCAGCGACGCCATGGCAGCGTAAGCGGACTCAGTGAGATGGACACCATCCCAGCTAAAATAGAGCCCTGGATCGTTACACACAAATCCTTTCTCGGAGATGCCACACGGATAAGAAATATTGAATCTGTATCCACTGCCATCATCGCCACAGCATGCCACAAGCCGCTCCTTGATGCCGAAATCCTGCCATGATCTCAGTACCCGCATGGCCGCTGCGTAATAATCCGCCACAGCAATCCTCAAGCCATGGCCGCTGTACTCGGTCTGTAACCTTCCCAGCATCTGCTGCAGTCGATGGTTTGCAAGCCTCGCAAATTTATTCAATCTGGGCATGCATCCCATGGAGTTCCGGGGCTCCAGAGGATAGATGCTCAGATAGCAGGGCCAGCAGCCGATGGGCAAATTGTTGGGAACCATGATTCTGCGCGCGGATCCGCGCTCTATGAGCGTTCTCAGCGCCCGTTCAACGACTGCAACCACGTCCCCTATGCTCTGCTCCACCTGCTTTATCGGCACCGGGTTTTCCTTGCCCAGGAATTGCAGGAAGAAGTCATTGAAGCCGATCTCCCCCACAACGAACAGCGCCTCCGCCAACTGCTGCGAGCAATTGGGTTTGCTTGCGCAGGCCTGAGATTTGTATGCCAGAAACCAGTCAATCTGCACTTCCAGGGAGATCTCCGTGCCCGGATTTATGTTCCGGGCACGGAAGTACGAGGAATTGAGTGCCGTCGCGCCGCTCACTGCGAAATTGACTCCGCCGGAGTGAGGAGACGAGGTGTTGAGGTATGGATCCAGCAATGGCATCCCAGACGCTTCCGCTGCAAATGTCGCAGATCTCTGAGTCCTCAGTTTTTTCAATCGGAAGCAACGCTGCAGGGACCTGCAGAAAGGCGAAAACATGGAAAAGAAGTAGTGTTCAGAGCAATACCAATGAAGTCGATTATGAGCCGGCCGTCGGAGCATCTTCCGGTGGGTTTGCCAAATGTTTTGCCGTAAGGGAGGCGCCCTTCAAAGCTCTCCGGTGAGCGAAGCAAAGCATTTCCTGTGTCAGTAATGGAGTCCCCGAAGCTGTAAATGGCACTAAAGCAGTCCCTTGTTCTGCCGCCTTCTTTGTTGCTCAGCCTCAGCTTCAGGGCGATTACACCTGCAGCTGACACCGCGGCGATGAGATACAGCACACCACTAATCTTCATGGCAAGGAAAAATGAATGATGAACACAATGACACCAAGTATTTCATTCTTATTTTTTTATATGCAGATTGGATGCAGACACGGTAAGCCTGATCGGTTTGGTAGTGAATGGCAAATTTGAAATTCCTTAAAGAGAAATAGTTGTTAATTGACACGTAAACTTGTGTGGGTATATAATGTTTTTTGTGCCCGGTAGGTACTTGGGTAGGTGTGCAAGGTAACGATGATAAAAGAATTATCGCCAGGAGTCATCATAGTGTTCATCTTGATAAATAAAGTTCTAGCAGAATTAGTAGAGGAGCAAGTTAAATAGAACAGATCAGTAAGTATGTGAAATGAAAAACGTTACTTGAAATTGATGTGCAGTCCCATTATAGAGCTGAACCATGTGGCATTGTTATAATTCAATCATTCGTACTTACCAAAATGTTAGGGAGCCGAGTGCCCACCTTAGTTAAGGTCCACGTGTAAGCATGGTGCAAGATGTCGAAGTTGTTTAGGTTCTAGTTTGTTTATATTCCGAGAAAACATATGTATCACGATGGACAAGTATCATGCTATATGCTTCAGCATTCAGCATGCTCTACCATTCACCATTCTGCTTTACCAAATTTTTTAAAGGTCATACGATTTTTATCTAATTAAAACTACATTGCTCCAACAAATCATACGATTTTTATCTAATTACCTTGATATGAGTGCTGGGAGCATATTTTGCTATTTAAGTTTTTTCGATTCAGTGTTTTTTGCCCTCATTGCTGACCGTTGGGCAAACCGTTGGGTGGCGGTTCACCTGGCATCCTCTATTGCACGTGGGGCTACACCGTGGTCTCTGGGTCACGGGGTCCACGTGAGCTACTGCGCTACGGCTCCTCAAATTTGGCTTGGCTGTCCGCTGCATTTGGCTCTTCAACTTTTGGTTTTGATTTTTTCATGCCGTGGTGCCCTGGGATTTTGGCTTCCTGGGCAGCTGTGCCATGCTCTGGTGGCTGTGGGGCAAGCTGTGGGGCAGTGGTTGCGATGGGCAACATGGTCTGCATTGTGGTGTTGTTGCTAGTTGAGCTAGGGCTATCATTGCATTATTACCGGCGTTGAGCTAGGGCTATCATTGCATTATTACCGGCGTTGAGCCAGTTCAAATGGACATGGGTATGGACGAATTCTCAGCGGCTGCTACTTCTTCACCTCAGGGAAGTTCTGCCAACTCGGAATCTTTGGATTTTCTTTTACTTGAAGACATTTTTTTTTTCTGTTTCTCAATATTTTTCTACAAACTTTGTTTTTTTTCAAGTAGTGAGTTATCTACCTCGATCATTAAGCATCAATTTGCATATTAAAAATATTTTACAAACCCACGGAATATAGGTCTTACACGCTCGATACTATGCTTGTAATTTTGTCCTCGCTAAACTTTCTGAGGCTTCTCACATTGAGAAAGCTCTCTCTCTTCGGATTTGATTTCAATGTCATGGACCCAGCCGTTAATATAATCCCCTATTATGTAGAGCTGCCTAATCTTCCTTTAATCTTTTCATCTGTTGAGCAAGACATAGTTAGCACCTTAGGTCGAGTCATCTCCAACCATGGAATTGAGATTAACGGGCTCACTTTCGTCGCTACTGTATCGAACTTGACATTTCCCAAAAGAAAACCACTTTAACCTTAGGAGCTGAAGGCAAAGTTTTTACTCAAAAGGTAGACTATTTTTATCTTCTCAACTCTTGTAGCTACTGCCATCGAGCAAAGCACCACATTTCTACCTATCCTTTTCTAGTTAAGAAAAAATCCCAAACCAATCCTCCCAAATTCAATCCTGTAGTCACTCCTCAACCTAACCCACCACTTACCCCCATTAAGTTCGGTTCTACTTCTAACAATGCTCCACACCTTTCTTCTTCATTTGCTCCCTTCAAGGCAAGAGTCTCCCAATCTCATTCTCTCATTAAGGTCAGGTCCAAGGCACCAATCATCCACTCACAATCAATCAAAGATTCACTTTTACGTGATGAGTTTGTAATGGTAGGGGGAAGAAAAAGGGTCAAAGCATCTAAAACCACTACTCCCCCTTCCTCTCCTTCGCCCAAAACTAACCCAACTTTAATTATTAATACAAGCTTCGTTCATGAACCTCCTATCTTGGAATGTCCGAGGCCTAACTGATAGGCTTCGTCACAAACGAGGCAGCAACTTCCTCTCTAGTCTAAATCTCATTTTAGATTTCCACCTTCTTCAAGAAATCAAGATCTCAACTGAACAATTATCTCTTTTAGCCCATTGGTTTCTCCCCCATTTTTCTGTTCTTGCTACTTCTCATGAGTGTGGCAAAGGTGGAGTAGCCATTCTTTTTCCAACCTATTGAAAAGACAAACTCCTTTAGCATGGGTCCGATTTAGATCACCGAGTGGCCTGGGCCATTTTCTCCTCCTCACATGGTTCCTTCGGAGTTTGTTCTATTTATGCTCCCAATGACTCTACCGAACGGGCCCGATTATGGCATGAACTCACTCATTGCCTCCCTTCTATTCCTTGGATTTTTGGCAATGATTTTAACATGATGGAATTCTCTCATGATAAGCTTGGGGGTGTTTTCTCTCAACTTCCTCATCACTAATATTAAGCTTGGTCAAATTTTAAGAAATGTTTTTATCTTTCGGATGGCATCACAGACGCTGCTAGTGGTTCTCTAAACAGCTTCACTTGGAACAACCTTCGTAAAGGGCAAGCTCGCATTTATAGTCGGTTAGATAGATATTATTTTTCCACTCTTTGTTTTTGGCAAACCCTTTCTACTACTAAAGCCCACTAACATGCAACCTTATCTGATCATTTTCCCATTACTTTATCTATGTAGATACATAATGACCACCAACGACAGAATTATCATCTCTTTAGGCTACATAGTCAATGTTTCTCTTCTCCTCCCACCCAACAACTTCTTTCTAGCCTTTGGAACGCTGAACCTAGACCCTTAGGTCCAAAGGATTGGATCCACTGGTGGCTTTAGACTACTAGTAGAGTTAGGAATCTCACCCATCATTATGGTAAGGAAGTTGCCTCTCGATCTTGGCAAGAGTACACCAACCTATGCTCTTCCATTGAGCACCTTACGACCATACTTACTAATGATCCCTTCAATAGTCACCTACAAGGGGAGTTTGCCAGAGCCCGTATTGCCTTTCAACATTGGGAAGTATATAAGGCACAAGGTGCCTTGATTAAAAGCCGACTCACCTGGCTAAACATTCAAGATGAGCAATGTAAGGAATTCTTTAAGTACCTTAACCGGTCCTCCCCTTCGCCCATTTTAGATAAACTCTCCATAAATGGATCCATTATCACTAACCAAAATACTCTTCTCTCTTATCTCAAGGAACACTTTGAGGCCTTATTCACCACTACTCCTATGGATCTTGCATCCTTCACGGCTGCCACTCTAAATTATCCTAGATTGGTTAATTCTTCTATGCTGACAATTTTAGAAGNTAGTCAAGCTTCATCAGGAGGATATCTTGACCCTCGTCCTCAGCCCACTTAAGACCTTCCCAAGCAGCCACCACGTTATTTAATATGTATCTTCTTGGGACGAAGCCAGTCTATTGGGGGAAAATAATAAGGGANTAAATGTTTAGCTTTGCGATTAAAGAAAATCCTTTCCCTTATTATTTTCCCCCAATAGACTGGCTTCGTCCCAAGAAGATACATATTAAATAACGTGGTGGCTGCTTGGGAAGGTCTTAAGTGGGCTGAGGACGAGGGTCAAGATATCCTCCTGATGAAGCTTGACTACGCTAAAGCCTATGATAACATTACGTGGGACTTCATCATCCAAACCATGACTAAATTGGGTTTTGTCCCTAAGTTCATTCATATGGTGGAATGCTTATTCTCAGATGCTACTGCGTGAATTGCGACTACCTTCAGCATCACTTCTCTCTTTTCTATTCATAGGTTTATTAGGCAAGGTTGCCCTCTTGCTACTTACCTCTTCATCATTGCTGTTGATTTTCTCTGTCATCAAATCAGCTAGGATATTCAAAACAATGTTTTATCTAGGGTTCATCTATCTTCTCTTCCAGATCAGCTCCTTGATATGCATTTCATTGATGACTCCTTTTTCCTTATTCAAAACAATGTTGTTAATGTGCAGTGCCTCTTGTCTCGAGTAGAGCAATATTGCTCCCTCTCTAGATCTGTTATAAATTGGCGTAAATCCTTAGTTTATAGCTTCACCAATAACTACAGCCATTTTTCGAATTATAGTTGGAACGTACTCAAGATCATGAAATCATTAAGCTTTTGGGAATCCCTTTTTGCTTTAGAAGCCCAACTTCAGAGCTCTGGGACCAAGTACTTTCTCGAATTCAAAGGAAAATTGAAAAATGGAAAACCAAACCCCTCATTCTCATCGGTAAGTATTTCATCTGTAAGTCTATTTATGCCTCTACCCATGTTTATTGTTTGTCATATTGGGCCCCTTCCCATGCTTCTTATCAAAAGCTTAAACAATTATTTCGAGACTTCATGTGGTCATCTAAAGACTCTCAAAAAGGCTTTCATTGTGTTGCCTGGAATATAGTAACTCTTCCTAAGAACAAAGGTGGTTTGGGCCTTTTGAACTCCTTTAAGCAAGGTCTCACCCTTGTTGCTAAGTGGTTGGTTCAGCACCTGGATGCCCCCAATATTATTGGGAATCTTCTTCATTTAAGACTTCGACAAGCATTCCCTAAGAATAAGCNTTCTTCATTTAAGACTTCGACAAGCATTCCCTAAGAATAAGCCCATCTGGAAGGGTATCCACCTTGTTAATTGGATCCTTTCTCCTCATGACATTATCATTCCTAGAACACATGTTTTCAAAAGCATTTGGAAGGCTTGGTAGGTCTTACATTCTCATGTGAATTGAAATAATGTTCATATCAATCATACTCTCCTTTCTAATATTTGCCCTTGGTGGCTACCCCTATCGCCTACTCCTTTAGCCACCTCAAAAGCCAGGATAGCCACCATTTGGTTTCAAAAGGAAGTTGTTTCCCTTAGATGTCTTCGTCTCACCAATCAGTGGATTACTTAGGATATGTTCGAAAACTTATATGGGGCTTCTAGAACTATGCACCATTACCTCGACAGACTTTATCACTTCATTCATCAGTACTTGCATTTGGATGCTTCGGTTCCTAGTCTCTTCTATGGTATTCAGTGGATTAATGGATCGAACCTTCTTCCCTATAAACCACATGTGTCCTTTCAGTTGTTGCATGATTCCTCTATGATTATTAATCGCTGCAAGAGATCATGGCACAAAGAAGAGTCTAAATAGTTTTGGCTCTCCCTCTTCTCATGAGTTTGGAGCCTTCCGACTCTTCCAAAAATTAAACAATTTCTTTGGTGCCTCCTTCATCAAGGCCTTCGTATCAGCAAACGTTGTGAATACCTTGGGATTCCAAACCCTAATTTCCCTCTCTGTGGAGGTCCTGATGATTTTGTCCATGTTTTTTGGCATTGTCCTTGTGCTCAGTCTTCATGGGAGTGGGTTTCTAAAGTTTTCCCTTTGTGCAAGTTTTCCCATGAGGATATCTTGTTCGGCTTTCTAGCCATCCCCTCTACTGACCTTTAGTTTCTTTGGAAAGTTATTAGGCCCCTCGTTCTTTACTATATATGGAAACGCAGATGCACTGCTCTTTTCCAAAGCATTGATTCGTCCAACTCTAACCATTTAACTATTATGGAAAAATTTCAAATTCTTTGCCTTGTGCATTTCCAAATTTTATCTTACACTTCTAAGTTAAAGTTGGATACTAATTAGTTGTTTTATTGTTTGCAGCCTTGGAGCAGATACACAAATTCATGCACTCTTCCCAATCTCGATCTGCTACCTCAGAATGTGTCATCATAATTTTTAGCATTTTTAGCTCTCTGTTGTTCTCCTGGTCTTATTAACTCGCAGTTCTTATTGATTCCCAGCATGAGGTTGCTCTTCAGAATGTACTTCCACACCCTGTGAAGGATTATGTATCAAGATGTTGTCCTTCAATATTTGCATTTGTCATTGTTCTTCTTCTTATTTAACCATCAATATGTTTAGATGTTGATCATGTACTTAATCTCATTTAATTAATAAAATTCTCTTTTTGGGGTCCAACAACCTCGTCCCCCCCCCCCACCCACCCCCCACATCATTTGGAATGGGGATGTGATAATCTACACCCCTTAGGTTTCATTTATTCTCAAATGAGTCCACATTCTCTATCTTTTTCCAACTCCAATGCTTTCTTTCATGATTCTATGCTCCAATAATTTGATTTCTCCTTTAAACTTGAAGTTGTTTTTTTCTTATTCTACAAATAAGATATTTGTGAGAAAAATTATATGGAAAATTAAATAATACTTCATTTTCTAAGAAAATGACAAAAGATGAATTAAATATTTATTAACCACCAATCACCAGTCTGAACTAGGGTCATAAAAAGTGCAACTTGGATTTGGTTACCTAAGTGAAGTCAAGGAAAATTATTTATCCCCTACTTTTATTATCATAAATATTTTACTTATCTAATTGAAATATAAATTGAACAATGAATAAAACAATATGATTAATCAAATAAAAGTAAGAGTGAGATACTTCTTGATCTTGAACAACCTTACAAACTGATGGAAGTAAATTGTAATTCTACCATAATTGGTATGTGATCGGATGGTCTTGTTCAAGATGGCAAGGCTAGATCTTGATTCTTTTCAACATCTTCTTTAGAAATTAACTCTAGTAACTTGGTAACTTGAAAGAATTGGGCATCATACCAAATATAATCCAAAGTCTTAATGAAGAATGTTGTTGACCCATCTTCATTAATCATTGTAGAGTAATTTGTAAATTGTGGTTCTTGATGAGTGTTATCCATCAACATCATTTATTCCTGAATTCTAGAGTCTAATTTATCTACTGAAGATTCAAAGTAAGTAGAGCATGCACTAGCTAATGTAATTGCATGCTAAATTGATGGAAACATCTTCTTCAAGTTAGTTTCATCTTCCAAATATTCCTTTATAGATCCATATTTTAATAATTGATAAACATTACTTCCAACTTTTGCATTAAAGTATCCACAAAGAATAAATGGAACTAGATGAATATAACTTAGGAATAACTTTTTCTTCAAACTTTCTTCTATTTGCTTAATCAAGTATGCTCCTTGAAAAAGTTTAACATTTGAACATCTTGGTTTGGCAATCAAATGTGTGTTAACCACACATACACATCTTCCTGATAGATGAACTTTTAGAATCACTACCAAGGCTATGTGATTTTTCCAAAATCTTGATTGTTCTTTCATTCCCATCGCTTGAAGTTCTAGAATTTTAAAAATCATATTTTCTAAACTCCATTCAAATATTTACACCAATTCAAACTTGGATTCTTTATAAAAGATTGCACAATCATCCATGTTGTGATTTTTGCAATATGCTAATTTGTACAGCTCAAAAGAAGAACTTTCACAAGAACCTTTTTGCTTATAGATACCTTTGTATCCCATCTTTTCCAAGTCTAGTTGGAATTGATATAGAAACTCCCATGGTAAGACTTCTTGTAAGCACAAGGCATTAACATCCAAATCATTTAACTCTACTAAGATGCATGGGTATCGATATTTTTGCCAATTCAAGGCCCATGATGGACATAGTGGATATTGTTTCTCATTCACTAGGGATCTTGCAAGCACGTTGTATGTTGCAACTTTTATTCTCATTCTTGGATTCTTATCTGGCTCAATTTTCTTCATGAGTATCATACTTCTTGTCAAAATGAGATTTTGAGTCTCCATGTCATTTTTCCATATGTTTTAATTACAAGATGCATTAATATACCCTTTTGCTGATGATTGAAGATTATTTGATTTCTACAACTAATTCTCCAACTAACACATCAACTGATCATTAGCTAATACATCGACTAATAATCAACTACATCAACTAAATAACTAGACTATCTATTTTTATAATTGCATTATCTAATTTTAGTAATATTTAATAAAATTATATAATTATAATAATATGTAACTATATTATCTAATTCTTAGTAGCCTTTTTACTCCCCTTAAGAACACTAACTCCAGTAGTGTAATTAATAACATGCCATAGTGATCTTAAGACTATTTGTAAGGGTTATGCACTAAATTTTAAAGCCAAAAGGTTAAATTTATGATATCATTGGATTATCAAGTGCCTAGATGATAAATCTAACCTCACCATTGAGTTTAGAAGGTGAAAAATGTTGGGAATGACTATTCATATGTTGAAAATGGACATTGTATGTTTGAGTGATGCTAAAATTAAACTTTTGAGGATCTCAAAGAACTATATCAGGTAAGGAGTACAAACTAATTTTTGGGGTTCCTTGGGATGGATCTAACTTCACCATTGTGTCTATAAGGTTGAAAACTATAAGAAACGACTATTTGTTCACCAAAAAAGGCTTTCAAAATTAAAAGTTATGGCTTATGGAGTATAAGATCTTTGGTGCAAAAAATGAGACTTCCTAAGAGGTCACCCATCCCAGTTCTACTCCAAGTTAAGCATGCTTAATTACCAAATTTTTATTCTTGTGGTTACTAAAGCACCAAATTCACTTTTAAAAATTATTTTTGCAAGTTCCTAATTTAAACTAATAGTTCAACAATGAAAATTTCAAATTTTTTGTTAGTTGATGGACAATTGAAAATTTTCTATCATATAATGGAGAATTTGTCAATTTTTTCCAATGGCACCAACGATCGTGGTGACATGTCGATAGTGGCCTTGATGGCTAGTGGGAAATGTTGGTAGCTAGGTTGGGCATGTCTAGAGGTGACGGTAATGGTAGTACAAAGCTAGCAAAGGTAGCACTGGGCAACATGGCCATTTTATTTAAGGGCCTCTAGGCCTATGTAGCCCATTTTTAGGGTTCGTGTGGCCCTATTATGGGCTGGCATAGCCCATGTTAGGGCCTATGTGACCCTTGACTAGGCTTGTGTGGCCTCTCTCAGGGCCTACGTGTAGCCCATCACTAGGCTTGCATGGCAGAGAGGCAATTTGTGGGGGTTATCCGAAGAGGTGGTTTTCAATAGTGTTGGAGGTAGTTCTCGATGATGCTAGAGGTGATTTTTGGTAGTGCTAGAGGTAATTTTTAGTGATGCTAGAGGTAATTTTTGATGGTACTAGAGGTGATTTTTGGTAGCATGAGAGGCTATTTTTAGTTGCTTGGAAGGCCATGATCCATGGTGTTGACAAGCAACAATGATGCAGTCAACAATGGCTACAAAAAATGCAGTGATGATTTTTGCAGCAAAAACTGTAGGTAGGAAAATGGCATAGGTTTCAGGCACAGCAATTGCAACACAATGTGATAGCAAGTAGTAGGAATGGTAGGCGATTTGCACAAAAGAGTGGTGGCAATGGCAGCATGGCTGATGGGGGAGTGGCAGTGGCAAGCAACTAGCAGCATGAGGCTATGAATTGATGCATGGGTTGGGGGCCAACAGGCAATGCATAGCACGTGGTCATCCTTGGCAGGCTCTTGGGGTTGACCCCTGACTACCGTCAGTCATGGCTAGTAGTAGGGCTAGTTGTGGCCCTACCAAAGGATGTTTTTTTAATTTATTTATTTATTTATTTTATTAATATTATATATATATTATATGTATCACTTTTTTAATTAAAACTATGGGGGCTCGGATTTGAACCCATGACCTTCCACTCAAAATTAAAGTTTTTTCTTTAACTTTTTTTATTATTTTAATCCAACTTACCTCGATGGTTGACGTGGTGGTTCAACCGATGACAGGGTAAGGGTTCAGTATGGGTAAATGGCAATTTCAGGTTGATTCCTGATCCTAAAATTTTGACTTTTTAAATTATTTTTTAAATTTTTATTTTTAATAATAATAATAATTTAAT
>MNCI01002704.1:446885-531837 GCA_015680685.1 Gnetum montanum | reverse complement strand
GACTAAACTGAACACTCCGGGTTCAAGCAGGTTCAAACGGAAATAAAATCGGAGTACCAGTGCGTGAGATATAGTTGAAAAAGCAAGGGTCACTCAATCGCAAGTCACAGAGAAAAAATTCAAAAAATTCCCCCCCACGTAAATGCCAAATGAAGCTAACTATTGCGGCGGGGGTTTCTATTTATAGGAACAGGGGACGCGATATCACGTACGATACATCGCGTACGCGATATCTCGTGGGACGCGATATCGCGTACGCGATATCTCATCCAAACAGTAGTGAGACACCTGAAAGAGACCGAATTTTTAATGATTTTTCTTCAAATTAATGTGTAAAATGAGGACATTGACAAGGATTAACATATTCAAGGGTAATTACATGAATTCGAGAGGCACTTTGAATGATAAAGATGTGAATTTAACAATTAAAACTTTGGCGGTTATGAAGAAAAGGGAATGTAATGGTACATTGGAATGTTAAAGTTTGGAAGGTCAGTAAATGGGAAAGAAATTTATGAAAATTAAGCCAAGGGTCAGAAATTGTGTGTTTAAGCAGGACAATTAATGAAGATTACAACAAAATTACACAAGTGGATCCTCCCCAAAGCAGGTTCAACCTATTATGCCCTTGTGTAATCACACTTAAAGTGTCCGTGGGCACTAGAAGGGTTAAATGTAATCTGCACTAACTCCAAAAAAACACACACATGTAAATATCACCGGAATGAGATGAAAATTTTATGTTACATGGGACACGAGCTACAATTACACAAACAATGAGATGAGATGAAGTGTAGAAAGGGATCGTAGAGATCGGGACATAAGCTAACTAACCAAGGGTACAATGAATCCTGCGTGTAAAGCATGATTAAGGTGTCATTAACCCGTCATTCCAAGATCAGGACCAAGTCCATCCTTCTAATCAGTGACATCGCATTGTTTCATCCCATGATGAACAACTATGAAAGTACCATAACAACAAGGCGTACGATCCTTGGCGTTTAGTACAAGGGAGGAGTGATGTTTTTTTTTGTTTTATGGCACTTGTCTTTTTCTTTTCTTCTTCTCTTTTTTTTTGTTTTTTCACTTTACTGAATCCAGAGGAATCGCCAACATTCAGGCATGGGTGCATGTCTTTCTAGTGGAACCCCATAGAACAGCGTTTGATTGTTGAGTGCCCTTTTGATTACTCTTACTCCCATTTTTCATTAAATCAACAAGGATCTTAGTACAACCATATTTCATGATAACTCCCATAGGCATCACCAAAGAGAATCCACAAGTCCCCTTGATGTCACACCCTAATCATTCCCTCTTGGTCCATCCTTCTTCATTCTGGGTACAATGAACACAAAATTAATTTTAAGTTTTTAGAAATTTCAAGAATATCACTGTACCCTCAAACAGAACCTCTTTATTTATAGAGTGGATGAGTGGGTGTAGTGGGCTCACTATTTCAAATAATTGATTACTCATGACTTAATAACATAGAACACATCTCAACCAACGATCCACATGAGTGTTTTATTCGTAGATGAGATTACTTACAAAAATAGAAAAGACAAACACACAAACACACAAAAAAGATAAAACAAAAAGTTGAAAAAATGAAAAACTTGAAAACCAAAAAGTTGTAAAATTAAAGAAAATTAAAAATATTTAGTAATCCTGCTTGTTATTGAAATGGGGGATATCCCCCATAACTAAACGGTTGAGTATGGCTAGGATTAATAAATGGAAAATGAGGATCCTTGCATATTGGAAATATTGAAGCTGGTCCATACTTATCACCTTGGATTTCACACACTTTATAATAAACACAGTGGGGCACTTCATACGATGTAGTTCCCGGATAACGAGTTGACCCACTATGATGTTTAGGACCGTTAGATGGTATGCAAGGATTGGGCTGATGCCTCCCATGGTTGTGTTCATTGGGCCTTATGGTTGTTGGAGTGTTAGTTGGTGGCCCTGATGAAGTTACATGAGGCGTTGGGTTCGAAGGTAAGGGTGCACCACATTGTTGGACTTGTGCTGGGTTGGAAGATGCAGTGGCCTCAGAGTTATGTTGTCCCTTCCTACGGCCGTGTTTAAAGAAAGGACGTCTTTGATGTTGAGGAGGCTCTTCACTGTAGTTAGTAGCAGCAACACAAGTGTTGTTCGTGGGTTGCGGTGGTACAAACACCTTAGGAACAGTTGGTGGCATTGTGGAAGGAGGGAAAGGATAAGAATGTTGAAAGTTAGGAGGAATGAAAGGTGCACAAGGTGGTGGTTGTGTTGGAGGTATGGGCTGATAGTATTGTGGAGAATGGTGTTGTGGTGAGATAAAGTGTGGTGGCCCAGTTGAAGAAACAGGATGTTGAACGTTATAAGCATTTGGATTCGGAAAATGTGAAGGGTGCCTCCAGTCTAAGGGTGGATTCCCCCACGACTGGGATTGTTGCCACTGTGGTCTAACACAGTATCTCTGTACGAACTCTGGATGTAACGTGTTTCCCCAATGCTCATGTAGATGTAACAGTATTGGGCATTGGCCTTTGGGGTGATCGTACAGGCATATGTTGCATTCATATGTATGATTGGCAGTTGAGCGCTTATTCCCTTCATTCCTTCTTTCCGAATGTCTATGATTTCGCCCTGCTTCTTGGGTTGTGAAAACTCTATCTCCAATGATGTTGACATATTCTCCACACTTTTGATTCATCCATTCCAACATCTTATTGATCTTTGCCTCGGCTTCTTCTAACAATTGTTGTATTGGCAAAGATGATGTTTCCACCTTGGAATTTGTTGATCTCTCCTTGTTATGATCATGGACCTTTGTTGAGTTAATATTTTGGTCCCGTTGATGTTTTTCAACACTCTCCCATGTAGCTATTTCTCCTTCTTCTTTTGCTACCCGCTTAATAAGCTCTTGGATTTGATGGGTTCGTAGGTTGTATAGTTGACCTCGGGCATACGTTCCTAAGGTCTCTCTTGTTTCATTACGTAGCCCATCAATGATATGGTACATTAGCCTTTCCTCGGAAAACCCATGGCCTGGACAGTTGTTTAACAGTGAATAATATCTTTCTAAGGCCATGTCCAAGGGTTCATGTTTTTCTTGTTTCCATCCTTGGATTTGTTTCCTCAAGGCTGACACTCTTGCGTAGGTTTGATATTTTTCGTTAAAGACCTCTACCATTGTTGACCAGCGTCGTATTGAATTTGGTTTTAACGATCTATACCATACTTTAGCTTGGTCAACGAGTGTCATAGGAAAGAGCTTCAGTTTTTGCCAACTGTTATCAATGTTATTCCATGTGCAGGCATCGTAGAAGGCTAGTAAATGTTGATGCGGATCTAAGTCATAGCCTCCTGAAAATTTGGGAAAGTTGTTTAAATCGAGCCTGGGTAGTCGGCTCTCTTTACGATGCCTACGTGAGATTCGAACAGCCTCTTGTATTTGCGTTAAGCTTGTAGTGGCCAGTGGGGGTTCATCGTCATCGGGTAAGTTAGGCTTTCGTGTGTTACGATGACGTTGTTTTTGTTCATTCTTATAGGAAACTCCCACTTCAGGTTGTATACTCCAATCTTCATCGTCATATAGCTCATTGGTTCTCCAATGAACTTCCTCACTAAGTGTGGCGTTATTATCATCTTGTAGGAGAGGCATTGTTGTGTGTGAATTTATGTGACTTTTTATAATTACTTCTTTTTAAGAGATATATCGTTAAGTTCTTTACAGCGACCTTGTATGATATAACTAATCTAGATAACTAGCACCATCCCCGGCAACGGCGCCAATGATGAGTGGCGAGGTACCCCTACACTCAACCATACGAAACGAGCGTCGCACGCGCGATCCGGTCGAACTCCGCAGATGGACTAGTTGTGGCACCTAGATAGTTAGCCTTAGGTCGCAGTTCGCTGTCTTCCCATCTAGACTAGTTTTGCATATGTCACGTATGGTTTAGTCTAGATGAGGTGTATGATGTGTTCTAATTCTAACGCTACTCCTGATGGCAGTGGAAAATAATATTAACTAATCTAAGCTAAGAGGAAAAGGGTAAGAAAATCTAATCTAGCCTAAGTGCGACGAGCAACCGATTCCTTGATCAACCGTACACATCTTGGACTTCGTGCACGACTGCCACTAGGACTACCAAGCATAGACCTAGGTACGCCACTGGGATTACCAAGCGTAGATCCCCCTAGCTACACCACTGGGCTACCAAGTAGTCACACTTAAATGCTCGTAATCAAGTTGTACTCATTCCGCTTCTAGGAGTTTAAGGGTGAGAGACTAATCACGATGAGTAACCAATTCCTTAACTAGCCATACACACGCGTAGATGCTCGTAGTCAAGTCATACTCACACTGTGCTAGGAAAGCAATAAAACATTAAATAAATAAAAAATAAATAAACTAAGTGAATGTTGCAATGATGAAGTAATCTCGATCTTTATTGCCGGTCATGTGCGTGTCCAAGTACAGCACACTCGAATAAAGACACCGTACAATTACATTCACCACACTGCAGGCAGACACGGGAAAAATTCTAACTCTGGAGGGATCAAACTGCCAGAGCTTCGCTACTCTAAAACTGGGATCTCCAAACAAGGGAGAGCCGCCTCTTATTTATAGACATGGCAGTGGACTGTGTTATCGTGTACGCGATATCGTAGGGAAGGACGCGATATCGCGTACGCGATATCGCGGGGGATGCGATGTCACGTCGGCTGCGATATTGCATACGCGATATCGCGGCCTGTGCGAACCACGTCTCATCAATTACGTAGCAACATTATTTGGGAATGGGGATGCGACATTCAACACAATTTTAAAACATGAGTACTATAGTTTTTTGGATGGGTACAATGGATACACTCATATCTTCATTGCACCTTGATGAGTAGTGATGGATACCCCTACACTCAATTATATGAATCACGAAACATTCATGTGCGATCTAGTCATATTCCACAAACTCTATGTCTTCTGATACACTAGTCTTCTAGGAAGTGAACCTTGCCCTAGTGGTCATCCATTTTCATTCCAATTACACTTGTAATGTACAAAGGTAAGGTTAAGTGTAATTGATGCATATGATTTTTATTATTTTATGTTTTGTATTCTTTTGTACTTAAAGAGAGAGATGAAGTGATTTAATAACTAATCTAATTTAAATACTTGACTAATCTCTAACTAGTCCTAACATAAGCATTTGATTTCACTTTCTGTACATGTCTTGAACCCACATATCCACTACTAGGTTACCAAGTGCTATGCTACTAAGTGAACCAAGTAATAACACTAGTGGAATTACCAAGCAAATACATGTTTATGCTCGAAGTGGTCATACTTATGTGCTTAATTTATTTAGCTTAAGTAATCAACTAATGACTTAAAGTCTAATTGACCTTAATTAATTTCATATTTAAAGAAAATAATAAATGCATAAATAAATCATTAATCTATTCTAAATGTTACAATGTTTGATCAAAAGGCTCATCTTTATTGTTGTACACACTTGTGTGGTTTAGGTACAACAGTGCTCAAATAAAAATTTGTATACTTTATAACTCCTGTTATGAGCACTCAAAGAAATATTCTAACTCTTAAATGGAAGAATTGCAAGAGTTCTACTACAACTATGAATTTTTTCCCCCATAAACATGGCTATGAACTTGTATTTATATTTTTTATTATTGGGTTGTATCAATAGGACCTAGTAGACCTAGCAAACGCTACATCAATGTGGCCCCATTGATGGAACAACACCATGAAAATAGGACCCCATCGACAAGGCCATATCAATGAGGGCCCATCAACATGAAACTTTGATGCTCATCACAGTTGAAGACCAAGAGAAAACCACGTTCACCAGTCCATGGGAAACATTTGCTTACAAATAGATGCCCTTTGGTCTATGAAATGCACCAGCCACCTTCCATAGATTGGTATTAAGTGTTTTCCAAAAGTAGATAGGCAATGATGTTGAAGTTCTTATGGATGATTTTTCTATGTACAAGATTGATTTCAAACAAGCATTGGATTGGTTGGAGAAAGTACTTAAAATATGTATTAAAACTAATCTAAAGCTCAATTGGCAAAAGAGCCATCTCATGGTCTAGAAGGCATATTGCTGAGACATAAAATCTCCCAAAAGGGTATTGAGATAGAGCCCAAAAAGAGTAGAGTCATCCAAAATATCACTCAATGACAACAGATAGTGAAAGATGTCCTTTTTAGTCCATATAGGATATTATAGAAGGTTCATTGAAAACTTTTCAAAGATAGCCAAACCACTTATAAAACTCACAAAGAAGGATGCATCCTTTGAGTGGATTGAGTTATGTGAAAGGGCATTTGAAGCCTTGAAGCAAACATTAGTAGAGATACCAATCCTCAAAGCTTTATATTGGTTAAGACCTTTTCATATCATGACTAATGCTTCTAAATAGGTGCTTGGTGTAGTATTGACATAACTTGATGATCAAAAAAGACCCTACTACATACACTATGCTAGCAGAAGCATTACTGAAGCATAATTAAATTACACCACAACTGAAATCAATGGCAATCTATACATGAGCAATTCCTTCACAAAGTAAGATGGTACATGGAAATCAATGGAAATCTATACAAGATCTATGTAGATGGGCTCATTAGATGGTATGTGCCAAATGGTGACCAATAGAGAGTTTTATAAGATGTCCATGAAGGCCCATGCGATGGCCACTATGTAGGGCATAGAACAACACTCACACTACTAATGGTAGAATAATTTTGGCCTACTTTATTCAAAGATGCCCACATTTTTGCATAATCTTGTAAATGTTGCCAAAGAGATGGAGAAATTACAACCAAATATGAAGGAACACAACACTGGATACAACCACTAGAACCTTTTGATATTTGGGGAATTGATTTTATGGGGCCCATTCAATTGATGTCAAATGAAAAATCATATATTGTTGTGACTGTGGATTACTACACAAAATGAGCAGAGGTAGCAGTAGTAAAAGACTATATAGAAAAGATAGCTGCCAAATTTTCCAACACGTGCTGAACAGATTTGGAGCACAAAAAATGCTTATATCAAATAATGAAACTCACTTCACTTATGCTACCTTTAGGAAACTCATGCAACAACTTGGTGTGAACCATAAGCTAACAACACAATATCATCCCCAAGCAAATGATCAGGTTGAAGTCACTAACAACAAAATTACTAGAATACTCACTAGGATGGGATTGTAACACTAAATTAAACGATGCTCTATGGGCCTATAGGACATCGTAGAAACTACCTATAGGGTATACACCATACAATTTGGTCTATGGCAAGCTTCCAATGCTCCCAATCCAAGTAGAGCTTCACACCTTAACTATTGCTAGTGAACTTGACCTTAATCTGAGTTTAGCCAAAAAGGAATGTCTAATGAACCTAAATATTTTAGATGAGAATTGGCTAGTAGCACTTATGAGTAGTGAAGTTCATAAGCATTACTCTAAACTTAGGCACTATTCATGGATAAGAAATGTAACCATACAATTGAGTGACAAGATCCTTTATTATAATCCTAGTCATTTACCACAAAAAGCTAAATTCCAAACACTTTGGAAGGGACCATTCATTGTGCAAGCTACTTATCCATCTAGTGCCATACATATCCACCACCCATCCTATCCACATAAGCTTGTCCTTGTCAATATCTAACAAGTCAAACCATATTATGAATGTTCTAGGAAGTCTACCCAACCTACCCACTAGTCTTCTACTTTTCCATCTTCTATTTATCTAATCTTAATAATAGTCATGGGGGAATCAATTTAGAACCATAGGTACCTTACTCAATTTTTCATTTTCTTTCCATTTTTCACATTCTTTAATGTTTTCTTATTGATGAGACGCGACTTGCACTAGGCCGCGATATCGCGTACGCAATATCGCATCTTCTCCTGCGATATCGCGTACGTGATATCGCGTCCCGCCGCCATATCTATAAATAAGAGGCGGCACTCCCTTCATTTCCCAATCCTGGCTAGTGTAGCGAAGCTCTGGCAGATTGATCACTCCAGAGTTAGAATTTTTTCCCCATGTGCCCGCAGTAGGAGTCCTAGAGTGAACGGCTCTTTATTCGAGCAGCTTGTAACCTGAACCCAAGTTGTGTACGACAATAAAGACAAACTTGTTTGGATAAACCTTGCAGCACGTCGTTTCATTTGTTGCTTTCATTTACTGCTTTCCTAGTGCGTTCAAGTACGACTTGATTACGAGCGTCTACGGACGTGTACGGCTAGTCAAGGAATCGGCTGCTTGACGCAATGCATGAGTACGACTCAATTACGAGCATTGGATGCTTGGTAACCCAGTAGCGTATTCCAGGATTCTGCGCTTGGTAACTCCCGGGTCTAATGTGTACGGCTAGTTGAGGAATCGGCTGCTCATTGCTAGGCTAGATCGTGTGATAAGTACGACTTAGTTACGAGCACCCACGGGTGTGTACGGCTGGCTAAGGAATCGGCTGCTTATCACACGTAGGCTAAATAGGTGCCTCAGTACGACCACTTCGAGCACTTGCGTTACGTGTGGCGATCCCAGTAACGATTAGCGTTTGGTAAGCTGCAGTTGCATAGTTCAGGGTGTGTCCGGCAAGTGGGAACGGATGCTGACGCTAGTTAATTTAGACTTAGATCTTAGTTAGAGTTAGTTTAGTTTTCTCAACTCTTTCCTCCTGGTAGCATAGAAGATAAGCCGAAAATACCAAAAAAATCACATACCTCAGACTTGCTTAACCATACACTGTGACACATACAAGCAAGCCTGGGAAGACAATGAACGATTAACCCCAAGTGTTTCTTGTGGCGTTAAGGCATTTAGTCTGCGGAGTTCGACCGGATTGCGCATGTATGCTCATATTCGTATGGTGGAGTGTAGGGGTACCTCGCCACTCATCACTTATTCTTTAATACTTTTCATTTCTTAAATTTTTGACATTCTTTGAAATATCTTTTAATTCCTTGACATTTTTCATTCTTTTAACATTTTTCATTCTTTGCACTTTTTTACAATTTTTACTATCTTTTTCATTTCTTCCATACTTTGTTTTCAAATCCTTTGTAAATAATTTTACTTACCAATAAGACACATTACAAATAAAGGCCAGATGTAGTCCAATAAGATGAAGGTTGCTCTATGTTTTCAAGTCATAAGGGATTGATTATTTAAATAGTGAGCTCACATCATCCATCCACCCATTCCATTAATAAGAGGTTCTTACCATAGTCATAATGACATTCTTTTCCATCATACAACTAAGAATAAACTTGTGATCATTATGCCTAGACCAAAAAAGTGAAGAACCAAATGGGAATAAAAAGGGTGTGACATCAAGGGGATTTGTGGATTCTTTTGGATTACTATTGTGAGTTCTATCATGTTGCTAAGGTTGTCTTATATCCTTGTAGATTTGATGAAAACTGGAAGTAATAGTAAAATAAGTGCTACCTTGAAAGGTTAACACAAATAAAAATAAAAGAGCATAGAATAAATTTTTCGGGGTCCCACTAGAAAGACATGTCATCCATGCTTGAAGGTAGGAAACTTCTCATAAATCTAAAAATAAAACAAAGTGCCATGAATAAAACTACTCCCTTGGACAATACACTAAGTGACAACACTCCTTGCAACATTGATAGTCTTACAATTGTAATTCTAAGAGATGAAACAATGCAATGTCACTGGAATGAGATGTCACTAGAATTTGGAAAGGCTAGAAATTACTTTAACCACTAATAAAGCATAAGAATTCATTATGCCTATGGTAAGATACCTCACGTCCCCATCTCTACACTTCCTTCTAAGTCCATCTCATCTCACTATGTGAATAGTCATAACTTGTGATTTTGTATAACATAGTGTGATTTCCTCAACATGATGGTACTAACATGTGTGCTTTTCTCAATAGGTATGCATTACATTCAGTGCCTAAGGACACTTTAGGCATGGTTATGCAAGGGCATTAAGAGCTAAAGCCTAGTTTAGGGAGGAGCCACTTGTATAACTATTGTATCTTATACCTGCCAAGTGATTCCACATCATCTTGAAACTTCAAGCATCAACAAACATCAATAAACACTTTCCATATCATTTAAACTATCCATTCTCACCACATGAATTTGTTACCCTTCTTATCCATATTATGAACTTCCATAGCCTAAGATTCCTTCTCTATTAACTTTCAATGATAAATTTTGATAAAAATATGCATATCTCTATCAACCAAACCCTTTGAGTAACCTTAAAACCTTCTAGCTAACCGAAAGAATCAATTTTTCCCATTAGACCCTTATGAAAAATAAAAAAATTTGGGCTTCGATATTGGGTCCCTAATATTGAGTCCACACCGATATTGGATCCCTAATGTCAAGTTCCCAATATTGGGTCACACAAAACCTATATATAGGTAGCCACTTAGCAAATTTTTTCATCATTTTTTATTTGTGCCAAGGGAGATTTTTCAAATTTTCTTTCTAATTTGAACTCTGACTTCCTAGCTTTCCCAAGCTATAACTTGATTGTTATCACTCCAAGTTTTATGATTTTTGAACCTATTTGATCATGGAGAGCTCATCTTAGTCATGGGAGGGTATTAGTAAGGAAAATCTAATCAAATTTTTCAAAATTTGCTAACACCTAGAAGGTATCTTAAGGGTAAGTATGAAGTGAAAGTTGAAATTTTTAAACAAAAATCAATCATATTAAAGCTAGAACACTTAAATAACGTTCTTAAGGAATTATAGCGATTAATATAAGCCATACATAGGGACAAAATGAAAAATTTTGAAGGGTTACCTGGAAATTAATACTTATGGGGTAACTTTTTGCAAAAATGTTTTAACTTTGAAATCCTAAGTAAGAACTTTATCTAACTAAACGTATGAGAAAGGAAGGAAGTTATAAAAATTAGAGAACACCTTCTAATGATCCCCAATTCCTTAATTATTTCAAATGGCCCCAAAGAGAGGAGCATAAGGAGGACCCTCGCAAGGTGCAAGTAAACGACCAAGAGGCCAAACTGGAAGACAAGAACTAGAACACAAGGAGCAGGAAGCCCAATAATTTAGCATTCATCAAGAGACTACTACTACAAGAAAATCAGCCCAAGGAGAGTAGAAGAACTACCAATTCAAGGACAACACCTCATGTATCACAAGATTGCCTCCAAGCTATTCAAGAGAGGCCAATTCTAACCACCATCATTGTAGAAATGAACTTTGGCTTGTTCATGAAATTTGTTTCTGAAGTAGTAAGGATGCAACTCCAAGCATCACCATTATGCCCTACACTTTTACATAATGGTGAATGGTACCTTGGAGAAACCTATCAGTTTTGGCATAACAAAGAAGAGGGTACCACTATTAACATTAGAGGAATCTCAATCTCATTCTCAATTAATGTGATAGCTAAAGCACTCAACATACCCAATGAAGGAGCAAGGATACCACATCTATCCACCTAATCAAAACTTGAAACCAAAAAAATTTAGCTAAAATGGACATATGGTAAAGAAAATAAGGGCTATAATGAACTAACTCTGGAAGAATGAATCTACTTCAAAATTGGCACCTATCACCTATAACCAAAAAAAATGACTCAATCAACTATCCACATACGTAGCTAGAGGAAATACAATCCTAATGGGCTAATAGAATGTCAACCTTGAACAACTCTACTTTATGGAAATTTAGAGATGGTTTGAAGAAAGGAAGGTAGGAAAGCCAATACTTCCATTTCCCTGCCTTATCAGAAAGTTGTGCAAGTAAGTCAGAATCTTGGGATACACCAATGATGTTCTCACGAGAGCTTAAAATGTTTCATATGCTGAATTGCTTAAACCAACACCACCTAGAAAATATTAGGATTAAGAAAAAAAACAAGCATAGCAGCAACAACAAGTTCCACTGCTACCACCACAAGACTATAGACCATCAATGAGTCATCTACAAAAAATTGCAGAAACCATTAGTTGGGAACAAGGGAGGATGCCAATATTTATAGAGTTATTGAAAGTGCCATCTAGTCCAAAATTTGAGTAGATCTAGCAAGTGAATAGATTTCACTATAGTTAGGAGGAGAGATCTAATGATCACAACAAATCTCTGGGAATGCTACATTATTCCATTTGGTGCTTCAAATAGAAGAGGGAGCCATAGTAGTGGTAATGCAACACCAGGATACAGTAAGAGTAGCAACAGCAATCACTGGTCACATTAAAGAATCATTCAATATACTTGTTGTGCCATCGAAAGATTTACCTAGAGCCATAGATGCTCAAATTTTAGCTGGAACCTTAATGACTCATGTTGACCATGAAGATATACTCGATAGACTACTGTAGACTGGGTAAGTCATGTCAACACTCTTTGACATTCTAAGTGATGTTACTGCAATATAGTCTAAGCTCATCTCTATCAAAGGAAAATTGGTCATGGCAGAGATAAGGGCAAAGCATGCAAAGAATGAAATTCTGAGATTATAAGAAGAGCCCGTAGCCCTGAGAGCTAAACGAAGAGATCCAACTCAATTCATTACACCTAACCAGATAGGGTAGTTCAAAACTGAATAAATAAATTTCTTAATTGAGAAAAATAAATAGATGGAAACAAAGAAGAAGAAAGTAGTATGAAATACCTTAGTAGTAGAAGCACAAATGTATGCACATGTCAAGGCACTTACTGCAGTCAAAGAGGAAAATAAACAACTTGCTACTGACAATATGAGGTCGATGACTATGGAAAAGTAAAAAGACATCCTAGAGGAAAGCATCCATCAATTAAGGGAATAATTGATGAGGGTCAACCAAGACATGATCCAACTCGCACGAGAAAATCAAACCCTCTCAATGTAGGAGGTACATGTCATCCAACAAAAGTCAACCATTGAAATAAGCACATGGCAAAATGAGGTAAAAAAACATGAAAGGCTTAAAGAACACTTTGAAGATTAGGTAGGAATATATACATAGATTAATGAGAAAGAGATCCAAATGGCCAAAGCCATAATTAGCTCCATATCAGCACAAAATCCTAGTTGGCAATGCATCTTGGACAGCTACACCCAGATTCACCAAGAAAAAGTGAAAAATAAAGAACTCTAGATCAAGGACCTAAAAGAGTACATGGAGTTAGCTAACCTTCATTATGCTAACTTGACCATGTTGATAGTAGGTAGGCCTAGGAATGAGCTAGAATAGCAAGTAGCAGCCACATATGCTCTATATGAAATAGAGTTTGCAAATTGTAAAGATTCTTTACAAAAACTTCAAGTGGTAAACTCTAAACTGGAAGTAATGAAGTATGGCTACAAAGGGCAAAAAGATGTAGCAAAAAACCTATCTAGAAGATTATCATACTATCATGAGTTACATGAAAAGGCTAGAGAATTTGAAGAGGAGAGGAGGTAATTTACAACCTAGTATGTTAAGGCTAATCAAATGTTTTTGTAGCTACTATGCCCATGGGATGTACCTATTCCATCACACATTGCATAACAAGCATGGATGGTACATGATCCAAGAATGGAGGAGGAGAAGCTCTAAGCACTCCTAAATTAACACAAGTTCTAGAAGCCTAGTGACAAGGGGAAGCAACTGATGGAAGAGCCACCACCACTAGGAACTACAGAAGGCTACATCAAGCTTCACCAAATTTTGTTTTTTTATCAAAGTATCATATAATATCTTGTGTCATTTTGTAAACACCACTATGACATTTAAGAATCATGTATATAGTATATAGTATTTAGTGTCATGTAAATATACCTCCCAATTTTGTAAGGAACTCCATCCTCATTTTTTTTAACTCAAGGACAAGTATTTAGTCAGTTGTGAGGGTATGATAAATTGAGTTCTTACATAGCTATGATATTGGGCATTTGATATCAGAGCTACAAAATCAGATCCTAGATATCGAGGCATAAGCTATGATGTTAGATATTCAATATTGTAGACACATGTAAGCCTATAAATATGACACTTAGGTACATGGCCGAAAAAAAAAATTTCATTCTACATTACTAGAACTCTTGTAGTTTATTTTTGTAGCTTAGCAATAGAGTGTGTGTTTGTAGTGTGGTGTGAATTGATTGTATCAAGTCTTTACTCGAGCATCTTGAACTTGGACACAAGTGTGAATGGCAATAAAGATCGAGATTACTTTCACCATTGCAACAACCAATTAGTTTTTACTATTTACTTAGAATAATATTTACTATTTTCACTTAGTCTACTTATTACTATTTTCTTAATTACTATCTACTTTCCCATGAACTTTACTTTTAGAATGGATACAATTGATTCTGAGTGTAAAGTGTGATCAATTGGTAACCTAGTAGTATTATCGCTTGGTTCATCTAGTAGCAAGGTAGTTGGTAATCCCAGTAATGATTACATAAGTCCAAGATGTGTGTAAAGATTCAGGAACTAATGTCCATCATCTAGGCTAGACTAGATTCATTTGTTATTTACTTAGACTTAGAAACCACTTTTATTTACCTTATGATTACTAGGAGTAAATAGTTATCATTCACCTTACTATGAGTTAAACCATACACATAGATTTTTACTAGCTCATGTGGAAAGACAATGATCATAAACTCAAACCAATTATTAGCATAATCACATTGCATTATCTATGGAATTTGACCTAGCTATGCATGAACACTTGTATCTCATATGGTTGGATGTTGGACTAATCCACTACTCATCACAAAGTATCTAGATCATAAAGTATGATTGAGTTATAATTATGTGGCCCTTAGTATGTTTGGTTAAGTATAACTGAGACACATGATTGATGATATTAATGAGCCATGATCAATATACTATTAAAATATGGAAATATAGAAATTTAATCTATTTTAATCTAAGTTTGGCAAGAAAAGTCTATAATAAGCTAAGTGATGAGAATTCCATTTCCACTTATTTTATATGTTCTGAATGCATATATTTAATTGGGATTACCAAATGTAGCATTGTTGGGCTAAACAAGCATTAATGTTACTGCTTACCAAGCCAACGTATGTTACACTTGAAGTAGTAGCACTTATTCTGCCATATTCAAATGTCAAATGGAAAGTAAATCATTAACTAAGTGCTCATGAAAGTAAACAATAAACTATACATATAAGAATATAAATTGCATTAGAAGTAAATCTTAATCCAATTCAAACTTCTATTATGAAGATGAATCAATCTTAATCTTATTTTCATTATGAAATGTTTCCAAGTACAAGATCACTTGTATAAGACTCCATCAGTTAATTCATGTTCAAGTTGCAAGGCACTCACTAACTAACTATTTCTAACTTCTATAAAATCAAACTACAAGGGCTATGCTACATTAATGATGAAATTAGTATTATAGATATAATATGTGGTACATTTAGATAGGCATTTATGACTACTATGTCAATACTAATACATTTATGCAACCTAGCCTACATTAACGATAATGCATCAATATGGCTAACTTAGTTGCTATTCATCATTTTTTTTTAATTTTGTATAACTTGAGAATGAGTTAAATTTTAGTTGTGGGTTATAATGAATTACTTTTTATCAAGGTTTTGAAGAACTAGTGTTTATGAGCCTGCTTAACCATATTCCTAGGTTAGCATCATTGTAATGAAAAATACATTGAAAAATTGATAGAGTAACATTAATATGACACCCTGCTTATCTACAAATACCCACCTTGGCCACATGAAAATTTATATTTTTGTACATAATCTAAAAGAACTCTAACATTTTCATTTTTATTTTTTTTGCAATTTCTAGTTAATAGTCATATTAACAAGTAATCATAGCATGGATGAACATAAATATTATAAATTTCATTTGAGGGGTTATACATCAATTGTAATCTCCATTTAATAATAAGATAGAGATTGTTGTTTATTTATTGCATGCTACTCATACTTCATTGCAACTGTATTAAATGGGCTACCATTGATGTAATTAACACTACACTGAAAAATTAATAGACTATCATTAACATGTAGCCCCACCTATCTATAAATACACACCTTGACTACATGCAAATTCATGTTATTGTACATAATCTAACAGAATATATTTTTCTCCAGTAGTTCTAGTTTCTCTAGAATTTTTTATGCAAAATTCTATATTACTCCCAATTTCTTCAACCAATGTTGAAATTTCTACTTCTTTTACCAATGCAGAAATTATTGGTGCTTTTTAAAATGTAGATTTACAAGTAGGTAAAAAAAAAGTTATGACACCATCTTTTACTGATATCAATGCACCTAAGGCACTATATTTTTTTCTTCTTGATGATGTATATGAGTCATTAATTGTTGATCTTTTATCATAATATGTCTGTTTAAATTTTGAGTTACCTACCTCATAATTGAAGTTTCATTTCAGAGTTAACTAACATGATGAAAAACCATGACATTCATGTCCTTCATGCCAGGTATTATTTTCATTTTTTTGACTTCTTAAGTTATGCAATTCTTCAATGGTGCAATGTGCCCTAGATATAGGGTCTTTTATACATAAGCATACAGTCTTGATCATTCATAAGTGGGCTCCAAATTTTGATATTAAATCTAAAAAATATGCTAAATCTTCATGTTTTATTGAGTTATATAATCTTCCATTGAATTTTTAGAAAGCTAAGTAGGAAATTGTTAGCCTTCTTAGTCCCATTAAGTATATGAAGTCTATTTATATAACTTTTGGTTTTCATAGATGTCTTTTTATTGAAATCAATCTTCTTAATTATAAAAAGGAATTGGTTTTCATAGTTGTGGTTAAACTATTTTTGATGAATATATCAAATTTTACAAGTTGACATTTGACCAATTTTATATTCACAAGTTCACCTTGAAGAGCTCTTTGATTTGGAACTCTGATATCTAGAGTTATTATTTGAAATTAGCAACAAAATCAATTTGATTCATTAATTACTTATCACCTTTTGTGAGTAAATTGGACTTGAGAAAATATATTGATAATGGTGAATGGTTGATATAAATGACTAATGATCTTTATGAAATTCTACTAGACATGTGAATGGCGAATGAACAATGATGAAAATTAATGAGGTGAATGAACAGTGATGAAAATTAATGAGATAGATTAAGATTGAATGCATAGAAGATGAAAACACTAAGTTGAAGAAAAAGTTCAAAATAAAGCTTTATTACTTCAAAATTAGCAACTTACAACATATTATGGCCTTGAAATTCATGAGGAATGATTAGGGTCATACTTAGAGTTATTGAAAAGACATTCTAAAAATTGAAATATAAGTAAAAAATAATGAATTGAGGCAAAAAATAAGTACATTTTCCTATTTATTCATTTTAATAAAATAAAATTAGATTTTTCTTACTACCTTGGATGATGATAAATGCATTACATGGCTTCATTTCCTTTGTTGCATAGCTCACTAGAAAATGTTTTCATAAAACACTATCTTTTATAATCCCTCTAATATGGAATGCAAGTTTTTTGATCTTCTTATCTTGAATTTGAGATCATCATAATTTTTACAGCATGGAAAAGATGCTTATTCTTCTAATTTAACAAATGTTTAGTCAATATACATGTTTGATGAGTGGCGAGGTACCCCTACACTCAACCATACGAATACAAGCGTTACACGCACAATCTAGTCGAACTCTGCAGACTAAGTGCCTACATGCCTTATAGAATGCCTAAGGTTAATCATTCGTTGTCTTCCCAAAATTACTTGTATTTGTTATGATTGTATGGTTAAGTAAGTCTGAGGTATGTGATTTTTATGTCTTTTATCTTTTATCGCCTATACTAATGAGGGAAAGGGTGAAGAGACTAAGTAACTAACTTTAACTAACTAAGTACTATTGCGACCCATGCGATATCGCATCCCATCATACCCCCATGACTAAATAAAAAATCATCCTTGAGTTCCTTACAAAATATTGGGAAGGTATGGGATTATTGACTTGAATGGAACTAATGGTGAATGGGATTACATGTGAACGGATCATCATTACAGAACATGACAAAACTAGTGTTCATGACAACAAGAGGGAATACTTTATACATTTGACATCAAGCCTTATTTGGCAGCTGAGAGAGAAGAGAGAAGAAGTATGCTACTATCAATGCTAAGATTGCACCTTTCATTGTCCATCTGTAAGTGCACCATCAATCTTGCTCCTTGCATAACTGCTTTAGCACCGATCCATTTTAAGTGTTCCCTCCAGGTCCAATCCGTTGTTGTATGATTGTCATCTACACACACAACACAGTCTTATATTAGCAAGGGTAAATGAATCATAATACAAATGATACCTTGCTTCGGTGAGAGGTCCATTGGCTGAGTTGTGGTATGGTTGATGCGGACTCTGGAGATATACTAATAATGACTACCCAAGGTGTAGGGGTTAGGAGAAAATCGAAAAAATTAGACCAGGACCCCCATGACTAATCATGAACCTCCAGTAGCGAGAGAATAAAAAAAGAGAAGGAATAAGAAGGATGAAGAAAAATCAACAACTATAACACCGATAAAATGGATGTAAAGATGGAAATGAACAAAATAGAGTTTATTATAAAATGTTAAGGGAAAGAATTTAACTGGTGCACCGAATAGGAATGCCAATGGGTCCTCCCCAAAGTAGGCTCATATCCTTAATGCCTTGACAAACCCACATTCGAAGAGTCTGTAGGCTCTAAGAATGCCATTTGAAACAAGAGTTAAAGTCTTAACCACAAGAATTTACCACAAAGAAAATGATGCGTCAACCAAAATATACACTAATGATACAACCGACAATGAGGTGATCAATGGAGAAAGAATGATGGAAAGAAGAGAATGGAATGGAGTCTCAAGAACAAGGTGGTGTATAGCCCCTTGTGTATTTAATGATTAATTATGACTTAGTAGATTCTATTCCAAGTTTGACCTCAAATAAACCACATCCAATGACTTCGCATCAATGCATTCGGCCAAATTATCCACTTGAAGTAACAAGAATGCCTTCACCAAAGAGCCACCACCATTCCAACAAAATGAAGGAGGAGAGAACAGGAAGTAAGAAGGGCCTTAGTTAAAGGGAACATGTTTATTTTAGTTCCATAACCAATGCTTGTAGCCCAAATGATTATTTCGTCTAAGGGGTGAGCTTCAAATTCTCACTGTTTTTTTATGTGTTTATGCGTGAGAACCACACCATGCAAAGACTTTGTTATTTTTATTAGCTTAGCTTCCCGATAATGGAGCAATGTTAGAATGTGAAGGAAAAATCAAGAAGAAAACATTTAAGCACCCAAGAGAATGGCCAACACAAATGCATCAAGTTTCCTTGAAGCCACACACTTTTCAATCCTTGAGTCCTTCCTTAGTTTAAGAAATGCTCAGTCACCGATTCGTTGATAGTTCTTATTTAGAAAGGGACTGTACATTTCCAAGCTAAGAGAGACTATAAAAATTTATGGATGTATGGATGAAGTGAACTCATTACTTGTTATATCAAAATAACCATACCTTAGTATCAACATCATAACTTAAAGGTAAAAACAAAACATTAGCAACCAATAGAGAACAGTTCATACCATCATTAAGAGCACTTATTGGGTGACAAACTTAACAAAATGGATAAGACACACAAAAATAAAAGAAAAATTATAAATGATGTTGTAAAACAAAAACCAGAAAAGTTAAAGAAATTTGTAAAACAAAATGTGCAAAACAAAAATGTGTAAAACAAAAACTTTAAAGAACTGAGGGCCTCAATTAATTAGCATAGGTGGCCATCTCCCCCATGACTGAATTGAAAGGGAGAGACCCAAAATAATGAGCATTTTTTTGAATTTCTTAAAAGTGCCCAACTTATTCCTATTGATGTCTTTAGATTAAGGGTTGGAAGTTGACGACGCTCATATTCCAATGTATCTATGCTTTCGTTGTGGGTGCAAGTTGTTCCCTCAGTTAGTTCAATGCATATTGATGGGCTTCTCTCTTGATTAGCTATCAACCATGGGGTTTTCTCTTGTTGTATGGTTGCTACATACAGGCACCTTTGTATCTAAGTTTCTTGGGAACTCCAGTTGCATACAGGAAATGCTGAGCACTCCTGTATGTCATCACCCTCTGAGTCACTGTATGTGATGCATGGAACTTTCTTCTTCTCGATCTTTCCATAAATGTTTTCCTTAGATATTTCCAATGAAAGATTGCAGATTCTTAGGCATGCATTGATGGNGAATATTGCTCTTCTTAAGTGAAGGCAGGTTCTAGGCTTTATACATTTCTTGTGACATTAAGTTGACTCCAAAACCTGAGTCAAGAAGAGCCTTACGTGGCTCATTCCCAGTGACTTGGAGGTGGATTAAGGAACTCCTAGGGTCAGAGAGTTTCCTGGGAAGGTGGCCTACCTTGATCCAGTCAGTAAAAGTATGTGTTAACATAACTGTGTGCGTTAGGCTCTATTGTTGATTTGAAGGGAGCTACGAAGCCTTACTTGTTGGAGGAGCATGCACAGACTCAACCACTTGTGGTTGTGAGAACTTGTTTGGGCTTTTGGTTCTGAAGAAAGGTCTTCTCTTCATGTGGTTGTTAGAACTAGTAGCGGGTTGAAGGTTTATAACTCTCATAGCATTAAGTTGCTGCGGTTGAGTGGGGAGTTCCCATTGCATCATTGGAGCAAGTGGTAGTGGAACTATTGGTGTAAGAGTGGTGGATGGATTCAAAGGATGGTATGTATGTGGTGTGTCTCCCATAGGAGAAGGAGTCCTAAAATACTCTTGAACTTGGTAGTGACGTTGTGAGGTTACGTGACCCATAGAGTCACTTGGAGAAATCGGCTGCTGCACGTAATAGCCATACGAGTCTAGTTATTGGTAAGGGTATTATTGTCTAGGCAGTGGCATCCCCCATGACTACAGGTGTTGCCACTGCTAATGTTGCCCGATAGGTTGTGGCAGAGTTCCACTTGGATAATATGTTAATGATTGGTGGAATTGTCTTGGGTTACTTTGGGGATAAGGTAACCTTTGGGGTGCTTGCCGTTTATTAAGTCTTGGATTGAGTGCATACACCCCGAACTCTTGCAGATCTGAGATAATTAGGCAACATCCCTTAGGATGATGCAGATCTCACATCCATCATTATTGTCTATGTTTGAATCCACAACCTCATCGGTGATAGTCATTTTTCCCTTACCCTTGTTACGTGCATGGTCTGAATCTCTCCTCTTTTTCTTATCATGGTCACTACTTCGCTCCTTAGACTCCTCTATGATTTTTAAAATGGTTTTGAATCTACTGTGTAAGGAGTTCCACATTTGATCTACCTTAGCCAACACTTTGGTTGTTAACTTTTGAAACGGAAAGGTTTTTCTATTCACCAACTCTTCGAGTGGTGACTCGTCCTCTTCCTCAAAGAATCTTACTCCCTTCTTTCAGAGGGAAGGATCGTGGTTATACTCTTTCGTGCTTCTTTTCTGCCACTCGTTTTTAATATTTTGCAAGGTGTAGGCATCATGGAATGCCTGTAAATGATTATGTGGATCAGCATTATATCCCCCCTCAAACCATGGGATATTATTCATGTCTAGTCTCTTGATCCAACTATCTCTTTGGTGCCTTGTAGGTATTCTAACTACCTCTATAATGTCTAACATACTTCAGGTTGCTAGTAGGGGTTCATCATGATCATCTCTCTCATGATGTCTATGATGCCTACGTGGTTCCCTACTTTCCCTTCTTTCATTTCTTGACTCTTTAGAATGCCCTCATCCTTGCTTTCAACTCTCTTATTGAGGTCTCTCATTTTGCTTATCCTTACCCTTATCTTTACGGTTGGGCTCTTGGTGACTACGTCCAAATGTGGAAGGAGAGGGTGAATGGTGCGATGAAGGGGAATAAGAAGGGGAACCATCGCCATGACGATGTTTCTTACCTTCTCTTCAGTGGCTACGGCCCCAATCATGATGACGATCAGAATGCTTGCCCTTATCTTATGTTTGTGTTCCCTCATTGAATACTTGGTGTTCATGGGAATCAAAACCAGGGTTGTGAATAGTGGAGTGTAGGTTCTGATACCCCACCTCCTCACTATCGTTAAGAGGGGGAACATCATTTTGTGGAGAACCTATTGAGATAGGTTCACCACCCTTAATGTCTCTTATGATAGGTGAAGCATTGTGGGGTCCTTTGCCCTTCAACGATGTGTGGTAACTCTCTTGTCGTGCGTCCCATTGACATTGTGCCATTGTGGGATGGTAATCCCTTGTGTCATAATATTTTGCAATGTATTCAGCATATAGCTACGTCATGTTTATCTGTGCAAGAGCACGAAGGAGCATGTTAGGGACTGCCTGATCTAGGGGTAACACTATGCTACCTTGCAAGTCTCGCCAACGCAGTTGTTCATCCTGATGGAGGATAAAGGTAAAATCGGGTATATACTCATCATGATGAGTATACACTACCCGATACTCTTGAGGAACTAGCGGATCTAGGTTACATGTGTTAGACCGCTGACTGTCTCTTGTGTGATCCCTAGGTGGTGAAGTACTTTTATGAGAAGAAGAAGACATTGTTATCTTATCGGTGTGCCATTGATCATTGTTTAAAATTTCTTCTGATTAATCCTAAGGGTTCGTTTAAGCTTCCCAACATGTGGATGATTTCCTATGTTCTACTTAGCGCACAAACAACTTAGTCCCTGGCAACGATGCCAATGATGAGTAGCGAGGTACCCCTACACTCAGCCATATGAATACGTGTGTTACACACACGATCTGGTCGAACTCCACAGATTAAGTGCCTACACGCCTTATAGAACACCTAAGGTTAATCATTCATTGTCTTCCCAGACTTACTTGTATTTGTCACGGATGTATGGTTAAGTAAGTCTGAGGTATGTGATTTTTATGTCTTTTATCTTTTATTGCCTATGCTAATGAGGGAAAGGGTGAAGAGACTAAGTAACTAACTTTAACTAATTAAGTTCTAATGCCTAGCATCAGTATTCGTCCCACTTGTTGTTCACACCCTGAACCAATGCAACCTTCTAGGATTACCAAACGCTATTCGTTGCTAGGATTACCAAGCGTAATGCACGTGCTCAAAGCAGTCATACTGAATGCACTTAACTAGGAGTGTTGAGGGTTGAGAAAGATTAATGAACTAATAAAGCATTTAACCAATTAACATTAATTAAAGTCCTATTTAGCTTAGTCCATGCATTGCAAGGTTTATCCAAAAGTTCATCTTTATTTCCATACACAAAAATGTGCTCAGGTACAATATTTGCTCAAATAAAGATCCATTCACTTTGGGACTCCTACTGCGAGCACATGGAAATTATTCTATCTCTGGAGAGGTAAAACTACCAAAGTTTGGCTAAGGGTCAAGATCTAGATGGAGAAACAAGGAAGAGCCGCCTCTTATTTATAGAACTAGTGACGGACCACGATATCGTGGCCCATGCGATATCGCGTCCCATCAATGTTTAATATTTCCCTCCTTTACTTATTGTTTGATGAAGTAGTATTTAATATCTATGTGTTAAGGTTTTTTATGTAGCATAGGTTCATTTGATAATTGAATAATTGAAGTATTATCACATAAGAGTTTGATGGATAGTTCAATTTAAAATGTAAGATGATTAATAAGTTTCTTTATTCAAAGTACATCTTGAATATATTTATTCATTTCTATAAACTTTCTCTCACAAGTGAAGAGGCTGACTAAAGTTTGTCTTTTTAATTTCCAATATATAACATTATTTTCATGGAAGATGATTACTCCTAAGGTTGGTCTTTTGTCAATACAATCTTCTTCCCAATTAGCATTTGTATAAGATTTAATTTGTCCATCTTCTTTTGCAAAGTTTAATTCATAGTCTATTGTTCTTTTACATATTTGACTACATGAATATGGACTTCTAGATGAAATTATATTTATTCTTACATAGAATAAGATAATTAGCATCTAACAAATTCCAAGTCTAGTCTAGTATGACATAAAAGTCTTAATGATCCAATGATGCGTCTGTAATTTCTAGGATCTACAATGGGAGCTTAATCTTTATTTTTTTAGCTTCAAATTCTAAGGAAGTGATATGTTTATGGATTTTTCTTTGATGTTGTACTTTTTCAACATTGATGTTGCATACTTGCTTTGGTAGGAGTTAATTTGCTCCTTCTCTTGTTCAACTTTTATTCCTAAGAAGTATTTTAACATTTCAGGTCCTTTCATTTAAAATTCATTTTTCATGTCTATTTTGAATTCCTATATCAATTTTTCATTTGTGAGTGTGAATAGAAGATCATCCATATATAGAGATATGATGATGAAGTCTTCTTTTTCATGTTTTAAATAGATAGTGTGTAAAAAAATTCATGAGGAGTAATTTTTCTTCAATAAAAATTCATTAATCCTATGAAATCGTGCTCTAGGTACTTATTTCAATCCATATAAGGATTTGTTTAGTTTGCATACTTTATTTTCCATTCTTTTCATAAAGTATTAGTACACATATACTTCTTTATCTATGAATCCATTTAGGAATGTTGAATTCACATCCATCTAATGTGGTTTCAAATTTTTATGGGTAACAATTATAATTATGAGTTTGATTATTTTAAATCTTGCTACTAATGCAAAAATTTCTTCATAATCCATGTGCTTCTTCTACCTAAATCCTCTTGTTACTAGTCTTGCCTTATACTTGATGATATCTTCTCTTTCATTCAATTTATTTTTGCACAACCATTTGCAATTTATAATTTTCTTTCATTTTAGCTTATCTACTAAATCCCGAGTGCTGTTTTCAAGAATGACTTTATATATTCTTCATCTATAGCTTTCTTCTATTCTTTGGTCTTGAAGGCTTCTTTTACATTTTAAGGGTTTTGGTTAAGTAATTACATTTGATCATTTTATTCTTCTTTTGAAGTTTGTATTGACCTTTTAGTATGTCAAAACCTTAAGGAAAATGGAGAACATAGAACGTGTGTTATGGATAATGTGTTTGTAGGACATGAACAAGAACTCACAATGAGACTTAAGAACTCAAGGTAATGATATTTACAACAAGATGTCAAAATGAAGACTACATGGAGCAAATGAGAGCATGGATAAGCATGGATGAAAACAAAGGCTACAAATCAAATGAAGATGCTCTAAGGATTGGCAGGAAGGTAAATTGGCAAGAGAAAGCCTTAGAAGACAAAGCAAAAAATTTGAGGAGACGTCTCCTAAAAACAGTAGATGTCTACATCTTAGAGTATATGTCTTCAAGTAGACGTCCCATAGAAGATGTCCCATTTTCTAATGAGACGTCTCTCCTAAATTGAGGCCAATCTTAGGTAGACATCCCAACTTTGAAGGAGATGTCTTCACTAGCTATTTGGTAGTTGTTGCATGAATTCCAAGGAGCTTTTGGAAATTCCAAGGCTCTAAGAAGATCCCAAAATCTTGGGAGTTGTGCAAGTACTGTTCACAAAAGATCAATCATTGTCTATTTTATGCTATTATATTCTTATTCTTCATTGTGACATCATTTACTTGGTTGTATGTTGTATTGAGATTTAAAGTGAAAGGACTTGTAAATTTAGTTACATTCATTCCTTGTATCTTTCACTTTTTCTTGTAGCCATGTGAGGTTGATGTGCTTTTTGCAAGAAGGCATCAACATTGAGCTTGTTGGGACCTTATGGAGTTGAGTGGTTTTGTAGCGTCAAAACACTTCGAAGTGGAGCTTAATTTTGTAAAGGTTGTGGGATCTTTGAAACCACATTTTGGGCTTTTTGGGACCTTGTAGGGTTGAGTGGTTTTGCAATGACGAAACACTATGATGTGGAGCTTAGAACTTGTGCAGGGTGTGGTGCCCTTTCAAACCACTTTTAGAAGAAACAAAGTCTAAAAGTATGCAAGGAATCTACCATTCAAGTATGAACTACCCAAGTTGGAGAGCCATGTAAACTTTGGTGTGTTTTTGTGGCTAGTGCATTTTTAATTTGGAGAACTTATTCAACCCCGTTTCTAAAGTCTTGATCCATAACTTGTATCTCGCATTTTATTATGAGGATGTTTTCTTTTAATCCAAGCATTTGATTTTGTTTGAGATTAAGTCTTCTTTTTGTTTTGATAAAAATTTGAGGTCCTAAGATTATCTTCTAGGAAAATCATATCCCTTGATAAATAGCATTTGCATTCAATTGGATCATAGCATTCAATTGGATCATAGCAGTGGTATCTACTTGTTTTAGAGTTATATACAAGGAAAATACATTTTCTACCTTTGTTATTTAATTTGCTTAGAAATTGTTTTGGAGTCCTAACATAATAATGAGATACAAACATTCTGATATGGGAGATATTGGGAAGCTTATTATCGAAGAGCTTATATGGAGTCTTATCATTGTTGTTGTTACTCATGATCCTATTGGTAATGTAACTGAGCATTGTTATTGCCATCCTCTAGTATCTATCTTTGAGTTTAGCATGTTTAAGAAGACATCTCATGTCTTGTAATGTTTTATTGTTTCTTTCAGTTATGTCAACGCTGGATGTGCAAAGTGGTTGAAAACAATCGACATGAAATCAGTAAGAGAAAAAGCCAAAAACGTTGGTGAACCAAAAATGCTGAGATGAAATTTTTTTTAAAAAAAAGGAAAACAAACGAGCGCTCAAAGTTGAAATGAACATCTCAATGAACGACAATGGGGTTCCCAACGCCCAAGGCACAGAGTGGATGATTCGGAATCTGGATGTGTGCAGAGGCATAGAATGTATACGCAAGCATCTACATGTTCTTCTCTGATTGATGGGCAAAAATATCCAAGGAAAAGTTAATATATTTTGATTTTAAAAGCTCTGAGATATTTCCCTTTTAACATAATCTTTCACGGTTTCGTTCGGAACTTCCAGCGGGAAAAACCAGAGCCGTAGAGTTGTTTCAAATCATCAGCGGATCTGTGGTCCATGTTGCAATGCGCTGGCCTGGTTTCCCCCTCAAACCCAACTTTTACTTCATGTCCTTATGTGTTAAGAGTTAAGACTGGTCAACAGTGAGCAACAAAAGCCAGAAGCCGAGGATCACGGACAGGGTCGTTGAATTTCCTCTATTGGCCAGCCTGCAAAACCAACCATACACAAAAACCAAAAAAGACAGAGTCATGAACATTGTCCACAAACACAAGAAGATCATGATCCACCGTGAAAAGAAAACGCATAAACACTGGTTGCAGACCCTTACGAAGAAGAAGCAGAGGGAGGAACAGAGCCTTGGCAAAGGCTGCTGAAAATGGGAGGAGACGCAAACTGCAACGACGGATCAAGCAGCAGCGACGCCATGGCTCTGTAGGCAGCCTCCGTGAGATGAATCCCATCGAAACTAAAATATCGCGAAGGTTCCCAGCAAACAATCGATTTCGTGGACGTGCCGCACAGATCCGTGCCATTGAATCGGTAACGAGTACCCTTCTCACCACAGCAGGCCAAGAACCGTTCCTCGATCCCGAAATCCTGCGCCGAATTCAGCACCTGCGTAGCCGCTGCATAGTAATCCGCCTGCACAATTCTCACACCCAGGGAGCCGTAATGGATCTGCAAATTTTTAAGCATCTGCTGCAAGCGCATGTTTCCGGCCATGGCGAAGCGGTTGAATCTGGGCATGCATCCTGTGCTATCCCGCGGCTCCCGCGGGTACTGGCTCAGATAACTGGTTGAGCAGCCCACCGGTAAATTGTTGGGAACCACGATTTTGCGTGCGAATCCGCGCTGGATCAGCGTTTCCAGAGCCTTCTGGATTGCTGCGACCACGTCTCCGATGGAGTTCTGTGCTTGGTCCAGTGACGCAGGGTTGGCGCCCCAGAGCTGCGAGTTGTAGTCGTTGCCGCCGATTTCGCCAAGTACGAAGAGGGCGTTCTGCAGATGCTGTGAGCAGTTTTTTGGGTTTTTTGCGCAGAGCTTGGATTTGTAGCGCAGAAACCAGTCGAGCTGCACATCCAGTGTCAGGTTGGTGGTTGTGGTTATGTTGCGCGCCTGGAAATAGGAGACGTTGTTGGCCGTGGAGCCTCCCACTGCGAAGTTGATTCCGCCCTTGTGTGGAGACGCAGCGTCCAGGTATGGATCCAGTAATGGCATCCCGCACGCCTCCGCTGCAACGCAAATTTCTTGGCTTTCAGTTTCAGAGATGTTATGATTCGCAGCAGGTTCAGTACCAAGTACCAAACATTCAGAACACTGTATATCGCTTACGATGCTCACAGAAATGTACAATGAAGGAATGTGTTCCTGGTTTCAAATTTTCAATCTACAGTGTTTTTAAACCATTTTTTTCAAAAAAACAAATTGGGACTTTGATGATAAAGTGATTCCAGATCTGTGATCAGGAAAAGCGCAAGGGCAGAGGGATTAAGTCTTGGACGAAAGAGTTTGGGTCCACAAATACGAGTCAATGGTTGTGTATCTATAAAATATGGGCAGCGAACTGAATCTGAAACTTGGCCCGAAACGAGTTTTCCGATTGATCAAACTGCGTTGCGAGAATTCCAGAACAGTTGTCGTGATTCGTAAAATCCTCCTACAACTTGGGGGAAAAATTATGAAGCTGAAAAATCATTTGGCAATATTGGATCAAACATAAAAGCACGGAATTTGGCAGACTAAAATTACCATCAAGTTTCAACTTCTTGTGGTGATCCAAGGAATATATCATACCTAAGAAGTCGAGGATGATCCTGCCATCGGAGTATCGGCCGGTGGGCCTGTGGAAAAACGTCTCTCCGTAAGGAAGGTGCCCGGCAAAGAGATCAGGGTAGCTGAGCAGGGCATTGCCGGTGTCAGTGAGGGAGTCTCCGAAACTGTAAATGGCGCTGAAGCAGCCTCTTCTTCTGCCCTCCTTTCCATTCTTCAACTGTAGCACTGTTGCACCTGCTGCCCACAGATTAATGGCGATTAAGCACACCAAAGCCAAAGCGATGTTCATGGGCGATGAATGAATGAATGAATGAGTAATACCAAGTGGGGTCTGCTTCTCTTTTACATGCGAAATTGAACCAATCCTGTCGCTTCGGAATGGATTACTTACATGGTGATTCTGTACCGTTGTTGCAAGCTGAGCAGGTACCAGAGTTTCATGCGTTTCGTATGTGCAGACGTTGAGTCGGCTGGAGCGCAGTGTCCACGGAAAAAGCGAAATGTGCTTTGATGGAAAACAATCATTTCTCTGACCATGTGTGATCGGTGGGTCCTCCAACAAACATGACAGGCAAGAGTGCCTCAAATGGCCCTTGGCCCTTGCACAGAGTGTTACTAGACTTGGACTCGGTGAGTTACTCCAAAGACTCCGTTAAAACTTAGGTCAATCTGTATTTTTCAATTTTCACCCTTTGTAATCTTTTAAATTAGTCCTGGGTGAGTTACTCCAAAAACTCGGTCAAAACTTAGGTCAATTTATAATTTTCCATTTTCACCATTTGTAATCTTTTAAAATAGTCCAAATTTCAAGTGAGCTTGTGGCTCTATGAGTTTGGTAACACTATTTGCACATGGTGACAAAATGAGTGTGCATGTAACAACATTGTCCTCAACACATTGTCTATTACCTCAAGAGTCCCTTAAACATGTTTAGATTTGGGATATAGCTCAAGAGGAGTATGCCTTAGTGATAAACAACTTGTAAGACATGCCAATAAACATGTTAATACTAGCATATGACCCAAGCAGTGTCTATAAAACTCAAATGCGCATCATTAACAATTTAAGTTAGATAGCACTCCCTTGCTCCGCTCACGTGGACACCATGGGGACTATTAACTGAATCCTTCAAATTCATCATTGCATGTTGGTAATTGGTGTTGTGTCCTCATGAGCATATGCAATGTCCTATAGCACATCCCATGACACATCCAACTTAAACCCTAATGTAGAGTTGAACTATGCAATCCTTACAGGTAAAATCCTACCAAGTGGGGTACTGAGGAAGGTCGTAACTTCCTCTTACTAATGCATGAAATTGTTATGTCAATATGATTCTAAAGATACAAGGAGTAGATGACTCCTTGGAGGAGGTAGCAGGTCACCATCAATCCTACTACCTCTCTCACAATCCTCTCCTACTTAAAAATGAGCAATGAACTCAGAGCATAGCCTTGGTAACTCATGAGGCTGCTACACCATAACCAAAGGAAGATTCCATCAATTCTAGGGAAGTAACTCATGCTACGTAGAATTAGATACAAAGGATCTTAGGTTCTGAAATGTCCAACTACTACAGTTAGTGATCTTAAAGCCCATTGTTGAACTCAACCATCTTCCCAAGATTCGGATTCTTCATAGCATCTAGCATCCAAGCCAGGAACGGTACCATTTAGAGCATGGTACATCCACCCTTACATACCCTACCTAAGATGCAGAACTTATAGAAGGGTCTTTAAGTAATCTATCATAGTAACATTAAAGGACACACTGACCTATATAGAATAACAAGTCCAAGGCATCACTTGAATCATTTCCCCCAAAGATCTAAGGGTCTCAAGATCATCATAGTTCTATACCTATGTGAGACTTGAGTCTCATCACCTAGAGTTATTTGAAAGACTCCAAGCATTCTCCAACTTGAGATGGGCTTTCACAAGAACTCATCCATTGGGTCCTAGGAGTCAAAATATGTCATGCCTCTTTTGTCCCAGCAAATACTTATTCTTTAAAAGATATTTTTGGGCACACTATATAGGGGGATTTTCTACACATCACTAGAATAGCCATGGTGGGAGATTGATTACTTGCTCTTAACGAAAGTTCAAGATCAAGTATTTTTAAGACCTCTAATGCTCTAGTGGCTCCCACTTATTATTTAAGTCTAGATGGTGCTTTGAGTGGAGCAAAAATTCCATTTTCATCTTAGGAATATGCCTATTGATCTTGAAGTTTTTAATGTAGTCTACTCTCTTACCTTGTATCAATTGAATACTAGGCCACTCTCAAAGGACAAGACTTTTATCAAGATAAGGAAACCCATTAGGTAAGGGCTTCAACATGCTGACATGAAAAATTGAATGGATCTTATTCATATTAATAGATAGCTGAAGCTTGTATATTACAAGGTTAATCTTATCAATGATTTGGAAGGGGTCGTCATATTATCACGTCATTTTGGAGGTAGTTCCTATCTTTGGTTTAAACTAGTGAGGGTCCAACTTCAAAAGGATCCAATCTCTAACCTTAAATTTGTAGGGTTAGTGCTTATAATCTGCATACTTTTTCATATGCTGCACATCCCTCACTAGACAACCCCTTGTAGCCTTAGTATTTTCTCATCATACTCTTAACAACTCATTGGTTGAAGGGTGTCCACCTTGCAAGGTAAGAGAACCCATATGCGAGGTAATGGGCTATCTTTCCATTACCCATTCTACTAGAGAAAATCCTGTAGTTAAGGAATTTTGGATATTGTAGCTTAGTTGGATGATTTTCAATAGAATTGTCCAGTTCTTTTGGTCACTACGAATATAATGATTGAGGTACTCCTTGAGTACATGATTCATTTGCTCCATATGTCTAATTGTTTATGGATAAAAACTATTAGATAGTGTGAGGGTGGTTTCTATCATGCCAAACAAGGCTTGCCAAAAGGCACTTGTGAACCTAGGGTCACAATTTGATACTACACTTATTGGAAGCCCAAAATATTTGATCATCCTATCAAAGAAATATTCTATCATGTCCTCTGCTGAACATTAGGTTGGATAGGGGATGAATATGGTAAACTTAGAAAATTTATCCTCCATGACAATGATGCTGCTCAAGCATAGCATACTTGGTAGCCTTGTAATAAATTCCATGGTCACCATAGAGCATGGATATTATGGAATTTTAAGTGGAAGGAAAAATCCACTATGATTCTTAGTAGACCCCTTATCCTATTGGCACACCAAACACTTCATTAGGTTAATACATTTTAGGTTAAAAGAAAGTTCTTTAGATCAATGCCAAAAGTCTCTGGTGATCAAGTTGCCTAGCCTATGGTATGTCATGGCACTCTTGGATAATCTCCTTACAGAGGCCATCCTAATCTAGGACAAAATTCTGATTGTTCTAGAACTAGAGTAGTTTATTCCTCATCTTAAAGTCATGTGCTCATCCTATCTTTATCAATTTCATCAAGTTGATGACTTAAGGATCTCATTTAAGGTCATCTTGAATTCTAGCTAGCAGTACCTCATCACATTGAACATGAGAGATTTGCAACTAATTGATAAAAAAGAACTAGGAGGTTAATTGAGAACAACAACTCAATGTGTCTACCATAACAATCTCCTTTCCAAAATGGTAAACTAATTACAAGTCAAATTCAAAGAGTAGGGATGATGTTATATCTCTTTTGAAGACATTGGATATTGCAAAATGATTATTATTTATATCTTATATGTGCATGGTCTTAGTGGGTTATCGGGAATGAGTTAGTTTGTTATGACTATGCTTTATATGTTAATATACTTTAGTCTTTATATTATGATTATGTTGTCTTTATATGCTTAAATAACATGATTATGTACACTAGTCTTGTGTGATGTGTTAGATAGGTAATGTGGCTAGCAAGGATGTTGGATTAGGGTACAAGAGCATCTATTTAGTGAAACACCACCAAAATTTTCATGTTGTAACCATTTTTCATCATGTAACCTCCACCCCATGAAACCCAAGGCAAAACTTCATTGTAAATGTGAAGATTGTAATCCATGAGGGGCAATCTCACACATTTCATACTTTTGGGGCTAAAAATGCCTAATAAGTGGTTAAAGCCTTATTCCCAAGTGGAAAAAGTCATGTATAGTCTGTATTTGGGCCTAGGGAGGTCAAAAATGCCTTTTGGGTTGCCAAAAGTGGTAATTTGATGAGTTTTATTGAGGTGTATAGAACTTTCTACATTGGAAATGCATGCATGGAGGGTGTATTTCATTTACCTCTAGTGTAGAGGGATGTAGGGAGGGTAGATCTTATCTACCACCAACATGGAGAAGTGTAAGACCACCAATACTTAGCATGGAGGGGTATAACCTTTCCCCCTAGTGTTGAGGTTTCATCCCTCTAGCGTTGGTCTTCCCTCCCCTCTAGTATTGACACACCTTCTCCCCAATGTAGAGGCCACATACATCATATTTTAACACTCCATTGACTTCAATGTTGACCATGCACTTTAGCAAGGATGCTAGAAGGCTCAGTGTGGAAGAATAAAGCTAACATGGATGATTTGCCCCTATTACTATTTATAGTTGATGAGTCATGATTTGCCTAGCCTTGACATTAGAGCCTTGACATTTGATGAATTACTATTTTCTATCTACTCTAACGTTGCGGCTATGATGTTGGGTACGTGATGTTGGGGCTTGGCAACTATGTTGGGGTATATACTCTAGCCTATAATTATAGCACCTAGGCTTTCATTTTGAGGCAGTTTTTCAAAAGTTTTGCATCAATTTTTCATAGTTTTGTCAATAGAGTAGTCAGATTCTTGTATTTTTATTCTGTAATCTTAGAGAATATTCAGTGAGTGCCCACAAAGTGGATCTAAGTCAATTGTATAAAGTCTTATTTGACTAGCAATGTACCTGGACATATTCCATGAGTAGTAATAAGATTAAGATTGATTCTTATTCACTGTAGCACTTTGACTTAGATTAGATTTACTTTCCATGTAATTTACTTTTCATGTACTTAGTTAATATTTACATTTTCATGCATATTAATTAATTAAGCACATAAGTATGATTGCTTCGAGCATGCATATGACTCTTGGTAATCCCAGCAACGCTTAACATTTGGTAACCTAGTAACATTATATGTGTTTAGGATGTGCACAGGAATTAGGATTGGATACTTATGTTAGGGTAGTTGATTATTAATTAATAATTAGATTAGTTGAATTGATTATAAATTGAGTTTCAATCTATTATTAATTGTAGAAAAATAAAATATAAAATAATAAAAATCATATGTCTCACTTTGGACTAAATCATACATGACAAAGCTACAACTAGTCCAAGTGGGAAGATAGTGAACTGTGATCAAGGCATAGTGATCTAGATGCTTGTGATTCATATGGTTGGGCATAGGGGTACCTCACCACTCATCAATAGTAAATGGAATGGCCATGGGGATTTGGTACTTTCCATACATAGTAACCCCCCCAAAATTTGGGCACCTATCACACTTGTGTGTAGCAGAAATTTGCAACAATTTGTTAACCAAATTATAACCAATTTGGATCCTCATTCATGGCCAATAACCTATAAAACCTAAACCCCAACACCATTTTGAAGTGGGACACTCTTTAGAATTCCACAAATGGGCATTTTCAAGCACTCAAGAGCTCTTTCAATCTCACACAATTGCAGTCTCTTGAATCCCAATGTGGAAACCTTATGGCCTTACAAACCTTGTTACCTCAGTTGGGTTTTGTGGACTTTGGGCATCCATGCTACACTTTTGGGATTCTCAACCCTTAGTGTAGAGCATTTTGGTAGCCCCAAATCCTTCACACTTCTCACCCCTTAGTAGCATCTAATGTTGCAGATTTGGTGTGACAATGGAGAAGGTTTGATAGCATTAGGAGTGGCAAAGCTTCTAGATCATGGAGTTGATTGCACCAGCTTCAATGGATTCTAAACCCCCACCCAAGTGAACCTTCGTGCTCCATCAAGCCATCTTGTACACATTTTTTGTACCCCTCTTTATTTTGAATGAAATAAAATTTACAATTTATGTACAAGTTTTTATTTATTCGTTTCATTTCTGGTATCATTTACATTCAAATCTACATCTTTTCATTTTATTATCCTTGTTTTGCATTTTTCAAGTCCTTGGGTGATCTACTAGACCATCCATGGCACCCTGAATTCCATTTTTTAGAGGTCCTAGGGATTCAAGGTTGAGGTTTCTATGCTGGGACTTTTGATTTTCCAACAATCAAATTTTCCTTTTGCAATAGTTTTTTGGTTCTAGAAGGAGGGCCTCCACCTGATTTTTGTTTTAAAATCTATAACCATGATTGTCAATGTTGCTTTTTAGCTCTTAATCTACATTCTTCTTAGCAAAAACCTTGATTATCCAATGCTGCCATTCATCCCTTGTACAACAAAAACTTCAACGTGGAAGTTGTAGATGTGTGGGTGTTATATTTTCATACCACTTGATGAGTGGCGAGTAGACCCTACACCCAACCATATGAATCATAGAGCATTTACATGTGATTTGATCGAATTTTGTGGACATTTAGCCTTCTAAGTACATTGGTCTCTAGGAATTGAAACTAACTGTTGCAATCATTTTCTTTGCAATTACATTTGTGAAATGCAAAAATATGATTAAATGCAATTAAGGCATATGATTTTTATCATTTTTTACATTTTATGTTCTAAGTCACCTAAGAATAAAGAATGATGAATAAAGTAATTTAATTGCTGATTTAATCTAACTAGCTAACATTTAACTAATCCTAACATAAGCATCCATTTTCACTTATCGTACAGATCCTAAACATGTTTAATGCCACTTGGTTACCAAATGTTAAGAGTTATTGGGATTATTAGGCACCAAGCATATGCTCAAAGTGATTGTACTTATGTGCTTAATTAATCTATATTTAATTTGGCTTAGTCTAGCTTAATTTAGCTTAATTAATTACTTAATTACTTAAAGAATTAAATGAAATTACTTACAGTATTAAATACATAAAGGAAATAATTAATCTATTTCAAAGTGTTGCAAGGTTTATCAGAAAGCTCTTCTTTATTGCTACACACACTATTGTGCTAAGGTACAACAATGCTCGAATAAAGATCCGTACACTCTTTGAATTCTATTACAAGCACGTAGGAAAATATTCTAACTTCTAAATGATAAAACTACAAGAGCTTTGCTAAAACTATTCAAATTATGCCATAAATGTATTTATAGGCAAAATAGGGAGCCTTAATGACAGGTATGCATCAATAGGTTAAACCCAATGTTGATGGGATCATGTCAATGACATCCTGTTGATGTTGCCAACCAAGCTACTCATCATACCCCCATGATTGAATGAAAACTTGTCCTCAAATTCTTTACAAAATTTGGGAGGGTATGGGATTATTGACACAAAAAACAAACATGCAGACTACATAACAAGAACTAAGTACCCAGAATGTATGATTTTACAATGATTATAAAATCTTGATGTTTAGGTTGACAAAATTGAACACCAGGATAAAACTAACAAACATAATTCCTTAGATGGCATGAAGACGTTGGAGAAGATCATATGATCCCAGGTGGTGGAGGCTCTTGAGGCTTTGAAGGACCTTCTCTTACTTCAAGTGCATGTGGTGGTTGAGGCAGTTGTCATTTTCTAGTAGCAGTTGCAACATTTGGTGGAAGATGAAAGGCATCTAATAGTGCCTTTATCTTCTTATCCTTTCCCTTGGGATTGTTCATAGTCCATGCAGCATCCCGAATGTGGGTTGAAGTGGGAACATCCTAGGAATAGGATATCATCGGGAATAGCTCCATGTTGACAAACTAGGTAGTGAAAAGTTTGTGCTCCACATTGAATACCTTGACTATATTTTGTAGCTCCTGGTATTCATTCATCCTTTTGGCCAGGTTCTTAGTAGTAGATCTCTAATTAGTGAATCGTGCACTAAGAACCTCAATTTTAGCATTTGCAATCTCAAGCTTTTTCTTATTCTCCTTATGGGTTTTGAACTATTCCTCATACAAAAAGTATGAGTTGGCCACTTGTTTTCGTAACTCTAACCATGGCCATTTAGTAGTTAGCATTGCTAGATTTGCATAATAGAGATTGGCAAGCTCCATATACTCTATCATCTCCTCGATCTATAGCTATTTCATGCAAATTTCTACTTTGTTGTAGTTATTGAGCCCATCAAAGATAGGCTACTAGACATCACCTCCTTCCTTGAGTTGTTGGAAGGCCTCATCAACTTTTTCCTTCATCATTTGGATGTTGTTTTCATTGATTTTTTTTCTGTAGATTGACCTAATCTTTGTAATGGTTCTTGACTCTCTCAAATTTGAGAGCCTCATTCTTCTAGGCAGCGATCTGTATCATAGATTTTTGATGAACAACCCAGACTTTCCCAATGGAGATATTTCTATTTTTTGTTGCCAATCTTCTTAGTTTATTTTTCACTTTGGCTAGTTGCTCCTATTGTTGATGGATAAATTCTTGCATCTACTACTTCTACACATCAACATTCCATAGGAAATGATTCTTTGTGGTCAAGATTTCATTCTCATGACATGTTTGAACCAAATCCTTATGAATTATGTATGTCTTGATGTTGGCCATAGATTGGTCAAAGATAGTTGTTTCCTTTGCATTCTCAACCTATTTGAGCCTATTCTAAAGTTGTTGGAAAGCTTCATCACTTGTCAGCGTAAGGTTAAGAAACATGAGATCAACAAGGTGGGCTCTTAATTTTGCAACCTCTGTAGCTAAGCATTTATTATGAGCTTGGGCTATTTTGAGTTACTCCTCCAATACCATACACTTGCCCACTGCTTCAAGAAACTCCAGCTAATTTTCTATGATGGTGTCTAGAAGATTGAAGATATTTGGAATTGGTTGCCAAATTCCCACTAGTTGGTCCAACAACTCTTCATGTTGGGCTGCACTTAATTTACTGTTAATATTCTTGCAAAATTTCACACATCTTTGAGTATAGAAATGTCTAGTATAGACACCTCAGGTGCATTTAAGGCCTTGCCAATTCTATCAGCAACCACCTTTGCTACCATATCGTACCCATGATGTTGCATCACCAAGATAGTTACCTCCTCACCTTCCTCTAGATGCATCAAAAAAGTAGTGTCATTCCCAAAGATTTCTAGGAATTTCTATTGTTGAGTGAGAGATACCATTACCTCTTGGGGGTCAGGATTCAATCTCATGGGTAGTTTCATTTTTTGGGCTAAGAAAATCGGTCCACCTCCCTCCATTTGGCTAATGGTTTGAGCCACTTTATTGAGGTGACTCATCATTGGGGGATACATAGATGGATCACCATCACTTATTCCTACTCATTACTTTTATTTACATGAGAGTTGCTCTTAGATCTCATGCATGTGCTTAAGGGCAGTGTGGGCCTTCGACATTGTTTCATGAGTGGGTGACAAAGGTGGTGGTTGCTGCTCCTCTTCTTGAATGATTTTGGTAGGCATCTTATCTTTCATAATCTCTACTTAGGAAGTGGAAAGAGCACATTGGATAGTGTCATTATTGTAGTCTATTATGCCTTCCTCTTGCATAATTTTCTGATGAGGTTTGGGAAGGGGAGTACCTTCCTTCCACATTCATTTTCTTTAAATTGATTCTCTATCTCAAGATAGATCAGCTATGGAAAGTTGATGGGATATCAACTAGTTATAGTAGCACATGCACAAGTAGAGAAAGCAGTGATTTTTCTTGGCCTCACCATTGGATTGAGGTGGAAGGCTACAATCTTAAGTATGCACACTCCACCATGGTGAGCACGTGAAACTCCTTATGATTTACTTCATAACATTGTTGCATCCATTCCTTCTTGATGTTAGGATTTGCATGCATGAGGATTTCTACAAGGTTGGCCCTAATTTCTAGTAACCCAAGGACCTTTGTGAGAGCTTTCACTGAGTAGAACACAAAAATGTCCTTGATTTTAACTATTGAACTAGCTTGTTGATTGTTCCAAAAGGGATATGTCTCTCCTATATACCACTCCCCACTAGAAGTGATTATGGGCCACATGGAAGAGTTTTGCAATTGAGCTTTAACTATTGGTGGTGCAAACTCCAGGAAAGGTCCAAATTTTAATTCTTGAAGCACCAATTTCTAGATCTCCTTGTTCGTTATCTACTTAATATAGGTTTCTATCAAGATCACCTCAAGGTTCGATCTAGGCTCAGGTGCCTCATCTCGATGAGACTATTCTATTGCCCCAGCTTTTTTAGGGGTCTATTAGATAGATTCCACTTCAAGCTTATCCCAAAGAGGTCTTGTTGCATGGGTCTCTACTTACTTTTGGGTATGTTCTTGAACTCTTCCTATTCTTGGCCATTTCTTCTTTGTTTGGGATGGTCGTCCTTCCTGTGTGTGTTGTCCCTTAGGTGTCATCTGTGATCATAACCTAATTAAGGATTAGTATTTAATGTGTAACTTATAACATTTAAGTACCTTTCTCATTGGGTGGTTACACTTTAGGTTGAGTTTGGACCATGATAGATTGATTATTTTATTATTATTTTGATGATTTTTAACATAGAATGTTACTAGAGCTTTTTGGAAGGGTTTAACTCTTATAATTTGATGTTTTAATGTTGGTTTCTTTGTTAAACCTTTGTGGGAGTTACAAATCTCCTAAAAAAATTTTTCATCAAAAACTTAAGGCTTGTGGCCCCCATGATGAAGAGTTTACCTCTGATAGCTATATGGTTGAAGAATGAAGTGAATCAAAAAAATGGTTAGGAAGATATTGCTCTTGGAAGGTTCTAGGCTTTGAAAAATTCAAAAACTCTTTCCTCGTTTAGGAGAAAATGTGAAAATTGCTAAGTGTTCATGCTTATTTATAGGCTGGTGGACCCCTAAATTGATGAGATGCTATATACAAGATCCCATTTATGTATGGGCTCCGTTGATGGGTACCCATCTATGAAACCTATGCCCAAAATTTTTACTTTAAATATCTTAAAAAATATGAATAGTTTTCTTATGAAATTGGTATCTGTAGAGAGCCAAAAAAGCCATGAACGTGATGAAAACATTAGAAGAGGGCTTTAAGGTTCACAAAATTTGGAAAATTGGAGAATAAAATTTTATGGAGAAAAAGCCTTAAGGAGTGCATAGTTGGATGCATTAATGGGGCACATGAAAGATTTGATTGCCTAAATGCCTAAGGATAAGAAACTTCACTATCCCAACCAAGAGATATTCAAGTGGGTTCTCTCCATAGCACGCTCATGCTCTTTTTGCCCTTACATAACCTCAATTAAGGAGTTTGTGGCCCCCATAGTTAATTAATGGGTATGAAAAGTTAAGAATCAAATTCGAAAGAATCTATCTAAGAATTTTGACACTTCAAACTAAGATATTGAACAAACACATATATGAGATGAGAGAGGAAGTGTAATGGAGTTTATAATCATGGTCACATGAAGTCCCTTGTGAATTGTATGGTTAAATGACTTGATAAAGTACATCCTTAGTCCAAATCAAAACCAACCACTTTCAATGACTTCGCATTGCCACTCTAAGATCGGTCCACCTCCATGAGGCACAAGAATGCTCCCATAGATCAATCACCATTCCTTAATGGTGAAGAAAAGAAAAGCAAGAAGTGAAAAAGGACCTCAGTTAGAGGGGATCTTTAGGCTTGGGTAACATGTCTTTCTAGTTCCATAACTAGTGCTTGTAGCCCATTATTTTTTCTATGGGGTGTACTTTGAATTCCCATCATGTGTTTTTTTTCTTTTTTATTTTTTTGAATTTTAAGTTTTTATGGATTTTTGGATGGGAACCACACCATGCAAAGACTTATTCAAATTCCTATTATTGGTCAATGTGGAATGATAAAAAATCCAGGAAAATACTCATGCACTCAAGTAGAGAGGTACAAAGAGCTTTGAATCCCCTTGAAGTCACATCCTATTCAATCCTTTGAATATTTCCCAAGTTTGGAAACTACCAAGGTCATAAGTTCATTAAAGTTTTATTAATGAAAAAGGGACCTCATACTTCTAAAAATAGGAAGACCATACAGTTGGTGCATGGGTAGATGACATGGACTCATTGCTTATTCCATGAAAAAGAAACTGTCTTAGTCATCAGTCATCAAAATTGAAAAATAGAAGCCAGACATTAGTAATCAAAAACATTAAGTATAAATCACCATTAGCAAACAACTATAACATCACTATGTCCTGTTGGCAACAAAGCACTTTTATTAGCACAATAATAAGAAAATTCTTCCAAAATAAAGTAAAATATAAAAGAAATTATAAAATATCCCATAAAGATAAAATGTACTAATGATGTTGTAAAACAAAAATTGGAAAAATAACAAAGTGTAAAACAACAATATATAAAAACAAAGAAAGTGTAAAAATAACAAAGTGTAAAATAAAAAATTGCAAAATAAAAAGTAGAAAAATTGTGAAGCCATTTTAATAATTAGCATAGAATACCATCTCTACCATGATTGAGTTAAAAGGAGGGGATTTGAAAAATTGAGTGTGGATGTTTATTTGATGAGGTTTTGCTTACACTCGCTTACTTAGGCTCATGGAAAGGTTTGAATTGTTGCATGTTGACTAGTTGCTTCTTGTTTGGGCTCTCAAGTTTGTAAATTAACATCGTCCTAGAACAAAAGGTTTCATAAATGATGTAAGGTCCTTCCTACAACATTTGGAACTTCATTGAGGTACTTGTGTGGGGTTTCAATAGAGGACCTTGTCTTTAGGTTGAAATTTAACTTTTCTTATCCTAAGATTATGGTGCTTTTTGTTAAATTCCTTGTGGTCTTCATTCAAGGACAAGTCCACTAGTCAATTCTCATATAGCACATTAAGGTTAATCAACCTTTCTTTTTGTGCTAGGCTAAGGTCAAGTTCTAGGTCAAAAGTTGTTGAAAGTGTATGGAGCTCAAATTGAATGGGAAGAGTTGGAAGTTTTCTATACACTAGCTCATAGGTAGAGTAGCCTATAAGGAGTTTCCATGTGAAGTCGTAGGTCCAAAGGGCATCATTGAGCTTTGTGATCTAATCTCTCCTATATTTGTTAATTGTTCTCATTAAGATCTTAGTGATCTTCCTATTAGTAACTTTATCTTGACCATTGGCTTAGGGGTGATAGGGTGTTGTTAGTTTATGTTCAACCCCCAAGCATTGCATAAGCATGCTAAAGGTAGTACTTGTAAAATGAGTACTATTGTCAAAAATCAATGCATATGGTACTCCAAACCTATTTACAACATTTTGTTGTACAAACCACACAATAGTAGAAGATGTATAGTCAGTGATAGTTGCTACTTCTACCCATTTGGTACAATAGTCAACAACGACTATTATGTACACCTTTCCATTTGACATGGACATGATGGAATCCATGAAGTCTATGCTCCAAATGTTGAAGGGTTCCAATGGTTGGATCCATTATTGAGGCCCCTCCATTGAGCGATCATCCCACCATCTCATTGATAGTGTTCACAAGAGAAGAAGAATTAGTAAATGTCCTTGAAGATTTTTGGACAATAATACTTTGCTAGCAAGATCTTAATGACCATGTGACTCCTTGCATAGTGATTCCTAGAAGGGCCCTCATGAGCATCTTGGAGAATGTGTAGTTGATTTTCATTAGGAACATAACAATGAACTAGGACATTGGTGCACACCTTGTAAAGGTGTCCATTAATTTCCATTAAGTGTTTAGCCTGATGAAGAAACTATTTTTTCTTCTAGTGGTCTAACTCTTGTGGAATCTCTTGAGTGAGAAGATAAGTGATAATTCCATCATACCATTTTGGTTTAGTAGAGACTTCATTTATTGCATCAGTAAAGAGGAGTTCATTAAGAAATTGATCAGAGAACTAGCTCTCCTTCTCTTTATTATTCTATTGTAATTGAGACAAGTGAGTAGTGATCATGTTCTTAGTTTTCTTTTGATCTACCATTGTAAGATTGAACTCCTATAAGATCACTAGCCATTGTATGACATGGGGGCTCACCATCGACTTATTCATGAGAAAGCAAATGATACCATGATTACTGTGCATAAACACTTTGTATCTAAGCACATAGTGCCTAAATTTCTCCAAGGCATACACCACTGCCATCAACTCTTTTTTTGTTATGGTGTAATGAAGTTGTGAACCCACAATGCTTTAGCTTAAATAGTGAATATAATAAGGATTTTTTTAATCATTCAATTACATAAGCATAGCTCCCAAGGCATACTTCGATGTAGTCGTCATAACATCAAATGGATGGGACCAATTAGGTGCTTGTAGAATTGGAATTTTTACAAGCTTCTTCTTAAGTTGTTGGAATGATTTTTCATATTCCTTGGTCCATATGAATGGAGCATCTTTCTTTGTAAGCTTGACCAATAATTTAGTGAGAAATTTTCTATAAATCGCCAGTAGTAGCTAGTGTGTCTAAGAAATGACCAGACATTTTTAATAGTTTCTAGTTGGTGAGTTATTCCTTAGGTGACTCTAATCTTTTTAGGATCCATCTCAATCCCAGCTTGTGATATTTTATGCCCCAACATAATACCTTCTTGGACCATGAGATGGCTCTTTTTCCAATTAAGCCTAAGATTGATCTCCATACACCTTTTAAGCACTTACTCAAGGTAGTCCAAGGCTTGCTCAAATGTAGCACCATAGGTGGAAAAGTCATCCATGAAAACTTCCATCCCACTACTAATTAGTTATTAAAAAATACTAAGGACAAGGTGTTGGAATGTTGTAGAGGCATTGAATAGACCAAGAGGCATCTTTTTATATGCAAAAATTCCCCAAGGACCTATGAATGTTGTTTTGGCTTAATCTTCTAATGTTATCTAAATCTGATTACAACCACTATATTCATATAAAAAGCCATAATAGAAATGTTTAGAGATAGTATCCAACACTTGGTCCACAAATGGCAATGGGAAATGATCTTTGAACATTGACATGTTCAATAGTATAAAATCAATATAGATCTGCCATTTTCCACCTTTCTTTGACAAGATCATGAGTGGGCTAACCCACTCACTATTTGCAATTGGATAGATGAACCCTACCTTAAGGAGTTGTTCAATTTTCTCTTTGATGATCTACTTCAATTTGGGGTTCAACTACCACTACAACTATCTCTTTGGCTTCATGGTTGGATCAATATAGATGCAATGCTAGCATATCCTATGATCTATCCTTGTGAGTTTGGGATATGACCAAGCAAAGGTTGTTGGTCATTTTTTGACCACCTTCAACAACATTTATTTATGCTTAGGAGTAAGGTTGACATTGATTATCACCGGCTTGCCATTTTTTAGAAATGCATATTTCATGTTGATAGGTAGAGTTCTCAACTCTAACGACTCATGTTTGAAATTTTTAGGGATCTCCAACTCTTTCCAATTGCTATTATTAGGTTCATCATTGAAGAGTTGGTGATGAACTTGATGAGACTAGCATGATTGAAATATTATATTTTATTGGCTTATTTTTGCATAGGATTTTTTGGGAGTTTTAATTATCATTGACTATAATTAAATATTAATATTTATTATTTTATTAATTAAAATTTAAACACATATAATGTTTCTTCCAAGAGTTCGATAGAGTTGAAATTAGTATCATTGCAATCATCTTTGCATGGACTTCCTAATCGTGGAATTTTTTTTCTCTTTTAGCATATATCATCTTTGTGGTTTTAATAGTGATCATTTTTATATAATTATATGTAGTTTAAGAAGTATGGTTGTGGGAGGATATTTTGTTTTATCAAGTTGTGGTATTATTTTCATGAAATGAATGTGACTCTTAGGTGTGAATATATGTGATGATATTATGTTTGTTTTGGATGGGTTGGCTTAAGCTAGTCTGGATTCATACATGTTTTTGGAATGATTCTTATAGTAGTCATTAGCAAGTGGTAATAGCATAAGGGTGTGGACCAATTAGTGATGAGGCACACTAGAGGTAGTTATGGATTAACCCCCATTATGATGCATTAGTGAGTCTCATGTCTTAGGCATCATCCTAAGAGTAGAAGTGCATAGGTATGTTCTTCCCAATGGCTCGTACATGATATAGGTATGTTCATTCCTATAGCTAATCCTTATTAGGGCTAGTGGTTATGGGTCATTGGTTGATGAACCCTAGCACCAATTGGATAAATAAAAGACTAATACAAGACATATAGGGAATCACTCTTTATGAGTATGCATGATAATATTTCACATGCTACACTAAGTGTGGGTATGCTAGTGACCATATGAGTAAGATGTATATGATGATATTAGTTTGTGAGTCATAGCTTTGATAATATATTTTATGATTGATCTATGATTGTGTAGTCTATGTGTTGCTGAATGATATGGAGTGGGTATGATGGCATGGGCATGGTAGTGGAGATGCATGTGGTGTGGTGTAACGGATGTATGATTGATTATGTCTAAAAATGATAACATCTATGATTATGTGGTAGTCATATGTTCACTTTAGTATATATTATGCTAGTGATATTGTATGTACATGTGTTACTTCAAGCATGCACACGATTGATAGTTCATGTAAGTTTCCTTGTACTCCATTCCTCTCCTCCAGTGCAATAGTTGTTGAACATCTAGCAAGGTACGTGTAGATGATTCTCACTTATTTTTATACTAATTTTATTTAGTTACAAGTGGAAGATGAAGGGGTGTAGGAAATAGTAGAATAGTAAACTAAGAGAATGCTATGATAGTATGAAATAGCTCAATCTTTATTACCGATCACACTTGTGCCCAAGTAAAAGAAGCTTGAATAAAGACTTCATACACTACATTGCACTACACTATGGGCATTCACACTTGTAAGTTCTTAGAACTAAAATCATGAAAAAAAATTGAAAGAGTTACGCTACTTTGAAATGAAAAATTATGTAGATCTGTGCACCTAAGTGCTATATTTATAGGCTAGCATGAATCATATGATATCACATATATGACAATGTAGCTAGTGCCATGATATTGAAGCTACAATATTGTAGTCCTTGAAAAAATTAACTTTATAATACCCCTACAATTGCCTAAAAACTTATCCTTTAGTTAAAACAAAATGAGGATAGGTTTCCTTACAAAAATGAGAGGTAGATTTACATGACACTATTTACATGACACTTTATGATGTAGTGGTGTTTTTACAAAAATGTCACAAGATATGATAGGATAAACTTTGATGAAAAACAAAATTAGATCAAGTTTGATGTAGCTTATGTAGTTTCTACTGGTGGTGGCACCTCCATTAGTTGCTTCCGCTTGTCATTAGGCTTCTAAAATTTGTATTAATTAAGTAGCACCTAAAGCTTATTTTCCTTTATTTTTAGGTCATGTACCATCCATGCTTGTTGTGCAATATGTGATGGAGCTGGTACATCCCATGGACATGGTAGATGCAAAAATAATTGATTGGCTTTGACATACCATGTCATAAATTGTCTCTTCTCTTTTCCAAATGCTTTGGCCTTTTCTCCTAATTCATGGTAATTTGAAAATCTTCTAGCCATGTTCACTACAACATCTTTTTGCCCTTGGTAGCCAACCTTTATTGCTTATAATTCAAAGTTTGACACTTGAAGTTTCTGTAAGGCATCTTTCCAATCTACAAACTCCTTTTCATATAAGGTATATGTGGCTACTACTTATTATTGAAGTTCATTTCTAGGCTTGCCTACTGTTAACATGGCCAAGTTAGCATAACAAAGGTTAGCTAACCCCATGTACTCTTTTAGATATTCTATTTGCAAGTCTTTGTTTTTTTAAATTCGACTTAGTGGACATGAGAATAACTATCCAAGATGGGCTACCAATCTATGTTCTATGCTGATATGGCACTAATTTGAGCCTTAGCCATCTAGATCTCCTTCTCATTGATTTGCTTGTACATCCCCACTTGGTCATGGAAGTGTTCTTTTAGCCTCTCGCGCTTCTTAGCTTCATTTTGCCATGTACTGATTTCAATGGTTAACTTTTGTCTAATTGTGCATACCTCCTTCATTGAGAGGGTTTGGTTTTCTCTTGCTAAGCAAATCATGTCTTGGTTAACTCTCATCAGTTATTCTCTTAATTAGTGGATGCTTTCCTCTAAGATGTTATTCTACTTCTCAATGTTGGTTAACTTGGTGTTGTTTACAGCAAGTTTTTTATTCTCTTCTTGTGTTGCAATGAGTGCTTTAGCATGTGTGTATGCTTGTGCTTCTAATATTAAGGCAATTCACTCAACTTTATTTTTCTTGTTCTCCATCTACTCATCCTACTCTATTAGGAGGTTGATGTGCTTTGTTTTGTTTTGTTCAATTTGGTCTAGTGCAATGAATTAAATTGGGTCTGTATGTTCAGCCTTTAGGGTCATGAGCTCTTCTTGTAATATAAGGATTTCAGCTTTTGCATACTCTTCCTTGGTATCTTCCATGACTAGCTTACCATTTGTCACTATAAGTTTTGATTGCACTATAGTGATATCACTTAGAATGTCAAAAAGAGTGGACATCACTTGCCTAGTCTAGAGCAATTAGTCTAGCATATCCTCATGATCAACAAGAGTCATTGAGGTTCTAGCTAGCATTTGAGCATCTTTGGCTTTAATTAGATCCAATGGTTATATAATAGGTACATTAAAAGATTCCTTAATATGATCCTTGATCACTTCTGCAACTCCTGCTACATCTTGGTGCTACACAACCACAATCATGTCTTCCTCTCCTATTTTGGGTATCACTTAGAATGATGTAGCGTTTCTAGAAATTTGTTGTGATCAATGAGATTCTCCTCATGATTGTAATGATATTTTTCCACTTATAGGATCTATGGAAATGATGGGCTGAATGGCACTATTGATCACACTATAGAGGTTGGCCTTCTCCCATTTTCCCCAACTAATAGTTTCTACAATTTGTTGTAGATGATACATTGATGATATGTAGTCCAATAGTGGTAGTGATGGGACTTGTTATTGTTGTTGCTGCTACTCTTGCTACTAACCATTGGGATCCACTTACTAGTGTTGTTCATTCTATGTGGTTTCCATAGCTTTTATCTCTACCTTCACTTGATCTTTCTTTGGTGGTGTTAGCTCGAGCATTTCAGCCTATGAGGCATTTTGAGGTTTCTAGAGGACATCATTAGTGTACCTTAGGACTCTACCATATTTGCACAACTTCCCAATTAGCCAAGGGAATGGAAGTATGAGCTTCCTTTCCTTCTTTTCCTCAAACCACCTCTAAATTTCCATAAAATAGAGTTGTGTGACATTGATGTTGTACTTTTCCATCAAAATCATACTTTCTTTAGCTACATAGGTGGATAACCTATTGAGCCTTTTGGTGGAAAACAAGTGATATGTGTCAATTTTAAAATAGATTCTCTTCTCTAGTGTTAGTTCATTCTATTCCTTATCTTCTTTTCCATATGCTCTTCTCAACCATAGTTTTCTAGTTTCTATGTTTTATTTGGTGGAGAGATATGTTGATGTTGCCCCTTCATTGGGCACATTCAAAGATTCTATTATTACCTTCACTAAGTATGAAACAGAGACTACCTCTATGTTGACCATAGTATCTTCTTCTTTATTATGCTAGAATTGGTAGGCCTTTCCTAGATATCATTTACCACAATTTGATAAGATGGGCCATAGTGATGATGCTTGGAGTTGCATCCTTACCACTTCTAGAACAAATTTCATGAATGGACCAAAGTTCATTTCCACAATTATTGTGGTCAAGAGTGATTTCTCTTGGATGACTTGGAGGCATTCTTGTGATAGTTTGAGGTGTTGTGCTTGTTCTTACAATCCTTTTGCCTCTACTTGGGCTAATTCTTGATGGATAATGAAGTATTGAGGCTCTTGCTCTGCATGTTCTACTTGGGGCTCCTATTCCCCTGTTTGGCCTCTTCCACAGCCTCTTGGTCTCTTACTTGTTGGTTATAGAAGTTCACCTTATGATCCTCTCTTTGGGACCATCTGCAATCAATCAAGAATTTGGAGTTACTAAAGTGTCCTCATAAATTCTTAATGGTTATATACCTTGCTCATACTCTTAGTTACATTAAGTTCTTAGTTAATTATAATTGTAGAGTTAGAAAATTTTCAAAAGGTAACCCCATTAGTGCTTTTTTATGGCTCAAGATAATTAGTATGGTTGATTAGAAGTATTATTAAAGTTGTTTGGCCTTGATATGAATGATTTTCTTTAAAAACTTCTTGTTACCCTCCTTTAAACTTACCCTTATGATACCTTCTGGCATTAGAGATTTCAAAAAATTGACTCATATTTTCCTCACTAGCACCCCCCATGACGAAGATGAGCACTTCAGTATTAGATAGATTTAAAAGTCATGAAAATCATAGTGATAATGTGCAAGTTATGTCTTGGGGAAGTTAGGAGGTCAGAGCTCAAATTTGAGAAGAAAAATGGAAAAATATCCTTGACTCAAATGTGACAAATGATGGAAATTAGGCTAAGTGTAAGCATATTTATAGTTTTTATGGATAGGGGATCCAATATTAGAGGCCAAAAATTCACATTTTCCAATAATTTCTGAGCATTAAAAATGAATCATTTCAAAGTTTGGAAGGTATAAAGCATGTTTAGAGGGTCCTAGGCTATGGATGATGGATATTTTTCAAGAATTTGGCATAGAAATTCATCAAGAAGAAATATTAGGCTATGAAAGTTCATGAAGTATTTATAAGATGGATGAGATGGGTAATGAGTTCATGTTATTGGAATGGATAGTTTGAGTGATAAGGGAAGTTTTAATTGATATTTATTGGTATTGGAAGGCTCAAGATGATGTGGAATCACTTGGTAGGTATACGATATAATAATTATACAAGTGGGTCCTCCCAAATGTGGGCTCAAACCCTTAATACCCTTGTATAACCATGCCTAGAAGTGTCCTTAGGCACTTAAGGAGTTGAATGTAATGCATACTTGTTTAAAAAAACACACATGTTAGTATCACCAAGTTAAAGAAATTACACTATGTTGCGCAAAACCACAAGTTATGATCATTCATACAATGAGATGAAATGGACTTACAAGGTGAAACATCACTAAATTTTTTATGTTATAGCCAATATCCATCATGTAGCTTTCACCCCATGAAACCCAAGGTAAAACCTCATTGTAAATGTGAATATTTTAACCCATGGAGAGTAATCTCACATATTCCATACTTTTGGGGCTGAACAATGCCCCATAAGTCATCAAAGCCTTATTCCCCAAGTGAAAAGAGTTACATAGTATTTATATTTGGGCTCAGGGTGTCAAAATTACCTTTTGGAATGTCAAAAATGGCAATTTGATGTGTTTTATGGAGGGTATACATTTTTCTATGATGGAAACACTTGTAGGGTGGTAAATCTTACCTACCCCTAGCATGGAGGAGTGGGGGGTTTTTCCCTTATCTTGGAAACTTTTCCTACTAGTGTAGAAATAGCATGTCCCTATTGTGAAAGACACAAAAGCTAGATTTTAGCACTCGATGCACTCCAACATTGACCAACCACTCTAACAAGGATCGTAGAATGCTCAACATGGAAGATCTATCTTTAGCATAGAAGGTGTGCTCCTATTACTATTATAGTAAAAAGAATGACCATGGGGGAGGCACTTACTATATATAGTAACCCCCAAAATTTAGGCACCCATCTCACCTATACAATGTAGAAATTTGTAGCAATTTGACAGCCAATTTGCATCCATTGTGTAACCAAATTAAAGCCATTTTGTAGCACCATTCATGGCCTATGACCTATAAAAACTAGCCTCAAACACCATTTAGAGGTTTAACAATTTTTTGACATGGTTAAGGAAATTTTTCAAGGCTTAAGAATTTTGCAATTATATACTATTTGCATTGGTTACACAATTTTTAGATAGTTCAGCAATTTTTTCACAGTTATACACTTGGATATTCTCAAGCACTCAAGAGTTCTTACAGGTTTTCATACTTGTATTCTCTTGAACCCAACATGAAAACCCTATTACCTTATGACCCTATAACCCCCTTTAAGATTTGTGAATTTTCAAGCTCAACACTGCACTCTTGGGATTCACAACTCCCAGTGTAGAGCACTTGAGTAGCCTATATTCTTGACACTTCTCAATACCCACCATAACCAACATTACAAATATGGAGTAGCAACATTGGAGGTTTGATAGCATTAGGAGTGGTAGGATATTTGGCTCATGGAGTTGACTATGTTGACTTCAATAGACCCTAAACTTTCATCTAAGTGAACCTCCCTACTACCCACTTTGGCATCATTTGTACACATTTCTCTAACTTATTCTTTATTCTTTCTCAATAAAGTTTTAAGTTCTATGTTTTTTGTGCAAAATATATTCATTTATTTTTTGTGCATTATTCAGATCTATTATCACTTTTAGCATTCTATTTCTATTACCCTATTTTTCATTTTGTAAGTCCCTAGTTGATCTTCTAGATTGGCTAGGGCACCCCAAATCCCATTTTTTTGAAGGCCCTAGGGATTCAGGATTGAGGATTGCTACACAAGATCCATTAGTTCTTTCCAGCAATTGATTTTTTTGATTGCAACAATTTTCTTGATGTTAGAAAGAGGTCCTCTGCCTGATTTCTATGTCCAATCTTGTGATCATCATTGCCAATGCTACCTATTATCCTAGAATTTTCAAGTTGTCACTTTAAAACCTTTGAATTTTTGCATCAAACAATGTTGTAATCCACTCCCCTTGCAACTAAAGCCTAGCATGGGAGTTGTAGGTGTTTGGATTTTCAAGATTTTCATAGTAGTTACTATAGATTTCAAGGCCAATGTTACCATATGACTAAAACCTTTAAAAGATTAATGCTACCCCTTCCCCCCTATAATAGATACTTTAGCATAGAAGTTGTAGGTGGTTGGGTGGTGTTTGTTTTTCATAGAACTTGTGAGTTATTTAGCCCCAAAGCTAGCATTGAAACCTTCCCTCTTTTTCTTTTTACTGGTAATTCCAATTTTTCTAGTTTCTAGGGTTGGTGGTGTAGCCCTTCCAGAAATTACTAGTCTTCCAAAAGTTAGCTTCCCCTCCATTTTTTCAAGCTGAGAAAATTGGTAGCTTGCTAAAACTAAGTTTCAATGGGAAATCTCAAGCTTTCCACTTTGGTTTTTGACCTTCCCTTCATCAATGTTGAGTTAGAAGGTGTGAGATTTACATCATATCATCCCCCTTCTTTCCCCCCCTACCATACCCAGCATAGAGGCAGTTGGGAGGCCAACATAGGTGAGGCTTAAAACCAACTTTCCTAGCTTTCCATTTTTTGTAAAAGGGTAAATCCCCTTACCCTCCACTTAGTAGTTTTAGTATTTGCTTCATTTTCAATCATTTTTTCTTTCTTTGATCATGTTTAAATTCTATTTGCTAGAATTCACTTTTGCTTTGCCATTTAGAGCCTATTTTAAGCCATTTTTGATAAAATAAACATGTCTTTCTAATAGTCCACCAAATTATCCTTCTTCATCATTGGCAAATGTACTATCCAACAAGCGATGAGGGTCTATGATCCCAAAGACCCTACCATCATTAAGTGTAGGGTGATCTTTGAGAGTCAAAGGGGAAAGTCTTGACTTTACATCCATAAATGAAGATCGTTATTAGTACATTTACACTAAAATGCAGGCTATCCTGGATGCTTTCAATGTCATGCTGACTAGACGACAAGTGCAGTGAGAAATCAATTGCTCTCGAATTGTATGCATCCCAAAGCAATTGGATGCCCACCGCCCAGAACACTTTTGTCCCATCAGAGTCTGCAACGTCCTCATCAGAATCTTCTCTAAGCTCTTGGTCAATCAACTTGGGCCTCTTTTGCCCAAGCTGGTAGGAAGCAATCATGCTGGTTTCGTTCAGGGTAGGACTCTCCATGATCAGGTTCTCCTCATGCAGGAGGTCCTACACTCCCTTCGCACAACGGGGTTCCCTGGTCTATGTCTCAAGCTTGACATAGTTAAGGCATATGACATGGTCAATTGGGAGGCCTTACAGGACATCATGCATAAGAAAGGATTTGATCGTGGGTTCATCCAACTATGTTTGCACATCCAATCTTCTGTAGGATTCTCCTTCGATGTTGGGGGGCAGTTGTGAGGTTTCTCATCTCCTGGTAGGGGTTTGAGACAAGGTGACCCACTTTCTCCCTTGCTCTTCATCATTGCCATGGACCTCATGCAACATTATTATAGCACGTTAGGGGTGGAAGGCTTGGACATTGTCGGGGTGGCTTTCCGTGTTGAACATTATGTTGACGATACCATGTTACTTAGCCAGGCAGCGGCCCCATAGGCACGGTGTATCAACATTGCCCTGACCAGGTTGGCAGTAGAACTAGGATTAGAAATAAACCACACCAAATCAGCGGCACATTTCATCAATGTTGATGCATAGGTGAAGGACAGGGTTGTACAAATCCTGGATATTCAGTCGGGGACAATCACCGACACCTACCTTGGTATCCCACTATTCCAATGGTGTCGGAAAAATGCATGGGCCCCCTCCTGGCGAAGATTGAAAAGTGAATGAACCATTGGGCCAATCTCTTCCTTACATGAAAGGGCTATCTCCTGGTGGCAACCGGGATCCTCACGGCTACCACATGATTTGTGGTGGCAGTCATCGCTCCCCCGTAGCCATCACTCAACAAATGAACACGATGATCTGAAGTTTCATTTGGAGGGGGGGGGGGGGGGGCAGAGGGGGGAGCAAGCTTCACTTAGTTGCTTGGACCCGCATTGTGTGTCCTCAAAAAGTAGGGGGGCTGGGTATCACATCCTTCGAGGACAAAAGCATGATGGGACAACAATGGCTCCTCCACCGTCTGACACGCACACACGGGGAGCTCAGTCAGTGGGCCTACATCACCCGAAGGAAGTACATGCAATGGGAGCTTGGAACATGCGCCTTGTGGCCCTGGCAGGCAATTTGCCAGCATGCACAAGTAATGATGACCCTGGGTTGGCTCCACCTCTAACTACGTGCTATACTGACAGAGAAATACCCCATGGAGGATGGATGGCAGGGGATCTAGCGTAGGCGGCTCCCCGAGAAAATCAAAATGTTTCTCTGGCTAATCAAATCTGAGGTGCTCCCTGTGCATGCCATACTAAAACGATGCAACATCTTGCACGATGACACATGTCCACACTGTAACGCTGCACTGGAAATAATTACTCACTTCATTTGCGAGTGTCCCTGCATGCAAGCCACTTGGCAAAGAACGATGGTGCCCCCCCGAGGTGGTTCACCAGCGACTCCTGAACATCCATGCTTTTATAGTTTGTTTGGACGGCGCGCAACTGCACTATTTTCATGCAATACTATATCCCTCCCCCTCAGCAGATAATTACGCTATCCTATCATACGTGGAGTGAGCTCGTGGCTGTAATGGATGCCATGCCGATGTTCGAGCCTGACTGTGCCACTTTTTGGGAAGATGAGGAGCTGTGGTGGTTGGTCACCAAGTGCGGCTGGTCTAGCCCGTTGCAGCGGCTGGTCGGTGACCCAGACCTTGCTGACGATGTGTTCTTTGCAAATTGGAACGTTGACAGAACCCACTTCCAAGGATGCAAGATTTGCATCATAGAATCTGCCATTGCCAGCTGTTTGGGGGCCCCGGCTGTAGGAGAAATCTTCCTGTCCACTACCCATGGCCTATAGGACGCTGCGACCCTTTTCGAGGGACCCATACCTAGAACGCAGAGCTGCCAAGTTCCTAGATCCTCTCTCCCATGCCTCTAGACCCGGGCTACCAACTTGGTGGATCATTTTTTTGTCTAGTCTGGCAATGCATCCAAGCTTCAGGGCTTGCATTTTGTCTTTTTGTAGTGCTTGAAGTTCGGCATCCAGGTTAACATCCCGTGGTTTTTCCTGGAGATCCTTTGCCTTAAACGACACGGTCGTCACTCGGGGTTGATCTTGGCTTTGTGNGGGGGGGGGGGGGGGGGGGGGTGCTAGGCCCATCCTCTACCCCCTGGGGGGAGCACCTCTGATGCCCCCCCACCTCTTCAACCTCCCCCAGCCTGAAAACTCACCTTACGAGTCTCACCTGGGGACGCTGCTCCCAACATAGCTTGCATCCCTTACCAGACCCCCCCAATGCCCCCCGAACTAGGATGCGGAGTTACACCTTGCCGAAAAACAGGCGGCTATTGTTGTGTGGGAGGTAGAACGATGGGAGTGGGAGGCAAAGTGGAACGAGGCCCTAGCCCAATCTCGTGTCGAGCAAGAGGCCCAGTTCCACGAACAAGCACAAGAGATGACATGACAACATGTGCTCATGGTAGAGGCTACATGGGCCTGGCTCATCGATGAGATCCGAGACCAGGTTAGGGAGGAGCTGTGCCAGGAGGAGGTGGCCCATCAAGCCCAAAAGCAGGTGGCAAGGGAAGAACATGAACGATTGCAAGAAGAGGAAGACCAATGACAAAGACAGCTCAACCGGGCACACGAGCACAGTGCCCATCAGTGGCTTAGGGGGGGACACTGCCCATACAGTATCTTGGGCATAAGTTGTGAGAGCTCCTGGGGGGAGCTTAGGCGACATATTCAGTGCAGGTCAGCAAGATTCCATCCGGACGCTGGGGACTCACCGGCTGATCGGAGTAAGCGAGAGTCTGTCATGCAGAGCATCCAACAAGCGGCGAACTTCATGAACACTGAAGAGCACCACAACACCCTGGACTTGCTCCATGAACTTGAATGACCGCAGTGCGCCTGCCGCCATCTACCGACCTGCCCCTAAGGCCCCCCCCCCCGTCGGCAGCGCAAATGCTTTCTATTTTCTTTGCCCCCCCTCCCACATTTCTGGGTGTGGCCCCCCCCCCTTGTGGGTTGGTGGTGGGGGACAGCGATTGGTCATTGGGGGTCGTTTCTGTTTGTTGGGGGTGCACCCACCTGCCCTCCCCTAGTTGTTGGTTTTTGAGTTTTGAGTTTAGGAGGGGTGCTGAGGCTCCCACCCCTCCTCCCCCCCTTTTTTTCCAGTGGGCCATCACTGATGACCCTTAAACTGTATACTTGTGTACTATATTTCTCAGTAATACAATCCCGAACATTCTCTCTCTCAAAAAAAAATGCAGGCTATCCTCATGATTTCATGTATGGAAGTAGAGGCAAAAAGGAAGTTTGAGCTCATACATTAGGATGGAAAAGAGTAAGTCCCTTCCTTGTATGACGAAATACCTCTAATGGATATCTATGTGAACATTCTGGCTCAATTGATTATGATGGAAGAGGAAGATGACAAGCATAGCTCATAAGAATAATAAGAGCAGGAGGATGAATGTAGGATAGAATATGATCTTGAAAACATCGTGGAAGGATTATTCCAACAAATGTCTTGCAAGATCATAGCACCTTCCGCTTACACTTTTGTTTTCTCCATGGACATGGTGCCACTATCTCTCACTCCTTCCTATCCTATCATGACTAGTTCCACACTAGTCATAGCCACACATCAAACTCAATCATCATCATAACCAATAACCTATAACACATCTATGTCATTTTCTACATAGCCTTGATTAGTAGAATCATTGATGGTGGTTTTCACCACTACAAGTCCATTAACCACCTATATAGAGTCCACCATGGGACCCCAAGTAACTCAGGGGTCATACAACCCCTTTATCTTGTTTGTGCCTTAGGTACAAGCATAAACATCATTTTCTTTGTTTTTCCTGCAAGCTACAACCATAACGTAACCTTTTCCTTCCATCCTATAATCCATAGCAAGGCCACAAGCCTCACAACAAATGTCACAACCCTATGTGCAAACCCCACAACCAACATGATCATCACAGGTCCTGGAGCAAGCCTTCTAGATGATCTACGACCTAATAGAGAAGTTGAAGAGGCTTAAAGCCTCTACTTCACAAGTTGTCAAGATTATGGACTTTTATTAGGATGATCTCATCAGTTCTATGGTCCCACCCTTGATACTTACTCCTGTTGTCCATTTTCCCTAGTTTAGTAAATACAATGAAGAAGGTGATCCTAATGCTCATCTTATTATCTTTCTATTCAAATGCTTTCTCTTATAGCCATGACCTCGTACCATTACCTAGGGAATCCATATTCTCTCTAGAGGACTTAATTACCCAATTTATCAATTTCTTTAAATATAACTTGAAGCTTGTCACAATGCTTGACCAACTTATGAAGGTCAAGCAAGGGTTCCTAGAACTCATTCAGAAGTTCATCCAATTGTGGAATGGACTACTAAATTAAATACTAGAGCTTATAGCTGAAGCCCGCTCGTTGATCATATTTAAGGGAGTGGCTAATGACTTCATAAAGTTCAAGCTCTACTACCTTAACTTGTAGACTCTTAGCCAGGCATTTTTTTAAACTAAAAATATAGAGGATGTTGTGAAGGTTAGTCATGATTTGGCCTACATAGCATATAAAAATCAACATACATGGAGAAAAAAAGATAAGAACAAGCAAAACAATATGATTGTAGCAACTATGAACAAAGAAACAAAGACTAGAAACTAGGGGCCAAGGAATGACCCACCTAAGGCCCTCACTAATGACTGCAATGACCAAACATCAATCTCTAGGGCCACTACATTGACAACAACGAGACCTAATTTTGTAGGGAAGGACAAGTCTAAGTACACTACCTTACCTCTAAAGCCATCCAAGCTATTAGATGAACTTATAAAAAGTTGGGTGTATTCAATACAAGAAACTATCTGAAGCTTCCCATAAGAAGCATGATAGACTTTGTGAAATAGCCAAATAACCCACTATAGTAACAAAAGATGATCAAAAACTACCTAGGTACTTCAAACTAGATCACTTTTGTCATTATCACTAGCTACTTAGTCATGACACAAAATTCTACCTCATATTGTAGAGGATGATTGATAGGGGAAGCTGGTCTTAGATGCTTCCAACCCAATTCGATCATAAAATTAGTTGATGTAGGTCTACAAGAACCTATTGTATGCTAATGATAGCCCTTACATCATTTCAACATTCAACATTAATAAATATTGGAAACCCCAGGAAAACCATATGTGATCTAAGTATCCCCTTATGATGAAAGGGTTTCTTTAGCCTCCATCAACTCAAGATCCATCTTCATCATAAGAATACCATCATGAATGTCATCAAGGGATCCTTTTATTATAAAGGTATCTCAACCTAACACAACCAAAACAACCATAGGTCAAACAACTACACAATGACCTCATGTGATGGCTAATACTACTGCCTCTTCCTCACAACCAATGAATGACAAAAAAAAAAAATTAACCTAGCAAAGGAAGAATCTTATGCAAAATCCCAACAACAAGGGTGACAAGTAGAAGGAGACGTAGAAGGAAGTGGTCCCTTCGAAGCCCGCTCCCATTTTGGCTTTACCCGTGACCTCTACCCAACTTGCTCCAACCAACAAGCCATAGGAAGACACCAAAGCCCATAACTAGAACAATGAGGAAAAGCCCCAATTATCACAACCTAAAGCTAAATTTCATATTTTGGGGAGCATGAAGGAAGTAAAGCACAACCAGGGTGATAAGTCCACAATTAATGATAAAAACTTCTTTAGTATGATGGACCAAGTCAGGTAATTCCTCAAGTAGAAAAAAAAAACTCTAAGCTTATGTGACTTGATCATTACTTCTACTACACATTGTGAGGACTTAGTCAAAATGTTGACCTCTATCCCCATTAGTAAGGACATCCCTACTAACGAGAAATCCATCCATGTAGTGATGGTTCCTTCTTTGCTAAGTGAGGAGAAGTTAATACCACTCTTATTTCATGATAGAGAAATGAAGGTTGATCCGCAAAATGGTGAAGTAAATACAACTCCTCTATTCATAACTATATGTATAGGGTAGTTCAAAGTGCATTAGGTGCATGTTGATGATGAAGTTACAACTAACATCATCCCATGCACCATTGTTGAATGCTTAGGTTTAACTGAGCAAATATAGCATACATCAACAATTTCCCTCAATTCTTTTAATGGATCCAAGGTTTCTATCAAGGGGTCCATCTCCTTAGACTTCATGGTGAGGAAGAAATTCCCCATGACTACTAATTTCTTGATGATGGAGAAAACACTAGGGTTCAACCTTTTTCTGGGAAGAGATTGGTCAACTCAATTATGAGTTGTATCCTCATCCATCCATCAAGAAATTCATTTTTCTTATGAGGGAGGTGAAATCATTATTCATGGTGATAATGTTGTTCCCCTAGCTACCAACATTATGAACATAGAGCAAGCGTCTAGAGTGGAGCTTCAAGAAGAAGCTTTGAGCCATGAAATTCAATAACCTAAGAAAGCCAATGATGAAAATGATAAGAAATGGGATGTGTCATGGGATGAACTCCCTTTTCACATCATCACTAAAGGGGATGATGAATATAAGATAGTGTAGAGTAGACCTTATTCATTCCATAATATTGCAAAGATTAGAAAGAATTTACACAAGTGACATATACTTTAACCTTTTCATCTTATGCCCTTATAACCAGATGCATCAATAGCCATGTAGCCTAATTTGTGATATTTTTTTTATATAATTTGTTTTACTCTTTATGCATGTAGCCTAAGTTTCTACTTTCATTTGCATTTTTTCTTATTTGCTTTTACTCATGTTATGAACAATCTAAAATCCTTGAATAACTTAAAATATAAAATCACCAAAAAATATAAGCTTCTCTTTAACAATGGTTTACTATGATCGTAAACTAGAATAATGGCCTACCATGGCCTTAAGCTAGCAAAGATAATCACACAACATGACCTATTATGACCTTAAACTAGTATCAAGACCTGCTATGACCTTAAACTGACATCAAGACCTGCTATGGCCTTAAATTGGCAACACAATATAACTTGTGCCTATGATGGCCTAAACCTAGCAAACATCTTTTTATTATTATTATACTTCTTATTTAACCTATTATCTCATTAATTAGCTATCTAATTTTATAGCTAAAAAATTTCAACCTAGCCCTTCACAATGTTCACAACATTTACAATGTTTACTAGAACAATATAGACAACCAAAAAATAAAACCAAAATTTTAAATTTTAAATTTAGACTTAACATATTCATAACATACATACCCATGGCCACACTATGTGGAACAAATGTCAAAAAATAATAACAACCATCTATGATATAGTATTGGTTAATAATAGACATTAACATGAAAATAAAAACAAATAGCCAAAAAATCAAGCTGATGGAGGCTACTAAGGGGCATCTTGAAGAGGAAGTGGTCAATCATTCCAACCCTCATTTCTAGGATTGCCATTGTCTCTTGATGCTTGAAATACAATGACACATAGCCATTTAGCAACCAATATCTAAAACCATAAACAAAAACTAAAAGTAGAAGACATAAAATTTATCAAACTTGTGGGTATTCTAACTACATAACTTTCAGGGGTAGATGTGGAAGGCCTTTCACCAAACAATGGAGGATTTCATTCCTCATCATGTTGATCCAGTCAACATCCCCAAGATCAATGCTAGAAAGGATGTTGGTCCTATCTACCATAGTCCAAGTAGGTAGCTTCTAGGCCATAGCAACTTTAGAGGTCTCACCTACAGTAGTGGTAATGTAAGTAGTAGGGAATTACTCCACTATGAAAATACTCTCAAAAATTTAATAAGCACTCTCTACTTAGATCCCATGGATGAACAACTCCTTCTTGCACCATTCAAATGACTCTTTGTTAAGCCACTTAAGGTAGGCCCCATGATCCACCTTGTACTATCACTTGTGGACCTTTTGTTTCTTATCCCACTATAGGACCCAAGCGTAGTGATCTTTTTAGTCGTGAACCTTCAAGGAGATGAGGTCTATTTGCATCCACTTTTCTATCATATCCTATAAGACTACTACTTTGTCTTGAGTGACATGTGAGTAGTGGGCCCATGTGATCTCCCTAGTATGGAATTTTCCTAAGTTAGCCACTTGGGCTTCCACAAAGGCCTCTAGTATTCAAGAACTGTAATAGTTTTCTCCTATCATTGAGTCTTCTTCATTAAGCCCAGAACTTCTTCCCATAGGGATTTGTTGGACCTCTCTAGCTCCCATGAAGTTTTTCAACATAACATTGCTAGATCAATAATAGTCTTGTACAACTTCAAGGATATACTAGATACATTAAAGGGAAGCTTAAGTAAGGAGTTAGTCTCCATGTCTCTACTAGGGTTCCATTGCAAAGGCACTACACAAGCATGAAATACAATCATTAACATAATGTATAATCTAAGATAGTCGTAACACAAGCATAGCCTATAACATAGCCAAACAACTAAGGTGCATAAAAGCAAGTCCTTACCTATCTTAGGTATAACATATTGCAACTAGTCAATGATGTTCTTATCCATCCCAAGCATGAACTCCACCTTGCCTAGGGCCTTCACCCATGGTTTCATGAGAAAGTTAGTGACAAGGGCTTTCACTAGTGGCTTAGGAACTACTATAAGCATAAAAATCATTGAATAGTTAGGATGAAAACCAAAATTAAACCATAAGATATGATGAAAGAATTAAGGCGTGACATACATGTCTCCTCCTCCTCTTCCTCTAGAATGATGACGAGGGATGAAATTTTTACCACCACATTGAACAAGGCATATAGATCATTTATATTTGCATCAACAAACCCTTCAACCTCAAGTTGCTTGAGGAGTGTCTCTCCTACACACCTTTGTTCTTCCCCTATAGTAGTTTGGGCTACCATGACCTAGTGCTTGTCTACAACCATAACACATAGAAAACTAGTTAACACATGAAATCATAACATAGCCATAAACTTTATAACATAAAATTGCTAAATTTAAACAGAGCATACCTATGACTGCCTACTATGATGGCTTAAGCTTGAACTTAAGCTTCTTCGGGGTAGGTTGCTTTGATGTTGATAGCGCTTCCTCCATGGGACTCTTGAGTTTCTTTCTAGCTGTCTCTCTGGTCTTTCTATGTCATTGTTTGACCTTTAGAATGCCTATTGGGAATGTGAGAGGCTCCTCATCATTTGTGCTATCAGGGAACTCAAACTACCTAACATTAAGATCCTTGGTGGTAATGGATAATGTATCATCCATTCCCTTTGGTGGGTTTTAAGCCTGCTCCACTGGATAAATGTGCTTTATCCAAGGTATAGAAAGTCGGCTTGGGTCTTGGGAAACCCATCATCCATTCCTATAAATGACTAGAAACTCCACAAACCTCTTCAAATAACTTGCAAAAAAAAAATGCAAAATACATGTGGATTAATGTAGAGGTATTTGTGCAGAGTCTAAGGACCCCATCTTGAAGCCCAATAGCCAAAGTAGTTGCCTAGTTGAGCCTGGTGTCATCTATCAGGACCTTCTTAAAGGTCCACCCCTACGCAATGCCAATCATCTTCTTTTGCAATAATAGTTTAGGAAATGCATAAGACTTAAAAAAAGGATAGGATTTATTTGCATTAGGGTTCATGGAGTCATCCATGGAAATTTTGAAGTGGCCCATGTTGGCATCATGCCACTTCAAAACTTCATCATGATGGCTTGATTTCTCCACTATTCTTGTTAGAACCTTTAGCTTGTCAGCGAGGACACTAAACATGTTGCAAAAGAGACCCTCATCAATGTCCATGTTAACCTTCACACCTTGAATGATGGTGTTAAAATGACTAGCCTTCTCATTGAAGGAGTCAATGACATGCAACATCTTTGCAGTAGGGATAGAAGGGATGGGTGTGATAAATACATCAAGTAAACTTGCATGCTAGATGTTTGCTTGAATGTACCCAGGCACCTATCCCCACAGCCACTCCTATGCTAGTATCACCTCACCAAACTTGAGGATAATATGTCCTCATGATGTGCCCCTGAAAGTGGTATGGTGAGATTAGTAGAGATGGAAGGTCCTGCAAAGAAACAACCAAAGTTTAGCATCAATATCTAGTCAAAGCAATAGAGATCAAGCTAGAGATTAACTTGATCTCTATAAGGTAACATGGACTAATGATGTCTACTAGAGATTAAGCCTTTGTTTAAAACATGCATAAACTTAGAAAAATCATTGAAACTTAGTAGCCATAGTAAAAATCTTTCTAAAAATAGTGAAGCCTTTTATTTTCTTAAAAAAATTTAAAACATAAATTTTACAAGAAAAACTACACATAGTAATCACATCCATACAAAATTTAACCTTATTTGTATAGTTTAACCAAAAATTTATTAAAAATTTGTTTGGGCTCTAATTTCAATGATTCCATCATAAAAGAAATCCTAAAATCATAAATATTATAGCCATAATCATTGTAATAAGAAATACATAACCATTATTAGATGGAATACAAAGAAAATTAGCAAAGACCATAGCCATCACCATTAATCCCTTTCCACATAGGGTTAGTAAAAAATTTTCAAAAATTTGTTTCAACTGCAATCAGAGTGACTCCATCACCATTTGAACATTCAAATCAACTTCTACACATCCATATTTAATAAAAATTCAAAACCCTTGTATTTTATTCAGAGAAACTCACTAATTTGGACAAGAATTTGAAAATGACACAAATCTCCTTTTGACAAAGGCTTAGAAACAAATTCATAAAAAATTTATTTTAAAGCTAATTAGAGTAATTCCACCTTCATTGGAAAGATGAAGCCAAGAAATACCTAGAAATAGCTAAAAAATAGCCAAAAATCTTGTTGTTTGCTAAGAAAAAATTCATGAATTTACATGAAAATATAAAAATGGCATAATGATCCTAACTGCATGACCTTAGGAAAATAGACATAACATAGTCATTTCAAAGCCAAATTGTATGTGACAATAGCCATTGGAAATCTTAAATAGAGAACCATGAACCCATAAGATTGGATTTGAGAAATATGTAGCCATTTTCTTAAGAAAAAAATACCCAACATTGCTTTCTTTTTTGATGTAAAAAGCTAAAAAGCTAAAACCCAACTTAACGCAGCTATAAAAAAATAGCCAACACAACCAAAATGATAAATACCCATTAGAAAAAACACAAAAATAATGGATAGGATTTTGTCAAAATTTAATTTTAACAAACACATTGACCTAGATTTGAGAAAATGGTCCTATCCCTAGATTTTGGGACAAAAGGATAAAAAATAGCAAGCCTTATTTTAAGAATTAAATCTACTAAAGCCAAAATAATGAAACAACCATAGATTTGAATGGAAATAGCCAAAATAAGATGGCTGATTTCATCATCAATTTGTTTTATCCCATTTTTTAGCATAGATTTGAGAAAAATGATACCATAAGTGGCAACAAAAACATAAGAAAAAGTAATGAAAATAACCAAAAAACCAAGTAAAATTAGGTAGAACTACCTACCTCAAAGTAGCAACAAATGAAGCCTAGATTGAGATAGGACTAGGTAATCCTTATAGGTATGATCATCCACCTTTTGAATCCTAGGATTCCAGTTCTTTCATCCATGTTGCTTAGATGCCATGATAGGCTCAATGTTGTGGATGATTGAAATTAAGAAAAATAGGAGTTCTACACTATGTGCAAGAAGGAATGAGGCTTCCATGCTGAGGATAGGTTGCTTCTACCATAAAATTATCTACCAAATCTCTCCTCCAATGGATAGATTTCAAGAATGATAATTGTGATTGAAAACTTGTAAAATTTGGCATTAAAACACATCTAAACCTAAATGCCCATCTCTAAATCCCAATTGCTAGAGTAGTAGATGATAACTCCAACTACACTAAAGTGCAAGGGTGGGTGGGGTTGGGCGAAGTTTCTTCCAGACTAAGATTGATGGTAGTTAAGCTCAAAATTCAAAATTTCAAATTTTTGAATTATGGACCCCACCATACACCTTCCCTCTTTGCTAAAAAATTACATCAACACTAAGATTTAGTCACTTTTGATACTTAGAACATAACCAAACCCTAACTCATGCATTCATGCTAGGAGTACCATGCTTAGTAGGGATATATCCTTCCAGTTCACAAAAGCAATAAAACATAGCCATTTTACCATTTCTAGGAAACAAAAACTATCTTTTTCAACCTCAAGCTTCCAAAAATGGATTGGACATGGACGAAACTAGATGATTTGGGTTTTCACATTGGGGAAATAGTGCCCAACCTAGAAGAAAGGGGGCAACATCTATTCTTAATCGCAAACATCCATCTAGCCCATGTTTAACTCTGAAGTAGGTTCCACATGACCTAGATCCTTTCCAAGCATCTTTGGTAGACAAGGAACCTCATCGAACCTAGTTGAAATTGGTCAAAATTTGGAAAAACCTTAGGATTTGGTGTTTCCACACTAGGGAAGGCTTCATCCATGCTAATCATCTCATCTCCAATGTGGATGGATGGGGGAAATAAAAAATGACCTAAATTGACTACTTAGTAACCATTTCTCAAAGCTTGGTAATACCTAGACCCTACTAGAACCCTTTGGAGCTTTCAAATGTCCCACAAGTAGTTAAATATGGCACAAAAATACCATCCTTATTTCATCGACTATAGGGTCATCATGCCTAGCATGAAGAAAGGGGGAAAACTACATGAGGTACTTAAGAACCTTCAAACTGCTGGATCCTAACACCCAGCATTGACAGTCAACACTAGCAACCCCAGAGACTAACATGCATGGTCAATTAGCTATCAAACTAGCATAGACATTATTTTCTTAGTTCTTCCACATTGAGGGAGATCTCTTCCATGCTACCTAGGGTGGAAAACTAGGAGGATTGACTAGGAAAGTTAGTAGGGGATCCCAAAAATAAGAAAACAATGTCAAATTACCTTGTACCTAACATTAGGACCTTGATATTCCCTCTAGAAGCAACTAGAATGAAACAAATCAACTTCCTAAGGTACTTCCATGTTGAGGAGGATCCCCTCCATGATAAGAATCCTAGTCCCAATGTGGATGAAAGGGGGAGAAGTTAAAACCATTGGATTTTTCATGTAGTTCAAATTCCAAAAGCAACCTAGACCTTTTGGAAGCCACCAGACTTCTAGAAGTCATCTAAAATGATCAAAACTTATCTTCCTTGGGCTCTTCACACCAGGGAATAACTTATCTACGTTGAGAATCCCAACCCTAGTGTGGATGGAGGGGGGAAAGTCTAAAAACCCACTCATAGCCTTTAGAATAATTGGATTTTGACCATAGACATTGATAGACAACACCAGCAATCATGTAGATACTAATGCATAGTCAAAACTACCAAATGTAGCAAAAATTTAGTGTTGGTTCCTCCATGCTAGGATCCACCTCTTCCACATTGACCCACTTGGTGGAAAGGGGGAAACTTTGGTGGGACACTAAAATGGTTCTCAAGGACCTTAAATGAATGCTAGAAATCCTTGTGTGTGTTCTAGGAACTTGTCTACTCACCCTAGAACCCTTAGACTCTTTGAAATTGACCACAAATAGCCAAAAAATCCTTCTCTCCAATCTTCCACTCTGAGCATGAAAGCCCTAGTGGGGAAAATATGGTGAAAGCCCAAAAACTACTTAATAACCCTTGAAATGATCAAGTTTTGACATAGCTAGAGATGATAGAAAATGGAAAAAATTACAGTTCATTAGTTCTTCCATGTTTAGAGCCACTTCTTCCATGTTTCCCAACATGGTACATAGAGGGAAATTTTCGGGAGACTTCAAAATGAGCTTCAGACACCTCAGTTAGTCACCCTATAGCCTCACATGAACCCTAGGACTAGTTTTACACCTTTTGGAGCCCTCAAACCTTACAAAATTGATCATAGAGAGACAAAAGTTTCTATCTCTAGTCTTCCACACTGAGCATGCTATCCTTGTTGTGGAAAATAGGGGAGAAGCTTGAAACCCATCTAGGGAACCTCCAAACTCATTAGACTTGACCTAAAACCCTAGTCTTTGACCCTGACAACCTTGGAGGCACACATGCATGATCTATTAAGGTAAAAAATGGTCTAAATCTAAGATTTATGATTCTTCCATGCTAGGTATCCCTTCCTTGACACTGTCCAATGTGTAAAATGATGAGAAAACATATTTTTAGCTCTTAAACACCTCAGAATAACATCAAACAAGTATGCATGCACTCTAGAACCTTGTTAATAGCTATTAGAGCATTCAAACCATAGAAAACTAATTCCAAATGGCCAAAAAGTGGTTCCCCTAGTCTTCCATACTGAGCTCCCTAGCTCTAAGGTGGAAAAAAGGGGAAAAGCCCAAAAAACATCCAAAAGTACATAAAATTACCAAATTTTAATAGAAACCCTAGCGCTTGGCCCTAGCAACCGTAGAAGTTGACATGCATGGTCGGTTATGATGAAAATTGATCTAGAAATAATATTCTTTCTCCATCCATGCTAGAGAAGATCCCCTTCATGTTGGGTAGTGTGAAAACATTGGGGAAAAGTTGATTTTCCACTTTGGTGATAAGACAACACTCTTGGAAGCCAAAGATCTACGTTGGATGAGCCTAAAACCTCATAGGCTGAAAATTTTACTTGTTTGACCTCATTTTGACCTCTAAAATTCATTCCCCCTATTCATCCATGTTGGAGCAACTTTCCTAGCATGGAAAAATAGGGAAAGACGTTAGGTGCCCTTTAATGATCTCCAAACATGCCCAAAATGAACTAGAAACTTATAGAATCATGACCTATAGTTCTAGGGGCCTAGAAACTTGGTCAATGTGCTCTCAGACCACTCTAAATCCACAAAAAAAGTGTTCCTCCCATTCTTCCATGTTAGGGATACTATGCTTAATGTGGAAAAAGAAGGATGGGGAAGCCATTTCAACATTTTTTAATGCTCAAACTTACCTCAAATTGTCTTAAAACAAAGCTAAGGGATGCACAACTCCCAAATCTAGATTTTGACTACCTGTTTAACCATGTTTGATCTTGTTTTAACTTGAATATTGGTTCTTCACGTTAAACCTCATCTTTTCCATGCTTTCTAGGATGGAAACATGGGTGAGGCTTCAAAGCTTGCCTTTTGGCCTTTATAGACCTTCAAAGTGTTCAATTTTGATAGATTTGGCCCTACATTGCCTTTGGGAGGTCTTGGAAACTCAAATTTGGACCTATGGATGCTCTGAAATATACTCTCATTGGTTTCCATGTTGAGAATCCCTTCTTCCATGCCAACTAGTGTGGAAATAAGGGGGGCCCAATATGAAAGCCTAAAAAATCCTAATTTTTAGGTCCAAACAGACTAGAAATAGCCTTGATTAATGCCTGAACTCATCCAATAACCTTGAAACCTCAAGACATGGCTCACTAAGGCCTAAAACTAGTAAAAACTAATCCTTTTTTTACCTATATTAGCAAAATTTCATCATATGTAACCTATTTTGCTTGATTTTTGCCTTATTACATGATGCTTTGACTTGTTTCAGGCTAGTGTTACATTGTCAACCTTATTAATCTTCTTATGGTCTTTATAGCATTATATATTGTAGCATTATTTCCATTTTTTGGCCTTTGAATGATATCAAATAGTAGGGTTTAACCTTCCTTGACCACTATTTGATACCATGTGACCATCATCCATTAAGGCCTTAAACTAGCATCATGGCCTATTAAGGCCAAAAACTAGTCAAATTATGGCCTTTTTGATCATTGGTAGTCTTATTTCTTATACTTTACTTTGTTTAACCTTGGTTTGACATTTATTTAGTCCTTATTGCACTTTTTTTTCTTGTTGATTCCCTATTTATAGCCTTGGACAACCTTGTTTGCATTAGATCTACATGTGTTTACATGATTTTATAGCATTTTAAAATTTTTTATTTACTTTTACCTAGGTGCCACTTAATATTCTTTTGTTTGACATGCAAGATCAAAGTATGAGTACTTGGGAGAAAATTATTTTACCTTTGTATCTACATGGACCTCATGGTGATGTTGAATGGTGTATCAACCTTGATTGCCTTGATCGTAAGCTTGAGAATCTTGTAGACCACATAGCCTTGATAGAGAAACCTCTAGAATGGCTTGAAAACCTAGTTAGAACCCTTAACTTAGAGGTAGGTAACATAATCGAAGACTCTTTAGTTAAGGTTCCTATCACAACACATATTGGTGAGGAGAAAATCCTTAAACTAAGTTCCTCACTAGAACCTCAATAGGCTCAAGACATCACCAAGGTCCTACAAAGAAACATTAGAACCTTTGCTTGGTCATGTGAAGTTATGATAGGCTTAGACCCATATTTAGTCTAGCACAACATCACACTAGATCCTAGCATTAGAATAGTTAAGCGAAAAGTGCACAAGATTAGACCTGATTTAGCCTTGGTAGTTGATAATTAGATCTTAAAGCTATACCAAGCTAGTTTTATTAGGACTATCAACTATGAAAAATGGGTGTCCAACATAGTGGTAGTCCCTACGAAGAATGGGAGTATCTATATTTGCATCAATTTTCAAGACCTAAATAAAGTTACTATCAAGGCTAACTTCCCTTTGCCTAGTATTGATCAACTTATTAATACTATGGCCAGACATGTCTTATTGTCCTTTATGGATGGGTTATTAGGATATAATCAAATTAGGATTAACCTAGAGCACTAAGTTAGCATGACCTTTATGATCCCATGTGGTACCTTTTGCTATACTGTGATGTCATTCGACTTTAAGAATGTTGGAGTGACCTATAAATGAGTGATGACCTATATATTCAGTGATTACATGTTGGATTTTCTCAATGATTATGTAGATGATATAGCTATTTAGTTCAAAGTGGCCAATAACCATGCTAATAACCTAGACCTTGTGCTTAAATAATGCCTCAAATATGAGCTTAGGCTTAATCCCAAGAAATGTATCTTCGATGTCAAGATTAATAAGATGCTTGGCTTTGTAGTTTCTAAAGCAAGGACATGGACCAATCTTGATAAGGTTAAGGCCATATCCAAATTAGCAATGCCTACCAACCTTATGGAGCTTTAGAGATTATAAGGCAGATTACAGTTTATTTGTATGTTTATCACTAGGCTTGCTAATAAATTACAACCCATGCAACATTTGCTTAAGAAAGGAGTTTACTATGAGTGGAGGACTCAATGCCAATAGGCCTTTGAAAACCTTAAGCAAGAGTAGATACAACTATCAATAGTCTATCCTTCACAAGAAGGTAAATCATTTTACATTTACCTTGCCATATTCGATGCATTCATTGCCTCTCTACTTTGTCAGAAACATGATGATGGAGTAGAAATTCCTATATACTACCTTAGCCATGCATTTGTTTTCCATGAGGCCTAATACACTAAAGTGAAGGAGTATTGTCTAGCAGTAGTCTTCTCTTTGAAGAAGTGAAGACACTACCTCTTTAGAAGCCAAGTCAATGTCATTTGCAAAGACAACATACTTAGAGCCATAACAAACATTTATGAAAGTACTCGTATAGCCCAATGGAAAGCCATAACCATGGAGTTTGACCTTCATTATGTCTCTTCATCCTCAATGAAAGGTCAAGCTATAGCCTTACAACTCATGATTTCACCTATTGATGATGAAGTAGTCATAGATCTTGAATTCCCTAATGAGCATAGTAAGATAGTGAGCTAAGTTTCTGAGGATTATGAGGTGATCATGCACTTTGACGAAGCTTCAACTTCCCATGGGGCCAATGCTACTTCCATCATAGAATTTCCATCTGGTGAGACTCAACCCATTGCCTATTGTTTTGAGTTCCCATGTACCAAAAACATAGCAGAGTACAAGGGTTTGATCAAAGGGATGATTGTAGCTCATAACCGAGAAAGTAGATGCTTAGCAATCAAAGGCAATTCACAACTCATGGTTTAGTAAGTAACCGAAGTCTATTCATGTAAATCCAAACACTTACAACCTTACTATGACCTAGGAGAATAATTGTTACAAAAATTCATAGACATGAATATCCAACACATACCTTGAAACAAGAACATCATAGCTTTGCAATTGCAACGTTAGCCCTTAGTATGACACTAGATGTGTTTAGTAAGTTGTCCACCTTAACTATGAACTGTGCTACTTCCATCACATAGAACACCAGGGATACCTTTGTGGCCATCATTCATGATGATATTATATTTTACCTTATGCATGACGAATCCTCACAAGTCCTAACTACTAAAAAGGATGTTGTATGCAAGAAATTGAAGCAATATGTCATCATAGGATTATCTTTGAAAATTGTTATGGCCCTTTATTATCACTAGAGCCTACAAGAATGGTGTGTTTAGAATAGCTAACAAGGATGGAAATCAGTTAGCCAATCCAATCAATCATTCCTATTTAAATCCATACTACATGTAGCCAAAAATCATTAACAAGGCCTTAAACTAGTACCATGGCCTACCATGACTTTAAACTAGTGACTTTAGTGATCTAGATAGCTTGTTTTTATCATCTCATATGGCTTGTATGCATTGTAGTATTATAATATGTAATGGTATTTTGTATTCTTTGTTGGTGCCTCTTGGGTCAATCCTTCAGACACCAACAAAGAGGGGCCATTGAAACACCTCAAAATTTTGTATGTTATAGCTAATTTCCATCATGTAGCTTTCAGCCCATGAAACCCAAGGCAAAAATTCATTGTAAATGTAAATATTGTCATCCATGGAGGGATTTCTCACATATTTCATACTTTTGGAGCTGAAAAATTCCTCATAAGTGATCAAAGCCTCATCCTCCAAGTGAAAAAAGTCACCTAGTATTTGAGAGATATCTCAAGATAGAGGTTCTCCTGGGCTCTTCCCATGGTTTGGGGGCCATGGAACACACTAAGGTACCCTTGAGTGACACTCAAGTGTTGGAAAATCCATCTTGGCTTAGCAATACTAGGCTAGTAGTAGGACTCCCTCTTGTTTCATCCCTTTCAAAGTTTGTTTGTACTACGCTTACATGAAGAACTACATGATCCTGATTCTATGGTGGTCACAGATATGTAGATAACCATGAATAGATAGATTTGGTGTGGTACCATGTCAAACCTTGTACCAGATCATGAGGGGTCTGGGGGTGAGGCACCCCTTGTAGATACATCATCACGCCTTCCACCGATGCTATCTACATGATTGTTTGTGTACTTGTTTACAAAGTCCTCAGTCAGATTTTAGTAATTCTCCATGAGGTGCATTCTCTCTTATTAAGAAGCTATTGTACCACTCGCTCCCTTTTAGGGGTTCCTTTCTTGTTAAAGACATATTCCCCAAGTTTTTCCTCCTAGATCCATTAGATCTCAATGAATTCCTTGGGCTGCCAAACAATGTGGGGGCAACATTGTTACATGTGGCCCTAAAGCATTTTTCTAATCATGTTGTGATAAGCTTTTATCCTTTGGTAGTGTTACACCATTGAGGTTTTCTATTTATGGTCCTTTTAGATAAATATCTAGGTGATATAAAATCATAACCTTATGTACTTTTTAAAGAGTTGCCTTATGGTAAGACTCTTAAGTGTTTCATTATGGGGTTGATGTTATGGTATGAGCAACTGATGTATGTTGTTCTTCTAAAGGATGTATATGGTTATCTTGTTGGGTTGCCCTCCATTAATTTACTTGTGGCTGGACCAATTATGGTTTTACTTTGATATCACAAAAGAGATTTCTATTAGCAACATATAAATTACTTTTGCTTAGGGAGCTCTCATCTCTAGTCTTTAGTTGTTCATCTAGGATGAATTGTACCTAGTATCCACTTAGATGACATGTATTAAGATGGCATTGATTGAATTATGTAGGATACAATATTCTTACATCCCCATTCACCCTAGATACAGTGAGTGGGGGAATTACAAATTTGGACATGTTGGATCCTAAGTACCTCATGAGGGAGGGCCTTCGAACATGTGCTCTCAGTGAGCTTAGTTCTAGGTTGATCAAGACCATCATTAGTAGTCTTCATATGCTTGTGTTTGTGATTGTATGTTTGTCTAGTTATGTATGTGTGTTTTCCTTGACTACATTTTCAAATTCTGCATGTATGTCTCTCTTTCTGTGTCTATTGTTCATAATTCAAAGAATTGTGTTCTATGCTATCTGATGACTCATTGTTGGGATTGTTGAGGATGCATTTTGAGTCCATGTGTGCCATCCCAAGATCAAATTATTATGGTTCTTGTTTTGATAACTTCTTGTGCTTTGGGCATAGTTACCCTTGTCATAGATCTCATGTGTGTTATGTTTTCTCATTGAGCTAGTTGTGTTGCCCTTGGTTTTGTGGCATCACTTCTTTCGTTGGTGTTATTTATTAGGAATTTTAATTTAGAGACCTTTTGGAACAAGTCATCCTATTATTGGTTCTTGTTGAGACCTCACCTCTCTTAATGAGAGTTTTCCTTGTGGATGCATTCTGTCTAATGTTGCTCTTTGTAGAGAGAATTGGAGCTTTGGTGAGACCTATTGTTGGCTAGAACTTGGTCTCCCTCCTTATGTTTTGAGTTGAGATAATGGTTTTCTAGTGCCAATGGCTCTTGTGAATTTTTTGAGATTTTGATCTTAATGGAAACCAGTGTCAATGGCTAGGAACATTTGTTATATGTAAATCTTTGGAATTTTTAGAGTGTTACACTTCTCTCTCTCTTGGTGTTCCTCATGATAAATTCTTTTATGTGAGTGTATCTAATTAACCCATCATGTTTTGCATGATTGATCTCTATGTGTGTTGCTGAGGTCTTGCTTTCTATGGTGTTCTAAGATAGATATTTCTTAGTTGTGTGATCATGCTTGATGGTTGTATATGAGGCTAATGTGCTAATCATGTTCTTGCTAACTGCTTTGTTTCTAGGCTATTTTCTTGCCCTTGTAGTTAGCATAGGTATAAAGATGTAGCTGGTGGTGATCTTAGTTGATTCTATGAGCATTATGTCTATGGGAAACATGTGTGCTGTTGAGGCCTTCATGAAGTAGTTACTTGGCCTCAAAATCCCAACATTGGGTTGTGGATTTATCTATATCCTTGCTGTGGTGGAGCAACTAGTACATCATGATTTGTTTGCCTCTCAGTGCTAGGTGGGCACTAACAGAGAATGGTGATCCATCCTAGACCCTATAGATATTGACTTAGCAGATGTCATAAAATAGTATCCTTAGCCATGCTAGATACTAATGGTTCAAGAGTGGCCAATTCCTTGTGGTTTCACTATGATGGGTGGTGGATTCTTAGTTGGTGTCCTATGTGGTTCAATCATTATGTTCATGTACCTATTTGTTTTCTTTTGATGGTAGTCTTGTAGTGGGTGCAATGCAATATTTGTTCATGTACATGCAAAGACATGGATAAATTTTTCTCAAAACAACATGATGTAGCTTTGGTATTGATCATGGTGGCTTAAACCCTTCAAATTAGGATGGGGTCGAGTAGTTTGTCCTATAGCCTTCTAGGTTTGGGTAACATTTCCAAATGTCATGTATTATGCTCACCAAATGAATTCCTATCCTTGGATGTGCAAGATTGTAATGTAATGTTGTGATGTACTCACTTTTAATAAATCATGCAAAAAAAAGTGCTAGATGTTATTCCCTTATATGAATAAGTTTTTTCCTTATTGTATACCTATGCCACACCCTATGACAAGGCCAAAATTGATGTATGGTATTTTCATATGCTCATCCTAGAAGCACCTCCTCTCTATGTTTGTAAGTAACGTTTGTGCCCTGATATGAGATCTTTTGAAATCCCTATGAAAAATCCTATTATTTTGTATATGGTAATGTAATAAGGATGCTAGGGCATGATCTTGCTCAAGGTGCTTCCAAAATGATGCTGTATGTTCTTTGTCTTGGCATGCTATGATGGTATGTCCTTTAGTGAGCGTTTCTTGAGATAGGACAAATTGTGGAATTATTTCTTTCAAGTTCCTTGATTGACAAGAATCTTATTCATGGGTTATTGATTATGGAATGTAACCTAAAATTCAAACAAATTAGCTCAATGAACTTGATCTTGATAGTGGGTGGTTCGTGGTGTCCATGTGAGTTTCAATGGTAGACTGAATATTCAAATCCAAGGTGATGTTGTCATGACTAGCTAAGGGTTAGAGCTAAGTTTTGGGTATTAGCACCTAGACTCCCTCTTCCATGAATGGATGTGGTCTTTGGGGTATTTTTTGCAATCATTGGAATGGTTGTCCATCCTAGAACAAATGATGCATAGTTCAAAATTACTAATTTCTCTTGGAGGCCCTATATGATGGATTTGTATGTGCTAAAAAGCACTTGAGCCTGTGCATTCATGACTAGGGGCTTATGGTGCTTTGTGGGCTATGGTGTATTGCCCCATCTCTCTAGTGTACTCTAGGTTATCACCCCATATTTTTGGTGTATTACCCCATTGAAACATGACAAAACTATGCATGTTATATTCAATATTCATCATGTAGCTTTCACCCCATGAAACCGGAGGCAAAAATTCATTGTAAATGTAAAAATTGTAATCCATAGTGGGAAATTTCACATACTTTATACTTTTGGGGTTGAAAAATGCCTCATAAGTGGTCAAAGCCTCATTCCCCAAGTGAAAAAAGTCACCTAGTGTCTATAGTTGGGCTTGGGGGGAGGGGGTCAAAAATGCCTTTTGGAATGTCAAAAAAAGAAATTTGATGAATTTTATGGAGGGTATACATTTTTATATGCTAGAAGCACATGCTTGGGGGTAAATCTTATCTACCCCTACTGTGGAAAGGTAGGATTTTTTAAATTTTTTTCCTTTTAGTGTGGAGACCACATGCATAGTCTAGAAACCTTCTCCCTCACTGTGGAAGTTTCCCCAGATGTGGAGTCTTCACCCCCTACGTGGAAAATTACATCCCCTAGCATGGAAGGCACAAAAGCCAAAATTCATCACTACATGCACTTCAACATTAAGTAGCCACTTCTACAAGAGCTCAGCATAGAAGATTCATCTCTAGCATGAAAGGCATGTCCTAGTTATTACTTATAGTAAATGGAATGGCCATGTGGAGAAGCACTTACTATGTATGGTAACCCCCCATCTCACTTGAATTTGGTAACTAGTTTGTAGCAAATTGGTAGCCAATTTGCAACTATTTCACAAGCAATTTGTAGCCATTTTATAGCCATTTTGACAGCCAAATCATAGCAAATTTGTAGTCCCATTCATAGTCCAAAGATCCTATAAAATCTTACCTTAAACCCCATTTACAGGTTTTAGAATTTTAAGCAAGTTCAGTATTATCAAGAAAATTTTGGCATACATACAAAATTATTCATAATTCCACACTTGGGACATTCTTAGGCACTCAAGAGCTCTTATAAGTTCCCATATTTGCATTGTCTTGAATCCCAGTGTGGAAGCATTGTAGCCCTGATATTTGTGGATTTTGGATGTCAACATAGCGCTTATGGTATTCCCAAATCCTAGCATGGAGCAATCTGGCATCCAAATTTTCCTCTTTTCTCACCTCCAATAGTGATCCAACTACAAGATCTAAGGTGGTAGTAATTGAGGAAGGTTCAATAGCATCAGAAGCAACTTAGTACCAGGATTGTCAAGCAGATCCCATTAGCTTTAACAAGCTTTGAACTCCTACACCAGTGAAGCCACTTTTGCTACACACTCAGGCATCATTTGTACACATTTCTCAAACTTATTCTTTATTTTATTTTCCAATAAAGTTTTAATTTTTGGATTTTATGTAAAAAATATATATTTTTTTATCATCTATGCATTATGTCAAATTTGCTACCAGTTTTGCATTTCATTTTCTTTTAGTCCCACATTTTGCATTTTGTAAGTCCCTAGTCGATCTGCCTAATTGACTAGGACACCTTGAATCCCATTTTTCTCATGAAGGCCCTATGGATTTGGGGTTGGGGAACTATTACATCAAGGATATTTGGTTTTTCTAGTGGTCAAGGTTTTCAATCATAATAGGTTTTCTTGGCACTAGAAGGAGGGCCTTTTCCTAAATTCTATGATAAGATCTATTCTTTTTGTTACCATTTGCAATATTTTCCTTGATTTTTGTAGCCAAAACCTTTGAAGAATCAATGCTAATCTTTCCCCTCCCTTGTGACCAAAACTATAGCATGGAAGTTGTAGGTGGTTGGGCTTTAGCTTTCTATAACATTTGTTGTAAATTTTATAGCCCAAAGCTAACATTGATATCTTTTCCCCCCTATTATTTTTTGCTTTTTATTGCCAAAAATGTTTTTCCACTAGTTTCTAAATGTGGGTGGTTTAACTCTTCCATGAGTTGGCTTTCTCTTGACTTTCCCAAGTTGAGAAAATTTACAGCTAGCTAAAACTAGTTTTAGTTAAAAAGCACCAACTTTTCACTTTGGCTTTCAGCCTTCCTTTCATCAACATTGAGGTAGGAGGTGTGAGATTCCCATCATCTTACCCTGCCTTCTTTCCTCCCCTTTTCCATACCTACCATGGAAGCAGTTGGGAGGCCAACGTTAGTGAGGTTGGCTACCAATTTAATGATCAGACCTACTTTTGTTATAAGTTGAAAGCCATTTTCTAGTTTTTTGAAGCCAAAACTCCCAAGGAATCCAATGCTATCTATACCTCCCTGTAGTAGAAACCTCAGCGTGGAAGCTGTAGGTGGTTTGGGTGCTAAACTTTTACATCTGTTGTGAATTTCTAGAGCAAAGCTAGCATGGAAGCCCTAATAACCATTTAATTTTTGCCCCACATTTTTTGCCACTAAACTAATGTTGGTTTCCATACCAAGCAAGCCTACTTTTCTCTCTTTTGTGGTAAAATTTAGCAGCCTACCAAAACCATCTTTGGAAACTNATTTCTAGTAAAGGGGTAAACCCCCCTTATCCCCAACTTACTAATTATAGTAAGTACATTATTTTTTGTCATTTTCATTTTGTTTAAGAATTTTTGAATTCCATTAACTAGAGNTTTTTCCAAAAGTCCACCAAATTACCCTTCACCCTCACTAGCGAAGATCATAGCCAGTAAGCCATGAGGATGTCTGATTCCAAAGACCCATCCATCATTGAGTGTAAGTGATCTTTGAAGGTCAAAGGGGAGAGTCCTAATTTTGTAGCCATAAATAAAGATTGTTATAACTTCATTTGTACTAAAATACAAGAAGGTATGCTAATTCCATGAATTGAAGTTAAGGAAAAAAGGGAGTTTGAGCTCATACATAAGGGTGGAAAAAAGTACATCCCTTCCCTGTATGACCAAATTTCCCTTAATGACATCTATTCTAGCATCCAAACCTAATTGATTGTCATGGAAGAGGAAGATGACAAGCCTAGCTTTGAGGAACAACATGAAGAAGAGGATGAATTTAAGGTAGAATTCAAGCCTAAAAGCATCTTGGAATGATTGTTCTAACAAACATCCCCCAAAGTCATAGCACCTTCCTCTAATGCTTTTTTTTCTCTATGAGCATGGTGCCACCACCTTCCACTCCTTCCTACCCTACTATAGTAAATCCCACATCAGTTATAGCCACACATCACACTTAGCCAATACCACAAACAACTAACTATAGCAAATCAATGTCATTTACAACATAGTCTCAATATATAAAATCATCAACGGTGGTTTTTACCATCAAAAATCTATTAACTACTCACACAAGATCCACCATGGGATCCCAAGAAACACAAGGGTCACACACCCCATTTGTCTCATTTGAGCCTCAAGTACTAGCAAAAACATCTTTTTCTTTGTTTGGCCCACAAGCCACAACCATAACACAACCTCTTCCTTCTATCATGCAATCCATGACAAGGCTGCAAGCCTCACAATAGACACCACAACCTTATGTACAAACCTCAAAACCTATGTGACCACTGCAAAGCTTGGATCAAACCTTCCACATGATCCAAGACTAATGAAGGAGTTGAAGAGGCTTTAAGCCTCTACCATAAAAACTATCAAGATTATGGACTTCTACCAAGATGATCCCATAAGTTTTGTAGTCCCACCCTTAACACTTCCTCCTAGTGCCCCCATTCCCCAATTTAGCAAATATAATGGAGAAGGTAATCCTAATGCTCATCTTATTACCTTTTGATCAAAATGTTTACTCTTGTAGCCATAGCCTCATATCATCATGAGAGTTTTTCCTATGTCTTTAACTAGGAAAGCATTTGATTAGTATTATGCATTGCCGAGAGGATCCATATCCTCTTTGGAGGACTTAGTAGCCTAGTTTGTCAACCACATCAAGTATAACTTGAAGGTTGATACAATGCTTGACCAACTCATGAAGGTCTAGCAGGGGACGTTAGAACCCATACAGAAGTTCATTCAATGGTTAAATAGACTATTGAATGAAATACCAAAGCCCATAACTGAAGCCCACTTGTTAGCCATATTCAAGAGAGTAGTTAATAACTTCATCAATTCCAAACTCTACTACCTTGACCTATGGTCTCTTAGCCAATCATTCTTACAAACTAAAAATATAGAGGATACCATAAATGCTAGTCATAATCTAGCCTATATAGCATATAAAAACCAACATGGTTGAAGAGAAAAAGAAAAGAGCAAACAAAACAACACTACTATAGCAACTATAACCAAGGAAAAAAAATCATGAAACAAGGGTTGAAGGTCAATCTACCCAAGGCCCCCACCAATAACCATAATAACCAACCATCAACTTCTAGGACCACTGCATCGACAACAAATAGGCCTAACTTCAAAAGGAAGGACAAGTCTAAATACACTATGTTACCATTAAAACCATCTGAGTTACTAGATAAAGTATTAATAAGTGGGTGCATGCAACACAAAAAAATGACTGAAGCCACTCAAAAGAAACATGAGAGACTATGTGAAATAGCTAGAGATCCCAATTGGGCAATGAAGGATGATCCCTAGTTACCTAGATACTTCAAGCTAGATTGCTTTTGCCATAATCATCAATTTCCTAGTCATGATACAAACTTCTGCCTTACATTGAAGGATGACCTGCAAAGGCTGATAGATAGTGGAAAACTAGTCTTAGATGCTTCTAACCTAGTTTGGTCACAAAACTAGTCAATGCAAGTCTACAAAGATCCATTGAATGCTAATGATAGTCCATATGTTATTTCAACATTCAACATTGATGACAATTAGATACCTGCAAGAGAACCATTTATGGTTCAAGTATTCCTCTACAATGAAAGGGCTTCTTTGGATTCCCATACCTCAATATCGCCCTTTGTTATGAGAGTACCATCATGAATGCATCCAAGGAAACCTTTTCTCATCAAGGTCTCCCAATCCAATACAACCCAAAAAGCCTTAGCCCAACCAACTATACAATGACCCCCTATGGTGGCCAATGCTACTACCTCTTTCTTACAACCAATGGCCGATAACCAAAAATCTATAACCAAACAAAGGAAGAAGCATGAGTAAAAGCTTGATAACAAGGGAGACAAGCATACAAAGGTATGAGAGGAAGTAGGTCCACCAAAGACCACTTCCATTTCAGCTATACCCATGACCTCCTCTACCCTAACCCCTTAAACCAATAAGCAACAAGAGGAAACCAAAGACCACAACCAAAACAACAAGGAAGAGCCACAATAGCCAAAGCCTAAAGTTGAATTCTACATTTTGGGATGCATGGAGGAAGTAAAGCACAACTATGGTGAGAAGCCCATGACCAACAATAAAAACTTCCTTAGTGCAATGGACCAAGTCAGGCAATCCCTCAAATAGAAAAAAACAACCCTAAGCCTGTATGACCTAATCATGACTTCTAGCACAAATCATGAGGTGCTAGTCAAAATGTTAACCTCTATACCTATTAGTGAGGATATTCTTGCTAATGAGAAAGTTATCCATGTAGTGATGATTCCTCCCTCACTAGGGGAGGAGAAGTCAACAGCCTTAACATTTCATGATATGAAATTAAAGTTAATCCCTAGAATGGCCAGGTGACTACAACCCATTTATTCATAACCATACATATAGGATAATTTAAAATACATCAGGTGCATGTTGATAATGGAGCTACAATGAAATTCATCCCATGCAATATCATTGAATGTTTAGGCTTAACTAAGCAAGTACAACCTACAACCACTATAGCTCTTAAGACCTTCAATGGATTAGGAGTTACCATCAAGGGGTCTATCGCCTTGGATTTTGTAGCTAGAGAATAATTCCCTACAACCACCAACTTCTTGGTGGTAGAAGAGACACCAATATTCAACCTAATCCTAGGAAGACCTTGGTTGGCTCAGTTATGAGCTATGTCCTCATCCATCCATCAAGAAATTCATCTTTCTTATGAGGGAGGTGAAATCATCATTCATGGTGATAACATGGTTCCCCTAGTTTTCAACAACATAGACATAGGATAGGGGTATGAATTGGAGCTTCAAGAAGAATCTTCTAGCCATGAAGAGAAAAAACCCAAGACAACCAAGGATGACAACAATAGGTAATGGGATACATTATGGAATGAACTCCCTTTTAACATTGTAAGTGAAGGGGATGGTGAATACAAGCTTATGTAGAGTAGGCCTTACTCACTCCCTAATCTTGCAAAGATTAGGAGAATCTGTACAAGTGAAGTTCACCTTGACCTTCCCATGCCCTTAGGACTAAATGCATTGATAGACAAGTAGCCTTACTTTTATTTTGCATTTTATTGTATATTTGACATTTTATGCATGTAGCCTAAGTTTGTTTGCATTTTTTCCTATTTACTATGGCCCTTCTTATGATCAAAAAATCCTTATAAATACATGTCTACTAAGATGTTAAACTGACACTATGTCAAATAAGACATTAAACTGGCATTATAATTTGCTAAGACTCTAAATTGGCGATATGACCTACCATGGCCTTAAATTGGCAAAACAATATAACCTGTGCTTGTGATGGCCTAAAACTAGAAAACGTTCCTTTTATTATTATATCTCCTTTTGTTTAACATTGATTAAATGTTAAAACCAAAAATTTCAACATAACCATTTTCAATGTTTACTACTACTATAGATGCACATAGTCAAAAAATAAGATCAAAATTTTAGTTTAAAGTTAGAATGTCCATAACATACATAGCCATGGCCACAATATGTAGCAAGAATGTCAAATAATAACAACCATCCATAACATAGTCTTGGTGAACTATAGCCATCAACATAGAAACAAAAACAAATAGCCAACAAGCTAAACTAAACGAGGCTGCTGAGTGGCAACCAAAGGAGGAAGTGGTGGGTCATTCCCACCCTCATCATTGGGGTTGCCAATGTGTCTTGAGGCTTGAAATACAACAATACATAGCTAGTTAGTAACCCATAGCGAAAATTACAACTCAAAAAAGAATATTATCACCTATCAGAATTTCTTAACAAACATAGAAAAAACATACTAGTTGAAGCTAAAATTAACCTTTGTAAAAATCTCTAAGGTGTTTATCTAAATTAGCTTAAGAAATTCCACCAAAAAATGGCATTATTATAACCTTTCAAAGTAGAAACGTTATGACCTTTTAGAGCTACTTAGCAAATTTAGACAAACCATCTAGTTGGAGGTGAAATTAGCCTCTATAAAAAGCTCTAAGGTGTTTTTTCTAAATTAGTCTAAGTAATTCCACAAAAAAAAAATTATTACAACCTTGGATAACCTTGCATCATAACCAATTGGAATTTCTTAACAAATTTAGGAAAAACTTCCTAAGTCAAAGGTAAAATCAACCTCTATAAAGAGCTCTTAGCTGTTTATCTAAATTAGTTTAAGATATTCCATAAAAACATTGTTACCATATTTTATAGCCTTTATAGCTAAAATTTTATAGGCCAAAACTATCTTAAATTAAATTATGCATAAATTTAGAAAAAGCATATAAATTATGCGTAAGTTTGGAAAAGACATGCAAGTTATGCATAAATTTAGAAAAAACATCTAAATTATGTAGAGCATGCATAAATTTGGAAAAAGCATCTAAACTATGCACAAATTTAGAAAAAGCATCAAAAACTTAGAAAAAAACCATGTAGCCATAGTAAAAGCTTATTTAAAATACAAAAAGATTTTACTCTACTTAGAAAAGCAAAATTAAGCATTAGTTTTACATTTTCACAAAAGAAAAACATAAGTTATACATATCAACCACTTCCATTTCCAAATGGGTAATGTACTATAACCATGCTTTTACCTTGTTCACATAGCCATAGCCAAAAAATTCATCAAAAATTCATCAAATGGGTAATGTACACCAATTTTAGTGATTCCACCATGAAAAGAATCTTGAAATTATGAACCTTAAAGCCATGGCCATTAAAAATCAAAAAAGTATATCCATATATCCATAAAACATGAAATAATTTAGCCAAAACCATGGCTGTCAAACTTTATCCCTTTCATGCAAGGTTGGTAAAAAATTTGCCAAAAATTTGTTTGATCTCCAAAAAAAGTGATTCCATCACTGTTTGAAAGATTAAATTTATCCCTACACATCCATTCTTAATAAAAATTCAAATCCTTTTCCATTTATGAAGGAAATTTATTTTAATTTAGAAAATAATTTGAAAACAACACAAACATCCTTATTACACATGTTTAGTAAAAAATTTGTAGAATTTTTTTTAAGTCCAATTGAAGTGATTCTACCTCCATTGAAAATATAAAGCCAAAGCATACTAAACCATAACCAAAAACTATCCATAACATATTCTGTTTCCTTATAAAAATTTGCAAAACTTCATGAAATTACAAAAGTGGCACAAACAACTTAACTAAGCAACGTAAAGAAAACAAGCTTAACTTCTTTATTTCAAGGTCAAATTAAACAAGATGATAATCATTGGAAATCTTAAACAAAGAGCTACAAACCTATGAATTGAAATTTTATAAAAGTACAACTGTTGTACCAAAAAAATATATAACTTTGATTGCTTTTTTATATCAAAGTTTCAAAAACCTCAAAGCCTAAATTTCATATAGCCATGGAAATAGTTGAAATAGCCAAAATCATTAACTACCATTAAAATTCACGCTAAAATAATGGGGTATGATTTTGTTAAAATATAAATTTAGCAAATCAAGAGGCCTAGATTTGAAAAAATGGTCATACCATTTTGGAAAAAATGCATTAAAAAGCAAGCCCTATTTTCAAAATTTCATATAGCCATGGAAATAGTTGAAATAGCCAAAATCATTAATTCCCATTAAAATTCACACTAAAATAATGGGGTAGGATTTTGTTAAAATATAATTTTAGCAAATCAAGAGGCCTAGATTTGAAAAAAATGGTCATTCCATTTTGGAAAAAATGCATTAAAAAGCAAGCCCTATTTTCAAAATTGAATCTACAAAAGCTAAAACAATGAAATGATCATGGATCCATTTGGAAATGGCTAAAATAGGAGGTGGGATTTGATTAGAACTCCGTTTTAATCTCTCCGCTAGAGTATATCTAGAAAAAGATGATCCTAACACATGGAAAAAAAAACTTGAAAAAATTAGAAAAAAGGCAAAAATATGTAGAAATGCCTACCTTGGAGTAGCAACAGAAGAATCGTGGATGAAGATGTGCTTAGGTACTTCTTCTAACTCTTGAGAACATTCATCGACCTTATAGCAACCTTAACCCCATGAATCCACTCTAGGAATTCCATGCCAAGCATGGAAACATGCATATTATTTTGCAAAATCATTAGAATTACAAATATTTTTCTATTTTTGTTAACCCAAACCTCTCTTTTTCAACCTTGGATTTTCAAACGTGGGTAAGACATGAACAAAGCTAGACACCATGGGATTCCATGATGGGGCAACAGTGCCTAGCATGGAAAAAGGAGAGTAACACCCACTCTTATCCTCCAACACCCATCTAGCACAAGGTTGACTATAAGATGGGCCCCACATGATCTAGAATGCCTCAAAGCATCTCCAACAGCCTTGGAAGCCCACCAAAGCTAGTCAAAACTAGTTGAAATTTGGGATTTAGTGTTTTCCATGCTAGAGGAAGCTTCTTTAACACTGAGACATCTCACCGTCAATATGGATAGGTGGAAAAAGATGAAATTATTCTCAATTAATGACCTAATAACCATTTCTTAATGCCTGGTGATCCCTAAACCCTGTTGAATCCATTTGGAGGTTCTAAAAGTGCCAAAAGTGGTTAAATATGACATAAAATGATCATCCCCCTCTCATCCATGCTAGGGCCACCATGTCCAATGTGGAAGAAAGGTGGGGG
>MNCI01002704.1:413621-446871 GCA_015680685.1 Gnetum montanum | reverse complement strand
AGAGATTGCATGAGGCACTTAAAAACCTCCAAACTATTGAATCTTGACACCTAACATTGACCATCGATATTGAAAACCAGGAAGGTTAACATGCATGGTTAATCGATTGTTGATTTGGCCTAGATCTAACTTTCTTTACTAAGGGAGACCTTTTCCATGCTAAGCTTCCACCCTTAGCATGGAAAAAATTGGGGAAGCCTGAAAATCATCTCACAACCTCCAAAACANTGGCGGTCAATAGCAACAACCTTAAAAGCCTACATGCATGACCAAAAGTGATTACAAATGGTTAAAAAGATTTCCCCCCAATTCTCCAAGTTAATCATGGAAGCCCTAGTGTAGAGAAATTTTGGAAAGTGTAAAAAAACACTCATCAACCTTCAAAATAGAAAAATTTTGACACTAGGCATTGACCATCATGACTAGTAACCTTAGGGACCTACATGCAGGATAAAAACTGATGCAAAGGAATAAAAATATATTTCCCAAAAATTTTCCACATTGGGCATACAATTTCCAACATGTAAAAAGAGGGGAAAGCTCAAAAACCACTTGGAAAACCTATAAATTAACTAGTTTTGACTCCAAACACTAGTGTTCAACCTCAACATCCCTAAAGGTTAACATGCATGGTCAATTGAAGTTAAAATTGGGTGTGATATGAGTTTTATGATGTCTCCATGCTAGGAATTTCTTCTCCATGCTGCTCATTGTGGAAATTAATGGGATGACCTATTTGGAGTCCATAACTATCTCAAAATAACATCAACTAAACTTGCATGTGCTATAGGACCCTGCCGACATCATTTGGAGCCTTCAAACTTCAAGAAATTGATGTCAAATTTCAAACTTCAAGAAAGTGATTCCCCCTAGTTTTTCACTCTAAGAATTCAAGTACCAATGTGGAAAAAAGGGGAAAAGCCAAAAATAATTCTTGGAAATACCCAAAATAACCAAAATTTAACACCAAACCCTAGTCCTTGACCCTGGTAGCCCCAGAGGCTAACATGCATAGTCAATTGAGGTCAAATTTGGCCTAGATCTAACTTGCATGATTCTTTCTCATTAGGGATCCCTTTTTCCATGCTAAGGATAGTATCCACAACATGGAAACTTGAGGGATGACTTGTTTAGAGCTCCAAAACACCTTAGAATGACATTAAATGATCTTTCATGCACTCTAGAACCCTGACAATAGCCATTGGAGCCCTTATGCTTTACAAGACTAATTCCAAATAGCCAAAAAATGTTTTAGGATAGTTTTTCATGCTAAGATCTCCATTACCAAGATGGAAAGGTGGGGGGAATTCAAAGAAAAACCACTACGGCATAGCCATTGACCTTGGCAACTCCAGAAGATAACATGCATGGTTGATGGTGACTTGAATCAATATAGATCTATGATTATTCCTTCTTCCAAACTAAAGTAATCCCCATAGCATGGAAACAAGGGGGAAAATCTACTTTTCCACTTCTTGTGGCAAGATGGAACTCCCAGAAGTCAAAGATCTATGTCGAGGAAGCCTAGGACCTTGTAGCCTTAAGATTTTTCTTATTTGACCTTATTTCAAACTCCAAAATTCATTCCTCCCATTATTCTATGCTGAAGTAACTCTCTCAGTGTGAAAACAATGGAAAGACATTAAGAGCCCTTAAATAGCCTTTGAACATGCCTGAAGTCAACAACTTGTAGAATTAGCCTAGAAATAACCCTAATTGATGCATGAACTCACCTAATAGCCTTCTAGCCTCAAATAATGGTCCACTAAGGCCTAAAACTAGTAAAACCTAATCATTTTTTATGTATATTAGCCAAATTTTATCATATATAGCCTATTTTGCTTGATTTTTATCTTACTACGTAATTTTTTGGCTTGTTTTTGGAGTTATGTTGCCTTGATGACTTGGTTGTCCTTCTATAGCCTTTACAAAATCTTATTATCATTTTTTGGCCCTTAAATGATATCAACTAGTGGATTTTGACCTTCCCTTAACAACATTTGACACCATATGACCATGGCCCACTAAGATCATAAATTGGCATCATAGTCTACCAAGACTCTAAACTAGCATCAAGGCTTGCTAAGGCCTAAAACTAGCAACATTGTAACCTTTATTAAACATTTGTAGTCTTATTTCTTATGTTTTCCCTAGTTAGACCTTCACTTGATCTTTGTTTGCCTCTATTGCACTTTGTTGAATTGGCCTTATCTCATTGATGATCTTGGAAGGCCTTGATTGCATTAGATTTACATGTGTTTTATGGCATTTTAACATTATTTATTTACTTTTACCTAGGTTTCACTTAATATGCTTTTGGTTGACATGCAGGATCAAAGTATGAGAACTTGGAAACAACTGGTTTGCCTTTGTGTCTACATGGACCTCACGGTGATATTAAATAGTGTATTGACCCTAATTATCTAGATCTTGAGCCTAAGAGTCTTGTAGACCACATAGCCTTAATAGGGAAACCTCTAGAATGGCATGAAACCCTAGTCAAAACCCTTAATTTAGAATCAAGAGACATAACTAAAGAGTCTCTAGTTGAGGTTCTTGTCATAACACACAGTGGTGAGGAGAAAACCCTTAAACTAAGTTCTTCACTAGAGCCTCAAAGTGCTCAAGACATCACCAAGATCTTAGAAAACAACATTAAAGTATTTGCCTAGTCAGATGAAGATATTCCAAGCCTAGATCCACATCTAGTCCAACACAACATCATACTAGACCCTAGCATTAGACCAGTTAAGCAAAAAGTGCAAAAGATTAAACCTAATTTGGCCTTGGTAGTTAGCAATGAAATCTTGAAGCTCTACCAAGTAGGTTTCATAAGGGTTGTAGATTATGTAGAATGGGTATTCAACATAGTGGTAGTCCCTACGGAAAAAGGAGTATCTATATTTGTATTGATTTTCAAGAACTAAATAAAGAAACTATCAAGGATGACTTCCCTTTGCCTAGTATTGATCAACTTATTGATACTATAGCTAGAAATGCCTTGTTGTCCTTTGTGGATGGATTCTTGTGATATAACCAAACTAGGATAAACCTAGAGCACTAACTTAGCATGACATTTATGACCCCATGGGGTACTTTTGGTTATACCATGATGCCCTTTGACCTTACGAATGCTGGAGTGACATACCAAAGAGCCATAACCTATGTCTTCAATGATTACATGTTAGGTTTGCTTAATGATTACATAGATGACATAGTTGTAAGTATAAGATGGTCGATGATCATGTTAATGACCTAGATCTTGGGATTAAACGATGCCTCAAATATGAGCTTAGCCTCAATCCTAAGAAGTGTGTCTTTGGCATCAACATCAGTAAGATGCTTGGCTTTGTAGTCTTTGAAGCAAGGATATGTGTAGATACTAATAAGGTTAAGGTCATATTCAAATTAGTAACACCTACCCACCTTGAGAGCTTCAGGTTTTACAAGGTAGATTACAATTTATTCATATGTTTATCACTAAGCTTATAGATAAGTTACAACCCATGCAACACTTGCTTAAGAAAGGAGTTCACTATGAGTGAACATCTCAATGCCAAGAGGCCTTTGAAAACCTTCAGCAAGATTTGATACAACTACCAACATTCTATCCTCCACAAGAGGGTAAACTATTTTACATTTATCTCACCATATTTGATACATCCATTAGCTCTCTACTCTATTAAAACGTGATGACAAAGAAAAAATGCATGTATACTACCTTAGTCATGCATTAGTTTCCTACCAAACCTGATGCACTGAAGTGGAGAAGTATTGTCTAGCACTAGTCTTCTCTTTGAATAAATGGAGTATCTCTTTAGAAGCCAAGTCAATGTAATTTGCAAGGAGAACATACTCAAAGCCATAACAACCAACATCTGTGAAAGTAGCCATATAGTGTGATGGAAAGCCATATCTATGGAATTTAACCTCCATTATGTCTCTAATCCTCAATAGAAGGTCAAGCCATAGTTGTACAACTCATGGTTTCACCTGTTGATGACCAATCAACCATAGATCTTGAGTTCCCTAATGAACACATTAACATAGTTAGCCAAGTGTCTAAGGGTTATGAGGTAGTCATGAACTTTGATGAAGCTTCAACCACTCATGGGGCTAGTGTTGTTTCCATTGTAACATTCCCATCTAGTGAGATTTGATCCTTTGCCTATCATTTTGGGTTTCCATGTATCAAAAACATAGTAGAATATGAGGGTTTGATTAAAGGAATAATGGTAGCTAGTGACCTAGGAATTAGATGCCTAGCCATCAAAGGCAATTCACAACTTGTGGTTAACCAAGTAATCAAAGTCTATGCATGCAAAGCTAAGTACTTACAACCTTGCTATGACCTAGGGAAGTAGTTATTACAATAATTCATAGATGTTGATGTCCAAAAAATACCTAGAAACAAAAATTCCATAGCTAATGAAATTGCAACATTAGCCCTTAGTGTGATGCTAGTTGTGTTTAGCAAGTTTCCCATCTTAACTGTGGATTGTGCTACTTCCATTACACAAAACATTGAGGATACCGTTGTGGTTGTTGTTCATACTGCTCCTTCCAAGGAGTGGTATGATGATATCAAATTTTACTTTATGCATAGTGAATTGTTACAAGGCCTAAGTACTACTCAAAAGGACGTCATATGCAAGTGATTGAAGTAGTATGTCATCATAGGTGATAACACATTATGTTGATGATCCTATGATGGCATACTCCTAAAGTGCTTCGGTAAAATCAAAGCCAAAATAGTCCTAGAGGATGTTCAAAAGGGTATTTGTATAGGACATATAAAGCCTAAAGCCATGATCACTAAGATTAGATAGTTAGGCTACTATTTGTCCCACATGAAACATGATTGCCTGCAAAAGGTTAAGTGATGTGACACATGCCTGCGATATACCAACATGGTACATGTATCATGAACTAAGTTACATAAAACCTAGATAACATGGCTATTTTAGCAATATGCATTGGATATCATTGGACCTATAACACCTAAGTCTTCTGCAAGACATAACTTCATCATCATCACAACCAAATACTTTACCAAGTGGGTTAAGACCACATCAGAACAAGTTTGCAAATTTATGCCATTGTAGCTCATTTTGCGATATCCATGATCATAGTTATAGACAATGGACCTCAATTTAGCAACCAAGAAACCAAGAAATTCTATCACAACCTAGGCATTAAGTATTCTTTCTCATCACCTTACTATGCTCAAGACAATGGACAAGTAGAAACAAGCAACAAGCCCATCATCAAGTTTCTCAAGAAGATGCTCAACAACATCAAGCAGAAGTGGCATGAGTGGCTTGTCCATGCACTATGGGCATATAGAACAGTGTATCACATGGCAATTGGCATGACTCCTTATAAACTTGTTTATCATTTTGAAGCATTTTTACCTATTGAGCTATAGGTTCCATTACTCAAATTAGCCTTGATCAACCTCATTAATGATGAGTAGAATAAGGAGTTACATATGGAAACCTTGGATTCGGTGGAGGAGTAGTGTATGCAAGCGCTTTCTCACATTGAGCACCATCAACAAAGGAAAAAGTAACAACATCACCATGACTTGACCATGCACAAGATCAAGGAGGAGGACCTAGTCCTCAAGGCCATTCATAAGCATGTAGAAAAATTCTTAGCTAACCTTGAAGGATCCTTCCTTATCATCAAAGCCTACAAGAATGGAGCCTTCAGAATAGTTGACATGAATGGGAATGAGCTAGATAATCCAGTCAATCATTCCTATCTAAAGTCATAGTACATGTAGCTGATAATCATCAATAAGCGAGCCTACTTTCAATGGTCCACTATGACCTTAAACTACCAATATTGCTTGCCAAGGCCTTAAACTAGTACCATGGCCTACCATGGCCTTAAACTAGCAACCTTGGTAACTTGGATAACCTCATTCTCTCATGTCACCTGTATGCATTGTAGCATTATAATATGCAGTGGTGTTTTTTAATCTCTATTGGTGCCTCTTGGGTTAGTCTTCTAGGCACCAACAAAGAGGGTCCATTGAAACACCACAAAAATTTGCATGTTATAACTAATCTTCATCATGTAGCTTTCACCCCATGAAACCTGAGACAAAACTTCATTATAAATATGAGAATTATACTTTATACTTTTGGGTCTGAAAAATGCCTCATAAGTGGTCAAAGCCTCATCACCCAAGTGAAAAAAGTTATCTAGTATCTATATTTTGGCTTGGGAGGTCAAAAATTCCTTTTGGAATGCCAAAAAAGGTAATTTGATGGGTTTTATGGGGAGTATACATTTTTCTACACTGGAAGCACATGAATGGGGGTAAGTCTCACCTACCCCTAATGTGGAAAGGTAGGAGTTTTGAAAACATTTTTCTTTCAACATGGAGACTACATGCATAGCCTAGAAACCTTCCCTTCACCCCCACCCAAACCTCAGTGTGGAAGTTTCCCCTAGAATGGAGTCTTCACCCCCAATGTGGAAAATTGCATCTCCAAATGTGGAAGCCAAAAAAGCCTAAATTCATCACTTCATGCACTTCAATGTTGATCAACTACTTTCACAAGCATGATAGAGAGCTCAACATAGAAGATTCATCCCAACATGGAAGGTGTGCCTTTCTTACTATTTATAGTAAATGGAATGGCCATGGGGAGAAGCACTTACTATGTATGGTAACCCCCAAAATTTGGCCATCCATCTCACTTGAATTTGGAAGCCAATTTGTGGTTGTTTCACAACCAATTTGTAGCCATTTTCATAGCTAAATCATAGCTAATTTGTAGCCCCATTCATGTCCCAAAGATCCTATAAAATCCAGCCTTAAATCTCATTTAAAGATTTTAAAATTTTAAGAAAATCCAACATTATCAAGAAAATTTTGGCATATACACAAAATTGATTATAATTCCATACTTGGTGCATTCTCAAGCACTGAAGAGCTCTTCCAAGTTCTCATAATTGTAGTCTCTTGAACCTCAATGTGGAAGCATTGTAGCCTTGAAATTTGTGGATTTTGGATGTCAACACTACACTTTTTGGATTCCCAAATCCCAGTGTGAAGTAATTTGGCATCTAAATTTTCTACTTTTCTCATCCCCAACAATGACCCAACTAGTATATTTGAGATAGTAGTAGTTGAGGATAGTTTGATAGCATCAAGAGTAGCTTAGTAACTGAATTGTGGAGTAGATCCCATCAACTTCAATGGGCTTTGAACTTCGACACCAGTGAACCCCCTTTTGCTACCCACTCAGGCACCCTTTGTACATATTTTTTAAACTTATTCTTTATTTTCTTTCTCAATATAGTTTTAAATTTTTGATTTTTTGTATGAAATATATATTTTTATCATCTATGAATTATTTTAGATTTACTATCGATTTTGCATTCCATTTCCTTTTATTCCCATGTTTTGCATCTCATAAGTCCCTAGTTGATCTGTTAGACCAGCCATGGCACCCTGACTCCCATTTTTTTCATGAAGGCCTTAGGAATTTATGGCTGGTAGAATAATGCACCAAGGATCATTGGTTTTTTCAATGATCAATGTTTTTGGTAGCAACACCCATTTTACTAGTGTATCATTGAATTATGTCAGTGTCCTAACCTTTCTAGTGGGATAGCATGACCAAACACTTTATTACTTGGTGATTTTCTAGTAGTATGAGGGGTCATTCTCCATTTCAATGGATATCCCCTTTAGTTTTTGAAAGAATAATGTAGGTTGTATTAAGGTAGTTCTTCCCTAGATGGGATTAAAAAGTAGTTAGTATTTGGGACTTGTTCCAAGCAGTGGTCCCATGTGCTTAAAATCTTGGGGGATGTTTTTAGAGATAGGATATTTTTATCATAATTGAATTCATGAAATCTCCGTTGTGAGTGCTTGTTGTTGATGTAGCCTAAATGTATATATCTCTTATTCTAAGAAAGGTGTGATCTTATGTACTCTCTCTTAGTTTGGGGCTTTCAGAGGAACTCCTTAGTTGGGGCTCTCTAGTAGACCTTCCTTATCGTAAACCCTATGGGAATGAATCTTGGATTGTTCTAAGTTGGTAGTTGATGATGGTGATGCCCATTCATTGTGATTTCAAATTGTCTTAAGGGTGTAGTCCTCCTATGGGCAAACTATTCTTGTTGACTCTCGAGTTCACTATTTATGTCCAAGGGTAATAGGTAGTGGTGTGGCCTTGTACATCACAATTTTTGTAAATGGGATGGACTGGTATATATGAAATGAAAACCTAGATCTCATATGTGAAACAGAACCCTCCCTCTCAATGGAAGTTTAGGGGATGAACTCCCTAGCTTTTTGAGTTGATCGAAGGGTGGAATTGAATGTGGGTACAATATGATTTTTTTGGACTACTTGGGCATGTATCATGGCTACAGTGTAGTCAAGTTATTATCCTTGTTTGTGAAAGGAGCCTCATAATGAGGATCTTTCGTTCCAATTGGAAAGTCCAAAGAAAGGTATTAATTGTGAGTTGCAGTTGTTCCTAGCATGGTAGGAAATTTAGATTCTAGGAACCTAGATGTTCCTTATAAAATTCATGATAGTGGTTGTTCTTGGAGGTGATCCTACATCCTTCATTAGACTAAGCATTCATAAAATGGTGCTTGTCACATCTCTCAAAGTGGGAAGGACAACTTATAAGATGCCAGTGCAATTGATCCTTTCCCATAAATAAGACATTGTGGTTCTAGTGGACCATGTGATAGTGGTTTTCATGAGACATATGTATGAAGGATTGTCTTGGGGTTGGCTATACAACCCATCCTCCACTTGTTTGAGTACTCAAGCAAGTGTTTTCAATGTTGGACAACCTCAAAGGATATCAATGACAAACTAGGTTAGGATGCTTTGATAGCCTCTTGGAGAAGTTTTCTAAATAAATTTTGGATCTTCTCTCTAGTTTTGAATATGGGATAGTATTGGTTGATGAAATGTGGATTGCAGTGTTGGTGCATCTGTAGATGACAAGGTCAAATTCAAGAGATCTACCACTAAACCTAATTTCAAAGGGAGATCATGCTCAACTACCTCCTACCAACCTAAATAGATGTTGATGTGGAAAAAAAAAAGAGAAAATATGTGGATGGTATAAACATGATGATTTGGTACATAGATGGATAGACTAGTCAAATTCCATTGGTCTTGATGTGAGAAGTAGAACCTGGGGTTCTTGCAAGATTGAGTTTCTTGTGGAGATTTGGCTCTTTTGGAGCATGTTCTCTCTAGGTTTTTGTTTCCCAAGTCCATCAGCAGGATGGGTAGTGGTCCTAGTGAGTTCTCAAAATTGATGAAAAAAATTCAAGGGAATTAATGGATGCCAAGATGCCATTTGGAACAAAACTTGATTAGACTTGTGAAAGAAGAGCACATCCTCTTGCATACGTATGGGTCTATGTAGGAAGATAAGTCTTTAGACTCAATAAGGGATAGATCTAGGGGATGTCTTGGAGATGTTGGTCCTTTGGATTGGACTTATTTATCTTGTTACAAAGTAGAGAAAGTATTTGGGTTTCTCCAAGTGCCCTTTGTGTTTCATGGAAAGTATTGGATGGAACGATGTATTAGGTGATGGGGTTGGTAACTTCCTTCAATCCTAGCATCAATTGAATTGAGTGATTCCTTGGCATTGACAGAGCTTCAAGCCCATATTTGAAGTGTACTCTCAAAGTTATCCTAGACTCCACTTAGAGGACATCAGCTGTTTTGTGTAGGGGAGGATTGTGAGAGATATCTCAAGATAGAGGTTCTCCTAGGCTCTTCCCATGGTTCAAGGACCATGGAACACTTTGAGATGCCCTTGAGTGTCACTCAAGTGCTAGAAAATCCATTCTACCTTAGTGGTACCAAGCTAGTAGTAGGACTCTCACTTGTTTCATCCCTTTCTAAGTTCTCTTTGTACTACCCGCACATGGAGAACTACATGGCCTTGATTCTATGGTGTTCAAAAATATGTAGGCAACTAGGAATGAATATTTTTGATGCAATGCCATGTCAAACCTTGTGAGGGGTCTAGGGGTGATGTGTTCCTTATAGATACATCATCTCCCCTTCCACCGATGATGTCTATAGGGTTACTAATGTACTTATTTGCATAGTCATTGTTTGATGTTTAGTGATTCTCCTTGAGGTCCATTCTCTCTTATTAAGAAGTTGTTGTGTCATTTGCTCCCTTTTAGGGATTTCTTGATTATTAGAGGTGTATTCCTCAGGTCTACTTCCCTAGATCCATTTGATCTTAATGAATTCCTTGGGGTGCCAGACAACATCAAGGCAACATGGTTACATAGTATCTATATTTGGGCTGGACAAGGAGGGGGGGGAGGGTGGTGAAGGGGAAGCATCAAAGTTACCTTTTGGAATGAAAAAATGGTAATTTTATGGGTTTTATGAAGGGTATACATTTCTCTATGTTGGAAATACTTGTAGGAGTTAAATCTCACCTACCCCTAGCATGGAGAAGTGGAGGGGTTTCCCCTAGCTTGGAAACTTTGCCCCCTAGCATAAAAACTACATGCCCCTAGTGTGGAAGCTCAAAAAGCTAGATTTTAGCACTCCATGCACTTCAACATTGACCAACCACTCTAGCAGGGATGGTAGAAGGCTTAGCATTGAAGATCTATCTTTAGCATAGAAGGTGTGCTATTGTTACTATTTATAGTAAATGGAATGGCCATGGGGGAGGCACTTACTATATATAGTAACCCACCAAATTTAGGTACCAATCTTGCCTATACAAGGTAGAAATTTGCAAGAATTTGATAGCCAATTTTCAACCATTGTGCAGATAATTTACAACCAAATTAAAGTCATTTTGTAACACTATTCATGGCCTAAGACCTATAAAAACTAGCATCAAACACCATTTACAAGTTCAACAATTTTTTGATAGAGTTTAGTAATTTTCTCAAGGTTCAATGCTTTTTTAATTATATACTATTCACATTGGTTACATAATTTTTAGTTGATCAAGCCAATCACATTTTTTAAGTCCTTGTTTGATCTACCGAATCAACTAGGACACCCCGAATTCAATTTTTTTCAAAGGCCCTAGGGATTTAGGTTGAGGACTGCTACAATGGACCCATCAGTTCTTTCTAGCAATTGATTTTTCCAGTTGTAACAAAAGGGATAGAAGAAATTTTGATGTGAGGTATCTTACCATAGGCATAATAAATTCTTGTGTTTTATTAGTGGTTAAAGTATTCATTAGCCTTTATGCCCAAGATTCAAACCAAGTCCAGATCACATTTCAATGACTTTGCATTGTCTCATGTCTTGGAATTACAACTGTAAGGCTATCACTGTTGGAAGGAGTATTGTCACTTAGCGTATTGTTCAAGGGAGGAGTATATTCATTGCACTTATTATTTTCTAAAATTCTTGAGAAGCCACATACCTTCAAGGATGGGTGGCATGTATTTCCAATGGGACCCCTAGAAAAGTATTTTGCGCATGAGTTTTGTTTTTATCTATGTCAACCTTACCAAAGGACTACCTTCAAGCATGGGTAACATATCATTCCAATGACATGGTAAGGTAGCACTTATTGTACCCTTACTCCCATTTTTTGTTAGATATACAAGGATATAATAAAACCTAAGTAATACGATAAATCTAACAAAAGTAATCCAAGAGAGTCCACAAATCTCCTTGATGTCACATCCTTTACATTTTCACTTGGTTCTTTACTTTTTAGTCCAATCATAACAATCAGAGGCTTATTCTTATTTGTATGATAGAAAGAATATCATTATAGCCATGGTAGAAACCTCTTATTAATGGCATGGATAGATGAATGTTGTGGTCTCACTATTCAAATAATCAATCCCTTATGTCTTGATAGCATGGGGAAATATTCACTTTATTGAACTATATCTTATCTTATTATTAATATGCTTTATTAACAATCAAAATTATTCACAAAGGTCATGAAAAAATGTATGAAAAAGATAGTAAGAATTTGGAAAAGATGTAAAGAAGGAAAAATTATTAAAAAATTAAAAATGTAAAAGAATATTGAAAATTTAAGAAATGAAAAAGTATAAAAGAATGAAAAAATATTAAAGGATGTGAAATATGAAAAGAAAAGAAAAAATTCAATGAATTTTCTATAGTTTAGATTGATATCCCCACAACTATCATTAGAATTAGTTAAATGGAAGATAGAATAGGTAGAGGACTATCAGGTGGACTAGGTAGATTCTTTGAAATATTCACAATAGAATTTCACTTGTTGGATGTTGACAATAATGAGCTTATGTGGACAAGATGGGTGGTAGATATGTAAGGCATCAAATTGATAAGTGGATTGAATAATGTATCATCCCTCCCAAAGTGTCTGATATTTAGCTTTTGGGGTAGATGATTAGAATTATAGTAAAGGACCTTATCACCTAGTTTTATAGTTACATGCCTAAGTTTGTAGCAATGTTTATGAACTTCATTACTCATGAGTGCTACAAGCCTATTCTCATCCAAAAGATTCAAATTCATGAGACATTCTTCTTGGGCTAAGATTAAGTAAAGGTCAAGTTCACTAGTAGTAGCTAGAGTGTAGAGCTCTACCTAGATCAAGACTGTTGGCAACTTATTGTAAAATAGTTCATATGGTGAGTATCCTATAGGTAGTTTCCAAGTTGTCCTATAGGCCCATAGAGCATCATTCAATTTAGTTCTCCAGCTCTTTCTAAACCTACTAACCATTGTAGTAAGTATCCTAGTAATTTTGTAGTTAGTCACTTCAGCTTGACCATTCACTTAGGGATGATATGGTGTTGTTAACTTATGGTTCACCCCTAGTTGTTGCATGAGCTTTTTGAATGTAGCACTAGTGAAGTAAGTTCCATTGTCTAATATGAACATTCATGGTACTCCAAATCTATTCAACACAGGTTGTTAGAAATATTTGACAGTTGTCTTTGCTATACAATCTTTTACTACTACTAACTTTGCTCAGTTTGTACAGTAATCTATAGTCATAATGATGTTTCCTTTTTCTTTGGCATCAATTGAATTGATACCATAAAATCAATTCCCCATATGTCAAAAGGTTCAAGTGGCTATATCCAGTGTTGTGGTCCTTCATATCTAGCCATAACTTCTTGATCTCTTTGGCATTGCTCACATGATTGTATGAAAGTGTGGGTGTCTCTAAACAAAGTTAGCCAAAAGTAGTCTACCATCATTAACTTGAGTGTTGTTCTGCATCCTATGTAGTGGCCACCACATGGGCCTTCATGGACATCATGTAAGACTCTTCATTGGTCATATTCTAGCACATACCATCTAATGAGTCCATTTGCATAGATATTGTATAGATTACCATTTATTTCCATATATCTTTTTGCCTTATGAAGGAATTTCTCTCATTGTTTCTTAGTCCATTCAGTACGAAGCTCTTATGTTGATAAATATGTGAGGTATTCTATAGTCCATGGCTTCTATGTTACACTCACAACCTGTATTATTTTTATAAATAGATCCTCATTAGAAAATTGGTTTGGTAAAGATTCTACTTAAGCTTCAAGATCCCATTTCAACCTTGAGAGATTACTAGCTATCATAGTTTTTGTTCCCTTTTCTTTGATCATCATGATGTTAACTTTTTGAAAAATTATGAGCCATATTATCACTTTGGGACTGATAACCAATTTGTTCATTAGAAATTAGATGATACTATGATCAATGCAAACATAAATTTTATATCCAAGCACATAATGTATAAACTTCTTAAGAACATACACCATGACCATCAACTCCTATTTTGTTATGATGTAGTCTAATTGTGCTTCAATGATGATATTTATGGCACAATATATATAATAAGGTCTCTTGTAATCCTCTAATTATGTTAGTACTACATCAAATGCATAGTTGAAAGCATCGGTCATGATGTGAAAAGGTCTTGATTAATCTAGAGCTTGGAGGATTGGTATCTCCACTACCTTCAACTTCAAAGCTTCAAATTCCATTTCACAAAACTCTATCCATTCAAAGGATGCATCATTCTTCATGAGTTCCACAAGTGGTTTGACTATCTCTAAAAAATTTTCTACGAATCTTCTATAGTATCCTATGTGACCTAAGAATGATCTCACATATTTCATTATTTATGGCCTTTGAGTGATATTCTGGATGACTCTAATCTTTTCAACATCTACCTTGATACCTTTTTGGGAGATTTTATGTCCCAACACTATGCCTTCCTAGACCATGAGATGGCTCTTCTACCAGTTGAGCTTAAGATTGGTTTTGACATATCTTTTTAGTACTTGCTCTAACTAGGCTAGTGCTTGGTAGACATCTAGCTTGTACATTGAAAAATTATCTATGAATACTTCTATGAAATTTTCAATTTTCTTCTAGAAGATGCTAAGCATCAATCACTAGAAGGTGGTTGATACATTACAAAGACCAAAGGGCATTTTCTTGTAGGAAAATGTTTCCCATGGACTGGTAAACATTATTTTTTCCTAGTCTTTGGATGCAATGAAAATTAGATTATATTCATTGTATGCATCTAGAAAATTGTAATATTCATGTCCTGTAACTGTGTCGAGGACCTAATCAAAAAATGACAAAGGAAAGTAATCCTTGAATATATCAATGTTCAATATCTGAAAGTCAATATAGACTCACCATTTTCCCCCCTTCTATGGAATAATGACTAAGGGGTTAACCCATTCACTATCTACAATAGGATAGATGAATCCTACATTTAGAAATTTTTCCAACTCTTGCTTAACTATTTCTTTTAGTTTAGGATTGATCCTTCTTTGGGGTTGATGTCTTGGTTTGACTATAGGGTCAGTATATATTCAGTGTTGGAAAATGCGCAAATCAATTCATGTGATCTCATCATACGACTATGCAAAGGCTATGGGCCATCTATTTATCACTTCCAGTAACTTCATCTTTTGTTATTCTTTTAAAGTGATATTTATTATTACCAACTTCTTATTGTTTAAAAATGCATATTCTAAAATTTTTGATAGGGCCTTTGTTCCAACAGATCTAGTTTCATAGTTTTTGGAATCTCCAAACATCCCCAAGCTATCTCTTCTTCTTGATTTATTCATGAGTGAAAGTGCCTTTCCCTTAATTGCTCCAACTTATCAATTTCTTAAATGTAGGCACTAACAATTTATTCCTCTAATTCCATGTACTTGTAGGATTATGTATATTCATTTGTGATTAGCCACTAGGTGCCTTGCTATGTGGCTACCACATATAAATAATTTTGCACACATACTTCTTCTACACATTTATTACATTCTTTTGTGTCTTCTTGTTTAATAGCCCATATTCGTTGCATACAATTACACCCATTATCACTGTATGCAATACATGAAACTCTTCGTCTTTGTATGATGTCAGCTTCATCTTCCTTAAAAATCTCCAAGGATAAGTCATGAATTCCAAGCTTAGTGTCAAAAATGCTAAGCCAAGCTCTTTCCATAATAATTGGAAATTCTCCCTTATTTTTTTCCACATGAATAACTTGAAAATCTATAGGGTAAGACAAACTATTAATGGTTGTAATTACATCATCCACTTGTCCTAGTGGATCTATGATTACCTTGTCTGCAAGCTATAACTAGATGTTACTTTCCTTTAGCAGTAGTAGATTCTAGTCCTAGTAGATGTCTTGTGAGATCAAGTTCACTCCTAACCTAGAATCAAGTAGAGTTTTTCATGGTTTCTTTCTTGTTGTCTATAGGTAAACTAAGGAACTTTTTGAATAACTTTGCTTCTATGGAAGAGCCCCTTCCTTTATCCAATGAGTGATCATCTAAGTAAGCATGACAATCATGACATTTGAATTTGATTAAGACAAAAGCTTGTTACGTTGAGTAGGATTTGATGTAGATGGCTTGAAAGTAGATGTATTCCCCATTTATCAAATCTTTTCAAGGCTGGTTCAAATGAATGGTCATTTCTCAAGTTGTGCTTTCCACACAATTGTCTCCTCTTGAAAATTAATCATCTTGGTTGCATTCTTTTACTATGTTTGTGATGGTAATTTCCCTTATATGACAGGAGGTGTCACTGGTGGTAGAGTATTTAGATGTTGATTTGAACTAGTTGCTGATGAATGCATGTACAAGTTTGGATCTATTCTTAGTGGTGTTGGTTTGTGGTACTCTATGGGGTAGTATTAAGAAGTTTGGATAATAACATTACTAGGGGAGATTTGATGTTGTACAAAATACTCATATGGATCTAGTTGCATATATGAATATTGTTGGTGATGTGGTGGCATGTTCCATGATTAGGATTGTTGCCACTATTGATAGTACAATTCTTGTGGATATGGTAAAACTTTGTTGGGATAGTATGTGAGTTGAAAGTTCTACCTATAGTGACCTTCAAAATAAGGTAACCTTTTGGGAATCTATTTTTTAACAAATCTAGGATTAAGTGCATATGTCCCTATCTCCTATAAAGGATCCATTACTAGACAACATTCTTTTGGATTTTCATACTAACACACAACACATCCTTCCTCATTGATGGAGCTTTTTTCTGAACACTCAACCACTAAAGCCACTTTGTCCTTTTATCCAAAATCTTTCTTCTTTTACTTATCTTTGCCTTTTCCAAAGGCTTTCTCTAATCCCTCCTCCATAATCTTTAGGATTTTCCTACATCTTTCATCAACTAAGTCCCATATTTTTGCTACTTATGTTATTACATTGATGACAGAATTTTGGAATCAGTAGATTTTTCTTCTAAATTAATTGATCCAAGGTCTCATCCTCCTATGTATCACAAATTTTTGCATCCCTTTTTCTAATAAATGGGTCTCTATTGTACTCATTAGCTGATTATCTCTTTCATAATTCACCTTCCTCCTTGGCCACTTCATCAATTAATATTTGGATTCAATGGGTAGTCATTTAAGATAATTGGCCTTGGGAATAAATCCCAAGGGTCTCTCTAGTCTTGTTTTATAACCCATCTACAATATGCTTGAGTTGTTCCCATTGTGAGAATCCATGGCCTGGGCATCTATGCAGTAGTGAATAGCATTTGTCCATTTCCACATCAAGGGTTTTATGAGTTCCTTACTTCCATCCTTGGATTTATTTTCTTAAGTTATACACCCATGAGTAGGTTTGGTACTTATCATTGAAGATGTTTAGCATGATACTTCATCTTCTAATTGATTCAGGTTCGAGTGATCTATATCAGCTCTTTACCTCTTTCACAAGTATTCTTGGAAATAACTTTAACTTTTTCTAATTACTTTCAAAGTGTAGTAGGGGGTAGGCATTGTGGAAAGCTTGGAGGTGGTGTTGTGGATTAGCATTACAACCACCCTCAAATTTTTACATGTTATTCATATCGAGCCATTTGATACATCTATCCCTCACATGCTTGGTTGATATGTGTATAGCTTCCTAGATATTTATCATGATATGGGTTGTTATTAGGGTTTCATCATCATAATCGAGTCCATGTGCTGTTATTGTAGTGGTGCCCCCTTCTATGCTCATCTCTTTCATGATTATCTCTTCGATCCCTTTATCTTCTTTGCTAATATCCTTCATCTTTTGAATCAAAGTGTCTTGAATTGATGGTCATGAGTTCTTCTTTCTTCTCTATCATAATCTCAGTACATGTATCTTCTTCTATCAAAGTCCATTGGCAATCATGATGAGGTAGATGAGGTAGTAGGAGAATGATGTCAACTTGTCCTCCTTTTGTGACTCCTATGTTCTCCTATATAAGCCTCAACAAAAAATCTTGGCCTTGAGTCTTGCTTAGACTTTGAGTCAATAATCTCCATTCTAGGTGTCTATACTAGAGTGAATTGAAGTTGAACTTTTCCAAGTTCCTCAAGTTAAATGGTAGGTGTTTTTAAAGGTTCATGATTCTAATGGAGCTATTCTATGATGAATTCATCAAAATCAAGTTCTTCTAAGACATTAGAAGTGTTGACCTGCTTTCCTTTGTTGTGTAAATCTTTGATATCCAAAGCAGCATATTTCCTCATCTTCTATTTTTTGGATTCATAGGGTCTTGTCATATGATGAGTCACATGGTACCCTTCTTGAATTTGATCCAAATGCATTCCTCTTAATGTAGTTTGGAGCCTACTAAGTGCTACACATTCTGGAGGTAGGACTATGTTGCCTTGGATGTCTTTCCATCTCATTAGTATATCATGATGAAAGATAAAAGTAACATTTGGATGATAAGGATTAGTGTAAGCATAAGTGATTCTTGTTTACATTGGCATCCCTCATTCTTCTTCTTCATTAATTTTATCATTGCTTTTATGTGGTTCCTTGGTAATTGATGTTGTATTCTTGTTTAAAGCCATGTTATGATTTAAGACATTTTTTTAAGTGTTCTTACTTCATAGTTATGAATTTTAACATTGAGTTTTGATACAATGAACTTTGTGAAATCAATTACTCAGCATACATTAACTAGTTCCTAGTAATGGTGCCAATGATGAGCAGTGCAACAATCCAACGCCCAACCGTACAAGTCACAAGTGTTTCACATGTGACCAGATCATAATCTGTTGATGATACAATGTGATTTTGCTAGTAATTGGTTTAAGTCTATGACCATTATCTTCCCACGTAAATCTAGTGAAGTCTACATGTATGGTTTAACTCATAATGAGGTGTATGATAACTGATGTTTGAGGGCATTATTACTCCTAGTGAACATGGTGAAGTAAAAAGAGTTTCTAAGTCTAACTAAAATAGTAAATAATTCTATTCTATCTTAAGGCAATGAGTATCTAATCCTAACCTTCCATACACACCCTAGGCTTCATGTAATTACTACTACGATTACCAAGTACTTTGCTACTAGGCAAACCAAGTGATAGCACTATTAGGTTATCAAGAAAATACACTTATGTTCTCAAGATCGATCATACTCATTCTACTTAATAATAGTCATGGTAAAGTGCATGGGAAAGTAAACATTAACTAAACATTATTCTAATTAAGATAGTAAACTAGGAGAATTCTACAATAGTATGAAATAGCTCGATCTTTATCACTAGTCACATTTGTGCCCAAGTACAAGATGCTCGAATAAAGACTTTGTACACTATGTGACACTATACTACGACCATTCACACTTCTAAGTGCTTAGAAATAAAATCACAAATATAAGAGTTACAGTATTATGAAATGAAAACTTATGTGGATCTGTGTGCCTAAGTGTTATATTTCTAGGCTAGCACACATCCTGTGATATCACATATATGACAACGTAGCTAGTGCTACAATATCAGAGATATGATATCATATATCCAATATCGTAGTCCTTGGAAAACTTGATTCTATCAATAGGGAACTAAACTTTATGAAGAAATGACCTGAATATCTCATTCATGAGCATACAAAAGGTGGAGATTGCTTTACAAAGTTCAAAGGCCATTATGATCCTTTCAAATGACACATATCTAGTCACATAAGAAATTTTTTCCTTGCCTTCCTTTGCAATGTGAACCTAATATTATACTTACTAGAGGTCTAGCTTGGTGAAATAGCATGCCCCAACTAGTTGGTCAAACAAAATCAAAAATTAGAGACAATAGATACTTATTCCTTATGGTATTCTTGTTTAACAACTTATAGTTACAATAGAGACATAAAGTTCTGTACTCCTTGATGATAAACAATACAAGTGTATCATATAGAGATTCTGACAAATGGATGTAATAATTGAAAATTAGAATATCTAGTTGCTACTTTAGCTCCTCCATTGCTAGCCCTATTAGGTGATATGATCTTTAAATAAGAGGGGTTGTACCTAGCAACAACTTGATTTTTTGATCTATAGCCCTTCTTGGTGGTAGATTTCTAGGTAGCTATTGGTGACATAATGTCTTGATAGTAATCTAGGACCTACAAAATTCATAAATCAAAATTTAAATAAGGCTCGCTAACCTTTTTAGGTTTGCCCATCTACATGGCTAGGAAGAATCTACATGTAGGATCTCTAGTTAAGCATTTCATAATTATTGGGAAGATGATGTAAAGACTATAATTCTTATCCTTCTCCACTTGTGCCATATGAGTTTTAATCAAACAAAAAAAAGTTCTCATAAGATATGAAGATTAAGTTGAAATGTGAAGTTGTAAAAATCTTTACCTTGTCTATGAACTCTTACTCTAAAATAATCTCAAAGAAATCCATGTCCAAAATTAAGTCAATAACCTCTTTCCAAGATCCCACTTGGGTTAAAACATTTCTACTAATATTCACATATTGAAGGGGTCAAAATTTTGCATGTTGGAGGAGGCTTGGACTACATTCACAACTAGTTATAAGTTCCTCACCATAGATGAACTCATGTAATTGGACTTACCTCATTGTTAATTAGGGTACTAAGCTATCTCAAATCCATAATGATTGAGGATAATTGAACATGATGTAGTTTATTGAGGTCTATCTCATGGAAACCTAAGGCCCTTTCCTTTTTGATAATCATATTAAACAACTCTATCCTAATAGCCAACCTTCACTATTCCTCAAAAGTGTTATAATTAGTAATTTGTAGGTATGATTCTAGGTGATATTCTAGGGACATTAGCTACTTCCCTAGAGCCTATGCTTACCTATTCTTAGTCCTTCCTAAGCTAAGAGGATATTTTTGTTACAAAAGAAACATTAAATTGATCCCTTGAATGACCTTCTAGATAATTATTTCTTCTTACCACCAAGTTGCCACTTGCTCCCAGTATCCTATACATTTTGCTAGAAGCTTTGGTTTCTTGAATGGCCTCTTGCAGAATGATTTCATTACTAATTTAGTTTAGAATCATTTTCCACCTTTGTAGAACCTACATCCATTTTCTAAGACTAGGAAGGTGTACCCTACTTTTCTTTTCCTAGTTTGTCATCTCGCTTTATAGTCTTAAAATTGAGGAAGGTGCTAATTATCATAATGGACTTAGGAAAAGTTGCAATTCCTTGATAACATAACTCCATCTACATCCACAATTGCAACATGTTTACAAATTTGAAGAACTAATCCTAATCTCTCACATTAATAATTAGTAATATTAGCTCTTAGAAGGCATTGATGTAGTTCTCAATCTTGCCAAAGTATTTCAATAACTTGATTTTGGTCCTAGCTACTCATATTGAGTTCCTTAAGTGAAACTATTTGATCAAAGTCATCTTGAATTTTTTTTCCATGTGTTCACCATCTCACTTGTAGTATCCATCGACATGAAGAAGGCTAAGCCACCATAGATTTGCACTGTTGATCAAGTACTTTGATGTAGGGGACACCTTCTAAGTCATAGGAATGCTCTTAGTAGACAAATACATATACACCTTATGGAGGAAGATATCAATCTTTGCATTACTCCTCTCATCATCATAAGACTTACATTCTCTCAATTCAATTTGGACCATCACCATGGGATCTTTAGCAAGGAATCCTACTAGGAAGAACTTTAGGATGATGATGAGCATTTACTAGACCCTATGCCCAACCATACAAATCACTAAGCGTTCATGCATGATCTGATCAAATTCAATGGACTTATCGCATTCTAAGTACACTGGTCTTTAGGAGGTGAAACTTACTATTGTAATCATTGTCTTTCCTATTACACTTGTGAAATGCAAAGGTATGGTTAACTACAACTTAGGCATATGATTTTTATCATTTTTATGTTTTATGTTTTAAGTCACCTAAAAATAAAGAATAAAGAATTATATATTTAATTTCTAATTTATCCTAACTAACCAACATTTAACGAATGCTAACATAGGCAACTATTCCCACTTGTTGTACACATATTAAACATGTTTAATGCTACTAGGTTACCAAACATTAAGCATTACTAGGATTAGCAGGCACCAAGTGTATGCTCAAAGTGGTCGTACTTATATGCTTAATTAATCACTATTTAATTTAACTTAGTCTAGCTTAATTAATTACTTAATTAATTAAACCATTAAAGAAAATTTCTTAAAATATTAAATGCATTAATGAAAAAATTAATCTATTTCAAAGTGCTACAAGGTTTATCATAAAGCTTATCTTTATTACTACACATACTATCATGCTCAGGTACAACAATGTTTGAATAAAAATTTGTACACTCTTTGACTTCTACTATGGGCACTTAGAAAATATTCTAGCTTCCAAGTGGAAAAACCACTAGACCTTCACTAAAACTATGAAACTTATTACTATAAATGTAGTTATTAAGCACATATTTATAGGTGAAAATAGACATTGTGTCGATGCAATCACATCAACACATTAAATCATACATCAACACAATCAAGTCAATGTCAATGGAGCCACATCAATGAGGCATCATCTATGTAACCCTTTACATGACTCATCATACCCCCATGACTAAATGAAAACTCATTCTCAAGTGAACAAAAGGAGGAACAAGCTTCTTCCAAAATTTTTGGAAGGTATGGGATTATTGACTAACTACTAACAAACAAACACACACACATACACACACACACGTAAATAAATAATAAGTGCTCAAGTGTATGAAATTATAATCATTACAAAATTTTGGCCTTCAAGACAATAAAATTGAACACTAGGATAAAATTGATAAACACAACTTCATTGATGGTGCATAGATGAGAAAGAAGTTCAAACAGACCAAGGTAGTGAACTCTCTTGAGGCTCCAAAGGACCTTCTCCTACTCTAGGCACACATGGTGATTAAGGTAGTTGTGATTGATCTAAGGTAGCTACAACTTCTGGTAGAAGATGAAAAGCATCCAAAAATGTCTTCATCTCCTCCTCCTTACTCCTAGGATCAATCATGGTCCATGTCACATTGTGAGTGTGGGCTAGTGTGGGAACATCCCAAGAATAGGACATTGCTAAGAATAGCTCCTTTGCATTTGTCAATGAAAAGCTTGCATTCAACATCAAATGCCTTTACTACATTTTTTCACTCCTGGTAGTCACTTATTCTCCTAGCAAAGTTTTCAACTAAGAACCACTAATTAGTGAAACGCTACCTAAGTACATTAAGTTCTATATTTACCACCTCAAGATTCTACTTGGTTTCTTTATGTGTCTTTTACTCAGCTTCATAGAACAAGTATGAGTTGGACACTTACTTCTCCAAATTTGATTTTGACCTTCATACTATCAGCATTTCCAGGTTTTAGTAATAGATGTTGGTAAGCTTCATATACTTAATCATCTCCTTAATTTACACCTCCTTTACAAAAATTTCTACCTTGTCGTACTCATTTAGGCCATCAAAGATGGACTGCCATATGTCACCTCCTTCTTGGAGCTGCTGGAGGGTCTCATTCACCTTCACCTTTGCTAATTTGATTTCTCATTCATTAATTTCTTTTTGCAAATCAACCTAGTATCTATAATGGTTCATGATCCTTTCAAATTTCAAGGCCTCACTCTTCTAGGTAGCTATGTTAATTGTAGATTTTTGGTCAAGGGCATAGACTTCCTTCATGGAGAGATTGAAATTTTCTACTACCAACCTCCTTAAATCCATTGACACCTTGGGAAGCTACTCCTACAATTTTCACATGTAATTAACCATCTATTCTTTCTAGAGCTCAATGGCACATAGGTGTTGATTTTATTTGGTCAAACTGGCATTCTTCCGATGCACCTCTTTCAAGTCCTTGTTGATGTGATAAGTTTTTATCTCAACTAAGGACTTATCAAAGATTGTAGACTCCCTCTCATACTCAACCTCTTAATGTTTGGACTGAAGCTACCGAAAATCTTCATCCCTTGTAATTACCTCACTAACTATAAAGGCATCAGTAAGACATGCTCTCAGATAGATGACTTCTGTAGCTAGGCATTGATTCTCAACCTTGGTCATTTCAAGTTGCATATTTGCAATTATGCACTTGCCCCTTGCTTCCAAGAACATCGACTAGGTAGCAAAAATATCTTCTAGAAGATCAAAGACCTCTAGAATCAATTTTTGGATTCCCACTAGTCATTCTAGCAACTCCTCATGCTAGGCTATGCTAAACCTCCTACTAGCTACACATGAAAATGCTTGAACATCTCTAAGTGTATCAAGGTTGGGTACAAACACTATAGGAACATTGAGGACTTCATACACATGGTCTAACACTACCTTTGCTGCCATTCCATACCCTTGGTGCTACATCACCAAGATAGTGGTCCCATCTCCCTCCTTCAAGTGCACCAAGAAGGTAGCAACATTCTCAAAAATTTCTAGAAACTACTGGTATCTGAGAATGGACACTATTACCTCCTAGACACTAGGATTTGAGCACACAGGCACTTGCATTCTTTAGGAAGAACATGTAGGTGTCAGGTCTTCTAACCCACTTATGGTATGATGGACCATAGTGAAATACACATGTTCCACCATAGTGAGTACACCATACTTCTTACGATCTGCTCCATAGCATCACTAGGTCCACTCCTTCTTTACCTCAAGGTCTACCTAAGTTGAGATCACTGCCGAGATGGTTCTAGTATCAAGCAAGTTAAGATCTTGCACAATTGCTTCCACCGAGTAGGATATGCAAATTTCCTTAATGCAAACTATGGTACCTGGCTACTAGTTATTCTAAAAGAGGTAGGTCTCTTCCATGTACCAGTTTCCACTGAAATAAGTGATTGGCCACATGGGAGAGGTCTATAGTTGAGCTTTTACTTCCTCTAGAGCAAACTCTAGGAACATCCCAAAGTTCAATTCTTGAAGAATTGAACATTGAATATCCCTAAGGTTGATTTGATCAAGGAAAGCACAAGTCAAGGTAACTTCAAGTCTTGGCATGGGATCCAATGTCTCATCTTAGTGAGACTAATTTTTTTCCACTTCTTCTAGAATCTAACAAATAGACTCTTCTTTGGGGTTATCACAAAGAGGTCTTGTGGCATGAGTTTTGACTTCCTACCCCCAGGGTTATTCTTGTTGGCCCCTTTGAGTTCTAGGTTGCTTATCCCTAGTTTAGGATGGTCCTACCTCTGGTCCATGCTTTGATCTTGGTACCATCTATGACCACAACATGATCAAGAATTAGCATATAGTGTGTAACTCATAAAACTAAGTACCTTATCTCTTTAGCAATAGTTACACTTGGCTAAGGTGTGGTCATGGCATATTGAACTTTTAATATTATTTTGATGTCATTTTATTTAAATTTAGGTTACTAAAGTTTTTTGGAAGGGTTTAAATTCCATAGGTTGATGATTTAATATTATGTTATTCATTAAACACATGGAAAAGTTTGAAAAATTTTGAAAAATTTTTTGTTAAAAACCTAGGGTTTGTGGTCATATCTCCAGTAGCTAGAGGACTAAAAAAGGACTAAAATTGGAGAAGCAATGTGAAAGATATGGGCTCTGGAAAGTTTTGGGCTCTGAAAAATCACAAAATTTCCCCTCTTGTTTGAAGCAAAATGGCAAAAACCTAGTAAGTGTTGCACTCTATTTATAGTATTTTTTCCATACGTCAATGAGGCTATGTTGACTTCGTCATGTTGACACAAGATGTTTTGTCTATGGAGCTACATTAACACATCTATTGACCATTGTTAACTTGTTAAAATTCAAGAAATATAAGGAATTTTTACATGGAATTGAAGTCTTTTGAAAGCCCACAAAGTTAAGAACATGATTAAATGCATGAAGAGGACTTTATAGTTCATAAAAATGGAGGTTTGCAATTGGAAGTATGATGAAGAAATGTCTTAAAGGAGTTCATAGTTGGATGCATCAATGAGGCGTATGTGAGATTTAATTAGAAAAATGTCTAAGGGTAAGGAGATTAACTATTCCAACCAAGGGATATGCAAGTGGGTCTTCCCCATAGTAGGCACATGTACATTTTACCCTTTCATAACCTTAACTAAGGAGTCTATGGGCTTCACACTTGATTAATGATCATGAAAAGTTAAGGACCTAATTTGGAAGAATCTATCTAAGAATTTCAAGATATCAAACTAAGACATTGAACAAGACATGAAAATTGGCAGTGAGGTGAAGAATGAAAACCATTGATGAATGAGGAAGAGAATGAAATGGAATTCCTAATCTTGGTCATATGAAGTCCCTTGTGGATTTCATGTTTAATGATCTGATAAAGTCCACTCTTAGTCTAGATCAAAGCTAACCACTTTCAATGAATTCACATCACCACTCTAAGACTAGTCCACCCCTCAAGATACAAAAATGCATCCACAAATTACACACCATTTCGTATTTGAGAAGAAAAGATAAGAAAAAAGTGAGAAAGTGCCTTTGTTAGATAGGAACTTCAGGCATGGGTAACATGTTGTTCTAGTCCCATAAGTAGTGCTTGTAGCCTATTATTTTGTCTAAAGAGTGTGCCTTGAATTTCCATCATATTTTTTTGAATTTTATGTTTTTATGAATTTTTGGATGGGAAACACACCATGCAAATACTTATTAACTTCCTATTATTGGTCAACACAAAATGGTAAAAAATCCATGAAAAACACTCATGCACTCAAGTGAGTGGAAAGGCATAGAGAGTGTTGAATCTCCTTGAAGTGACAACTTTTTCAAATCATTTGAATTTTTTCCAAATTTGAAAACTACCAAGGTCACAAGTTTGTTAAAGTTTCATTAATGAAAAAAGGGATTTCATATTCCCAAAAAAAGGAATACAATAGAGTTGGTGGATGGGTGGATGATGTGGACTCACTGCCTATTCCATGAAAAAGAAACTGTCTTAGTCATCAATCAAAAAAGTTAAAAAATAAAAACTAGATATTGGGAATAAAAAACATTAAGTACAAACCACCATTAGAAAATAGCTACAACATCACTGTGTCATATTGGCAACAAAGCACTTCATTAGAAAATAAAAAATAATTCAAACCAAAATAAAGTAAAATATAAAATAAATTATAAAATATTCAAGAAAGTTAAAATGTGCTAATGATATTGTAAAAAAAATTGAAAAAATAACAAAGTATAAAATAAAAAGATATAAAAACAAAAATAGTATAAAATAAAAAGTGTAAAATAAAAAAGTAGAAAACTAACCACTATTATGGTCAGCATGGATGGCCATCTTCCCCATGACTAAGTTGAAAGGAGGAGATTCAAAAAATTGAGCAAGGTTGTCCATTTATGGAGATGTTTCTTGCATTGGCTTGCTTAGGCTCATGGAAAGGTTTAAGTTGTTGTATGTTGACCAATTATTTTTTGTTTGGACTCTTAGGTTTATAGATCAACATGGCCCTAGAAAGAAAGGTTTCATAAATGATATAAGGCCCTTCCCATAATGTTTGGAACTTGGTTCAATGTGGAACATGTGTGGGGTTCCAATAAAGGACCTTGTCTCTAGGTTTAAATTTGACTTTTCTTATTCTAAGATCATGGCGTTGTTTGCTAAATGCCTTGTGCACTTCATTCAAAGATAGGGCTACCAATATATTCTCATTTAGCATGTTAAAGTTGATCATTCTTTATTTCCATGCTAGGCTAGGGTCAAGGTCAAGGTCACATATTGTTGAAAGTATTTGGAGGTTGAATTGAATAGGAAGAGTTGGTCATTTTCCATACACTAGTTCATAGGGAGAGTAACCTATAGAGAGTTTCCATGTTGAGCGGTATGCCTAGAGGGCATCATTAAGTTTTTTGTTCCAGTCTCTCCTATATTTACTAATTGTTCTTATCAAGATCTTGGTGATATCTCTATTGGTAACCTTAGCATAATCATTAGCTTGAGGGTGGTAAGGTTTTGTTAATTTATGTTCAACCCCTAGGTGTTGCATGAGCTTGTGAAAAGTAGCACCTTTAAAATAAGTACCATTGTCAGAAATGAGTGCACATAACACTCAAAACCTATTTATAACACTTTGTTGTACAAATTATGTAACAGTGGAAGATGTACAATGGATGAAAACTACTACTTCTACCTATTTAGTATAATAGTTAACAATGAATATTATGTACACCTTTTCATTTGACATAGGCATGATGGCATTAATGAAATCAATGTTCTAGATATCAAAGGGTTCCAATGGTTGGATCCACTACTAAGGCTTCTTCATTCAAGTGGTCATCTCACCATCTAATTGATAACATTCACAAGAGTAGATGAATTGGTGAGTATCCCTAAAGATTGTTGGCCAATAATACCCTACCATCAAGATCTTAATAACTGCATGTCTCACTGCATAGTGATCCCCATGAGGGCCCTCATGAGCATCATAGAGAACATGTAGGTGATGAACATCATGGACATACCAATGAACCATGCTATTAATGCATGCCTTGTAAAGATGTCTATTGATTTCCATGAAGTGTTTGCCTTGATGAAGAAACTATTATTTCTTCTGGTGGTCTAAGTCTTGTGGCATCTCTTGAGTGAGAAGATAAGTGAGGATTCCATCGTACCAGTTCAGTTTAGTGGGCACTTGTTCAATTATTGCACTAGCAAAAGGATCTTATCAAGAAATTGATTAGAGAGTGGGCTCTCCTCATTTTTTTATCCCATCATAATCAAGATAAGTGATCAACAAGCACATTCTTAGTTTCTTTTCAATCTACTATTGTAAGACCGAACTCCTATAAGATCACTAGCCACCATATGACATGGGGGCTCACCATCGGCTTGTTCATGAGGAAGCAAATGGCACTATAATTAGTGTGCACAAATACCTTTTATCCAAGCACATAGTGCTTAAATTTTTCAAAGGCTTAACCATTTCCATTAGTTCTTTTTCTATTGTGTGTAATTGAGCTGTACATCCACAATGCTTTGACTTACGCACTGGATATAATAAGGATGTTTCTAATCATTCAACTACATAAGCATAGCTCCCAAGGCATAGATTAATGTGTTCATCATGATGTAAAATGAATAGTACCAATTAGGTTCTCATAGAATTAGAGTTTCTAGAAGCTTATCCTTGAATTTCTAGAATGCTTTTTTGCATTCCTTAGTCCATATGAATAGAGCATCTGTATTTACAAGCTTGATCAATGGTTTAGCAATCTTAGAGAAATTCTCTATGAATTGTCAGTAATACCCAATGTGTAAGGAATTACCAAACATCTTTAATAGTTTTTGTTTGATGGGTTATTACTTGGATGATCCTAATCTATTTAGGATCCACCTCAATCCTTGTGAGATTCTGTGCCCTAACATAATGCCTTATTGGATCATGAGATGGCTCTTTTGCTAGTTGAGCTAATGATTAGTCTCCACAAACCTTTTAAGCACTTGCTCAAGGTGGTCCAATGCTTGCTCAAATGTAGCGTCGTAGGTGGAAAATTCATCTCCAAAGACTTCCATCCTACTACCAATTTTCTATTGAAAATAGCTTAGGACTAACCATTGGAAAGTTGCAAGGGCATTGCACAGACCAAACGACATCTTATGATATACAAAAGTTCCCTAAGGACTTATAAATGTAGTATTGGGTTAATCTTCTAGTGCAATCTAAATTTGATTATAGCCATTATAACCATCCAAAAAGTTGTAATAGCAATGCCCAAAGATAGTGTCCTACATGTAGTCCACAAATAACAATGGCAAATGATCTTTGAACATTGCCATTTTCAACATCCTAAAATCAATACACATCCTCCACTTAACATCTTTCTTTGGCATAATCACAAGTAGACTAACCCACTCATTATCTACAATTGGATAGATGAACCTCACCTTGAGGAGTTATTCAATTTCCTCTTTGATGATCTACTTCAATTTTGGATTTAGCTACAACTATAAGCTACTTAGTTAACTTGATGGAATGAGCAATATAGATGCAATGTTGGCTTATCCTAGGATCAATCTTAGTGAGTTCAGGATATGACCAAGCAAAGGTTGTCATCCATTTTTTAATCATCTTTAGCAACATATTTTTCTACTTAGGAGAAAGGTTAGCATTAATTATCATCAACTTGCCATTTTTCAAAAATGCATATTCCATGTTGCCAAGTAAAGTTTTCAACTCTAGGGTCTCCTATTTAAAATTTTTAGGAATTTCCAACTCTCTCTAGTGAGTATCATTAGGTTAATCATTAGAGAGTTTGCAATGAAATTTCCCTAGTTCATCCATGCCTTCAACATAGGCACATGTTAGGCTCTCAGTTGGTTCCATGTAATGTGTGCTGCTATTGTGATTAGTTGTCAGCCACTGGGTTCCCTCCTACTTTGTGGTTTTTGCATATAGGTAATTTTGGATTTTAGATTCATTTGCACATTGTCTGCATACTTTGATTGATGAGGTTTTGATAGACCATAACTTCCACACACAGTCGCACCCTGTATCGCTATACGAAATGCATGGAACTCTCTTCTTCTTGATCTTTCCAAATGCATTTTCTTTGAAAATTTCTAGGAAAATATCTCTGATGCCCATTCATGCATCAATAGTGCTCAACTAAGCCCTTTGCATAATGATTGGGAAGTCCCCCTTGTAGTTATAAACCTTAATTACCAAAAAATTGATAAGATAGGACCACCCATAGACAATGGTCACAATGTCCTCCACTAATGCCAAAGGAACAATGATAGACTAATCTACCAATTCTAAATGAATTTTTCTCTTCTTGATTAGAGGCAAATTTTAGGCTTTGTATATTTCATGAGAAATCAAATTGACACCAAAACTTAAATTAACAAGAGCTTTTCATGGCTCATTTTCAACAATTTCTAAGTAGATGAGAGGACTTTTAGGATTAGCTCTTTTCTTGGGAAGATTGTTAGCCTTCATCCAATTAGATAAAGTGTGAGTTAACATGACTATGAAAATCTTGGGATGTGTTTGCTTTAAAGGGTTCTTAAAAGAAATAGATGTAGAGGATGAAGGAGACATAGGATAACTAGTTTCATGAGTCAGTGAGGGCTTTGTAGGACTATTAGTTTGGAAGACTGTTATTTTTATGGATCTGGATTCTAAAGCACTCAATGGAGGAACTAATTATAAGTTGATGGCCCTAGTAGCATTACATTGCTATGGATGCATGGAAATATCATCCTACATGGATGGAGTAGGTGGTAATTGGATTAAGGATGGAGGAACATGTATAGAAGGATGAGAAGGGTGATAAGGATATGGGGATTCCCCTCTAGGAGATGAAGAATGAGTTATGTAATACTCTGAAGGGTAGTAGTGATGCTGAAAGGAAGCATGACCAAAAGAGTGACATAGAGACATGTGTTGCGCAACATAGTACCCATACAAATTTGGCTCCTATAAGGGTACTGCTCCCGTGGCAATGGCATCCCCCATGACTGTGGGTGCTACCATTGATGATACTACTCATATGATTATGGTGGAGCTCCACTTGGATAGTAAGCTTTTTGTTGGTGGAACTACGTGGGATTACCTTGAGGATAAGGTAATCTTCTAAGTGCTTACCTTCTTACTAACTTAGGATTCAGAGTATACACCATAGATTCTTACAAGTGTGATACAACCTAGTAACATCCCTTGGGATGTTCATATTAGCAGCTCCACAACCTCCTCTATGATAGTAGCTTTTCCCTTACCCATTTCGTAGGCATGTTCAGCTTCATTTCTTCTCCTATAATCACAATCATTACCTTGCTCTTTGGATTCATCTGCAATTTTTAGAGTAGTTTAGAATTTTTCATCCCAAGTTTCCCACATCTTTTCCACCTTGGCCAAAATTTTGAAAATAGATTTTTGAATCACTGAGGCTTTTTGCTACACTATTCATTAAGTGGTGCCCCTCCCTCACTATCATAGAATTAGACTTCCATTTTTCTAATGGAAGGATCCTAGTTATATTCTTTAGCACTTTTCTGTTTCCTTAATTCACCTTCCTATTTTGTAACCTACTTAATCAAGCTTTGAATTTGATGGACTCTAATTTCTAATAGTCTCCCTTAGGCATAGACCCAAAGGGTTCTCCTTATTTCTGATTATAGTCCATCTATGATATGAAAAAGCTACTCCTATTAAGAATAACCATGATTGGGACATCTTTGCAAAAAGGAAATAATACCTTCCTATTACTATGTCCAAGGGTTTATGTGTTTCTTGTCACTAGCCTTGGGATTTCTTTCTCAAATTGGACACTCAAGAGTACGTCTAATATTTTTCATTAAATAACTCAAGCATTATACTCCATCTACAAATTGATTCTAACTACGAAGAGCCAGTAACAACTTTCTTCTTCTTTTGTGAGTGCCTTGGGAAACAACTTAAGTTTCTACTAGTTATTTTTAATATTTTTCAAGGCATAGGCATTATGAAAGACTTGAAGATGGATCTGTGGATCTAAGTTATATCCCCAATCAAATTTGGTAATATTGTTCATATTCAACCTCTTGATTCTACCATCTTTTACATGCCTGGTTGGAATTCTAACTATCTCTACATGTTTAGTATACTTCAAGTTACCAATAAAGGCTCATTATCATCATGATTTTGATGACACCTATGATGTTCTCTGCTACTCCCTTGTTCATAGATTTGATCATTGTCTTGTCATTCATCTTCATCATGGTTTTCTCCTCTGTGGTTTCAATCAAGTTCAAAGGAGGAAGAAGAAGATGCTAATGAAGATGATGAAGAGGAAGAAGGATCACCACCATCATGGTGTCTACCACCTCCTCTCCACTTGTTATGACCACGAGCATTAGCTTTATCATCATCACAATGCTTGCTTGAGTACCTACCTTGACTCCCACTCTTGGGGCCACTCTTGCTTAAACAAGGATTGTTGATAGCAAACTTTAAATTCAAGTTTAAGCCCCCTTCATTGAAATCAAGGATGGAGAGTCTTCATGTTGAGAACCCTTAAAGGAAGGATCCTTATTATCTTTTTGTTTTAGTAGGATCAAAGGGTTAGTGAACTATTTTTCCATTGTAGCTTCATTAGGCTTCTCATGATGCCAATCTCTTTTGCATTGTGTTTCAATGGGATAATAATCCTAATAGTCACGGTCTTGCATAATGTATTCTTCATGGATATTCTAGATGCCCAACCTCTTAAGATTTTGGAGCAATATCTCAGGAATAGATTGGTCAAGTGGCAACACAATGTTGTCCTCCATGTCTCTCCACCATAGTTGTTCATCCTAATGCAGGACGAAGGTAAAATTAGGTACAAACTCATCTGGATTAATGTACATCACTTTGAATTCTTGGGGCACTAGAAATTTTGATTCATCATGCCTATGAGAAGAAGACATTTTGGATTAGAAATAAATTTCAATGTGCTTTAATTATTGATGAGACGCAACTTGCACTAGGCCGCGATATCGCGCCGCG
>MNCI01002704.1:380441-407135 GCA_015680685.1 Gnetum montanum | reverse complement strand
CCTGGTAGCATAGAAGATAAGCTGAAAATACCAAAAAAATCACATACCTCAGACTTGCTTAACCATACACCGTGACACATACAAGCAAGCCTGGGAAGACAACGAACGATTAACCCCAAGTGTTTCTTGTGGCGTTAAGGCATTTAGTTTGCGAAGTTCGACTGGATCGCACGTGTACGCTCGTATTCGTATGGTGGAGTGTAGGGGTACCTCGCCACTCATCAATTATGATTATTATTTTTTATTTTTTAAATGATTGCAACTTTAGGGTTTGTTCTAATGATTTTAAATAATTTTCACTAAGTCCTAGATAGCGCATGTAACAAACTACAAATTCCAACAACGACACCAATGATGAGCATTGAGTAGACCCTACACATAACCATGCAAATCACTAAGTGTTCATGTGTGATCCAATTCAAATTTCATGGACTTATAACCTTCTAAGCACATTGGTCTCTAGGAGGTGAAACTAACCATTGCAATCATTGTCTTTCCAATTACACTTGTGAAATGCAAAGGTATGGTTAAGTGCAACTGAGCCATATGATTTTTATCATTTTTATGTTTTTATGTTTTAAGTTACCTAAAATAAAGAATAAAGAATAATATATTTAATTGCTAATTTACTCTAACTAACTAACATTTAATGAATCTTAACATATGCATCTGTTCCCACTTGCTGTACACATCCTGAACACATTTAATGCTACTCAGTTATTAAATGTTAAGCATTACTAGGATTACCAAGCATCAAACATATGCTCAAAGTAATCGTACTTATGTGCTTAATTACATGCTATTTAAATTAGCTTAGTCTAGCTTTCTTAATTACTTATTTACTTAAAACATTAAAGGAAATTGCTTAAAATATTACATACATAAAGGAAATAATTAATCTATTTCAAAGTGCTACAAGGTTTATTAGAAAGCTCATCTTTATTGCCACAAACACTACCATGCTTATGTTTAGTAGTGTTCGAATAAAAATTCAAACACTCTTTGAATTCTAGTATGAGCACTAAGAAAATATTCTAACTTTCAAGTGGAAAAACTACTAAAGCTTTGCTACAACTATGAGACTTTTTGCTATAAATGCAACTAGTGAGTGCATATTTATATGCAAAAATAGACATTTCATTGATGGGGTCACATCAATGCATCAAATCATACATCAATGCAGCCGAGTCAACAAGGTCATGTCAATGGGGCCATGTGAACAAGGCCTCATCAACATAACCCTTGACGCAATTCATCAGATGACATTTTTAATATTTAGCTAGGATACATCCTAGTTCACCCCAACCAAGATGTCCTAAAACTTTCACCTAGGTGGCCAAGTCATCAACCAAATATGCCTTTCACTAAGCCACCAAAAAGGATCCAAAGAGGTTCTTATATAGGTCTAGCATACATTCTAGATGGCCTTCCAAGATAGTGACCCTAGTCTCTACTAAATTTACTTGGTTCTTAAAGTGAAGGTCCAATTCATGCTGAGGTAGGTCCATCTCCTTAAGGACATAGTAAATCATGTCAATGCTATCAGGGCTAAGGGTGGTTAAGGCCTTATCCACCACATCGATATGATTTTAAAGTGTTTGAAACCTAGCCTTTTCCTAGCCAAGTTCCTCCTCAACCATTGAATTTTTGTGATTCTTAACTTTCTTATTAGTCCTACCTAGATCCATCATATAAGAGGCCTCCACATAAGGCCATCAACAATAAGATTTGAGTGGTTGGTAGAAGTTGAAAATGAAAATATCAAAAGCCTCTTACAACTTTTATTAATTGAATTTATCCTAAAAAATGTTGTGAGGCTCTCATATCATCTATAAGAATGTTGTCCCTGACATGTTGTTTGGCACCTTAAGAGTCCCTTAAATAGGTTTAGATTTGGGAAAAATTTCAAGAGATTCCTAAGTGATTAACGACCTATAACACATGTTAATGTTAGCATATGACCTAAGTGACATTTATAAAACTCAACTATACATCACTAACAATTTGAGCTAGATAGCACTTCCTTGCTTCACTCACATGGACATCATGGGGACTACTAGCTAAATCCTCCAAATTTTTTATCATTGCATACTACTAGTTGGTATCATGTCCTTATGAGCACATACAACATTTCATAGCATGTCCCACAACACACCTAACTTAAACCCCAACATAGAGTTGAACTATGAAACCCACCTAGGTAAAGTTCTACTAAGTGAGATACTAAGAAAGACCATAGTCTCTTCGTACTAGTGTGTGTGTTGGCAACCATTTGGAACCACCAATGTTTTCCTTGGTCCCATGATTAGGACCATGAGAAACAAAGGTATTCCTTCAAACTTGAGTTTAAGTTTTTGCTATTCTCTAGAAATACGAAGACCCAGATACCTTTAAATAAATTCAATGATAATAGAGTGAACTAAGCGTAAATGTGTGTTTGCTATTATGAATGTTAAAATGGTTGGGTTTGTATATGAAACTGTAACTGGTTATTATAATAGAAATTCAGCTAACCTTGTTGAATACCATGAATCATTAAAGGTTCATATTTTGCCAAGTCGCTTAGTCTATAAAGTTTCTATAGTACATTGCTTGAAACAAATAAAATTTCACCAAAATGCTTAAGCACAAGTCTGCAGAAATCTACTCCTAGTTTTTCTCAAAGAGAAAGATTTGCAAGAAAATTAGAAATAGAGTGAGATTTAATGAATTTTAAAAGAAAAAAAAAGAAATCAAATTTTTGTATAATCTCAAACATATAAGCAAGATAAAATGAACATGAGGAAACACTTCGAAATAAAGCTATTCCAATTCAACCCAAAGTGTTACAAATTTTCCAAACCCTCTAAGGTCAACAAAGAATTTCATAAAAGACACTCCTATTAACTTATCAAAACACTTTGTAAAAAACAAAATACAAGCTATTATAAGGCTTGGTAATGGTTGTCAAGAATTGCAATAATAGAGCTATCAGAAAAGGTATAACAATTTCAACATTGAACATGAAGGAAAAACTTTAAAATTAAGGCTATTGCAAGTTAGTCCATAATATCAAGATTTTCTAAACCCTTTAGACTTGAACAAACAATGTCCTAAGGACATTACTATTAACTTGTTGAAGATGTTTTTCAAAGGAAAATATCAGCTGTTACATGGATAACTAATAGAAGTCTAGAATTGCAAAAATATAGAGCTATCAGAGCAATTGGAAAATCTCAAAATTAAATGCCAAGCATAGTACTATCTAAATTGTTAGGTAAGAAATTAAGACAAAATGAGAAGAAAAGAACTGACAGGATTTAAACAAAGTAGCTGAATTGATGATGCAATTAACAAGTCATTCTTACAAGTAATCTTCAATACTTCTTCTAAGTTTCCTCCCCTTCTAGTGGCCTGTGAAAACGTATTGAAGAAGTTATTTAAAACAAGTGGAATGGATCTGCGGTGCAGTTTTGCAGAGGTATTGCAAATGTATTTGTATTTAAGCTATATGTTCTACTTATAGATATCAAGGGTGACGTTGAGGAGCCATTTTTGGAGATTGGGATTGGTAGGGATCTAGAGAATGGCATACCATGAATTATATATGATAAAAAATAATTTGGATTGGTTGAGATGCCTTTTCCATGATAAATAAGAAACGGATGATCCCGCTGATTTTGATGGAATGATATTATCTCTCTGCTGAGATTAACGCTTGGACATACCTGCAGAGATTGTTGCTGGAAGTTGTGTGACTTGTGTCAAACAAAGCTGATAATTTACAGGCCCATTGCTTGAATTTATTTACACTTCTGAATCCAAGGATGGTATTTGCTTTTATTGTTTATTATTCTTCTTGAAGGTTGTACGGGTTGCATGCATTGCGATGTGCTGCTGCTCAACATTATATCTCTCAGCTTCCCACTCTAGTGACTCCATATTTTTATTTTTATTCTCTAAATTCCTGTTTGAAGATAAGGTCGTGCTTGATGAAAAGCGGGCATCTCCAGAGGCTACATCACGGCTGACTTCTATTTTTCCTTTTTCTAAATGAAAACATCGAAATGCTTTTGAGTTCATATCCCATAAAAAGACAAATTTGCGCTTTACGATCCAAGTTTTGATGTCGTTGTTTTGAAATATGTACATAGCATATATATCTGAAAATATGAAAACGAGAAATATTCGACTTTTTGCTTGTACCATAATTCTTTAACTTCTTTTGCATGCACCCTAAGACAACACAATTGACATCCACACCTCTTCCAGCATCAATCATGAAAGATTTAATATTCATTGTTAGCTTCAGAACTAGAACAGGTCCAGCTCAAGGCCTAGCGGATAGTCTTCCATGAAGTCTCCAGCAACCCATAGGTGAAATAATCACATGCAACAAGTGCAGGGAACCTAGCATCTGCAAGAGGATTTGTGGGATTTTCAGGTTTAGCTAAACTCCAGCAGAAAATTCCTCTGCCCTGTGCCAAAACCCTAAATAAAATTTTCAACCACAAAGATCACAGCCAAATTTAATGTGGTTCCCCAACTTGGGTAGTCCACAATTGGAGGGTAGATCACTTGCACACCTTCGAACTTTGTTCATCTCAAAATGTGAATTGAAGGATACCACACCGTATACAACTCTAAGATCTTCTCCAAAGTGATTGGATGCCATGAATCTACTCAACCTTGTAAAGTCTCGACAAGCTTAGAATCTAGTTTCTATGATCCTACAACCTTACAACTTAAGCTCCACCTTAGAGTGTTATGGTGTGACACCAACACTCAATCGTGCAAGATCATGATAAGCTCAAGGACGATGCCTTTTCACAAAAACCACATCAACCTTAGAGGGAAACAAAAGAAAAACAAGAATTACTAGAAAAGGATGCAACTAACTTGTTGGTCCTTGCACTTTGAGGTACAACACAACAAATCTCTTACAACAATACAAAAGATAGTACAATGAGGCACATAAATATAATAGAATAATATGCACAATAATTGCTTGATGTTGACACTTGTTTGCATACAACATTTGCACATTCCCCAAGGGAATGAAATCTTCTTATAGTCTTGATGTTTCCAAAATGACATCAAAATTTGTGCAATAACTATCTAACGATCACTAAAGACATCTTCTTTCAGAATGAGACATCCCATTGCATCAAACTTCCATTCATAAAAGACATCTTCTTCACAATGGAGTTGTCTCTAAGAAGACATCTTCTTCACAAGGGAGACGTCTACTATTTCTAAGAGATGTCTTCTTCTAAGTAATCTTTAACTTAGTTAAGATGTCTTCATCATCAAGAAAACATCTTCTCTTGATAGTAGACATTTACTACTTTTGCAAAACATCTTCACTAGTTCTTCTTTAATTTAGCCAAGACATCTATTGTTGTTAGGAGATGTCTTCACCTAATGGTAGATGTTTGCTGATTCTTGGAGACATCTTCTTTGCAATTAATTCTTCAATGCAAAGGCTTCATTTGGAACATCGAATTTTGGCTTTGAAGTCTTCGTTCCTTATCCATGTTTTTTGAACTCCCACATGCTTTCTTAATACCTTCTAGGTACCCTTATTCTTTGAGCTCTCCTTTTGTCTTAATTCATGTTCTTGCCCTAGACACATAACAACCATACAAACATCCTTATTCTTCATTTTTCTTAAGGTTTTGACATACCAAAATGTCAATAATTTCTTTTGTATCCTTGGAAATGAAAGCTTCTCCCCAAGAATCAACATTATTGGGTTCTTTTTGATGTTCATCTTCTACTGCAGACTGGTATAAATCACCCAAAATATGTGAATGAATAGAGTGATCATTGATGAGGAAGCTAAATTCATTTGAAAGCCATGAGCTGTTGCCTTGTAAAAGGCTCTCAAAACATGTTTTGGGCAACAACTAGCCACATATGGGATAAAAGGCCTTCTCATCAACATTTTTCCAACTCACTCTCCACTGCAAATTAAAACTAAAAATTTTTCCTCTAATGGAATCATAAAGTTGATTTTGTGTTTTCTTCAGTTAGCTTCAACTCCTTATATAATCCTAATTTTTTAAATCTCATGCTCACTTATGAAATTAACTTTTCCACTTCAAACATGATTTATTCATTTTCCTCAACATGGTTGTTGTAACTTCTACTATAGCCTANTATCTATATATATGTATTTTATATATTTATTTTATTATATATGTATACATATTATTATTATTACAATTAATTTTTCTATTTATTTTTTATATTTTATATTTATACTTTAATTAACATTATTAAGTTATAGATGGTTGCCTAAAGTAATGCTTAATGTGTATGACATTGTATGGTAGCTATAATTCCGTTCCACTTAATGTGTGCAACTTGTATGTATCTTCTAATTATTTTTTCTTAATTTGGAATAGCCTCATCCATTTTGTCAAAAATTTACTTGAATTTTTAATATTCCATAATTATACAAGATCACCAATTTTAAAAGTTCTTTTTACAACCTTTCTATTAAACCATCTTTTAGTTTGAGAAATATTTTTTAGTAAATTATCCTTAGCTTCATCCACTTTAGCTTTTCTTTTAATAAGCAAGGCCATGAAATTTCTATCCTTATCCATTTTTTCACTATACTTTTACACAAAATCAAAGGCTAAGCTTATAATTTTATTTGTAACTCTTGTAGTCAAGCCATAAACTAGATTATAAGTTGACATTCCAATAGCCTTTTTAAATCCAATATAGTCATTCCACAATGCCGATGGCCAATAATTGATCCAATTTCCTAAATTCCCCTCCATTGACTTTTTGATATAGGAAATATACTTCCTATTTGTGAATTCAACTAAGCCATTCCCTTGAAGATAATAATTAGAAGAAGAAAATAAAAAAAATGGATTTCTCCAATGCCCATTTTATAAATTTTTTGGATTGAAAAGCAAGCCCATTATCAGATACTAAAACTTCAAGCATAGCAAAGTGATTTAGAATATGATCTTCTAAGAACTTAATTACATATTATGTTGAACTAGTCCTTAGAGCTCTTGCTTCAAACCATTTAGTAGAATAATCAATGGTTGTAAAAATAAACTTATGTCTAGCCCTTAAAGAAGTAATTGTGCTAATAAAATTTGAGCCCCACTGTTGAAATGACCTCTTTGTGATTACCAATTTTAAAGGAGCTATAGACCTTTTGATTTTTGGTTCATAAATTTAACAGTTATAACATCTTTGAATCTTCGAGCTAATATCTTGGTACATGGTAGGCCAATAAAAACCATAGTGTAGTGTATGTTGCATGGTTGACTTAGGAGATTCATAAAATAGATTAGTATAATCATGAAAGTGTTTTAAAATAGGATTGATTTGATTATTATGAACACATTCCAATAAAACTCCTCTGATGTACTTTCTATACAAAATTCCATCTTTAACCACAAATTTATTTACCTTTTTGAAGAATGCTCTTTTCTAACTTGCAATAAAATTATTGGAAACCTTCCTTGTAGTAAGAAATTCTAAAATTTCATCATACCAATTTCCTTCATGAGTTTGTAACATACATATTTCATTTTCTTTAGCCATTAACTTAGCTAATCCTAGTCCTTTAATAGTTTTATATACTTCCAATGAAAATATGAAACCTTGAAGCTTTATAAGCTAGTTCCCTCTTTTCAATCCAATTTCATTTTGCACCAATAATTACTTAACTGTAGTCTCTATTAACATAATATGAATTAATGAGCTTTCCAAGTAATATTTGAAATGTAGAAGTGCTTTAATAATCATAGATGCTTATTTCTCTAAATCAAAATAATTTACTTTGGAATCCTTTAACTAATACCCAAAAAATCCAATTGCTTCATCTTGACCTTTATCTCTTTAAGTTAAAATGGCGACAATTGAATCATGTAAGGAAAAAGCATATAACCAAAAAAACTATCAGTTGGTAATAAGAGAACCTTGAAAACTTATTCAATATTATCAAAAGTAGCACACCAACATTAATTAATCTCATAGGATATGTTTTCCTTACCCTAATAGAAGACTATCTTAAAATCTAAGTTGAGGCTACAAACGTCTTTATCATGTTGGAGAAGTAAGAAATGGTAATTGTGATTGTCATGTCACACAAAGAGTAAGAGACTATATAGAGGTTTTGATAGACTACATTGGATAAGCTTTGAGGATCCTTGTAGCACCAATCCTAGACTTTATTAACAATCCCAAATAGTTAAGTGTTTTTAGGGATCGAAACAAGAAGAGAAGATGGAATAAACATAAAATAGCATGACAAAGTGGTAGATATATTGGTTAGTGTCAGGTGAATGATTTCAGATATCTTTAATATTGTTGAAGGTGATACTACTATATAGTCTATGCTCATTAGTATTAAAGAAAAGCCAACAATTTGTAAGGATTAACTCCAATAAGTTAAGTATTTGAACCAAAGATTAGAAGAAAAAGTTCTCCAAATTTATGTCCAACTATCAAACCCCACTAGTCTTATGATGATGCCATTAGTTAGTTAAAGCCTAAGTAGCATCCACTTGATAGGGATATGAATGATACATCCTAGTGTAATATCAAGGCTTTGCACTTCAAAAGAACATATTACATTAGTAAAGGTGAACAAAGGCCTTCTTGTAGAAAATAAGAGATTGTCATTCCTCCATCTCATTAACACCTTTCACATCCATGAAAATTTTTAGCTGAAAATATTCTACCATGAGGATCCTTATGGTTATTCTCCTCCCTACATAGTGGCACCCAAAAAGATCTTTGTGAGCATCCTAGAGGACTGTCAATGGATCTGCATTAGGTAAACACAATCATACCAGGCCATTGACATTAGCCTTATAGAGATTACCTTCAATATCCATATAATGCTTGACCTAGTGAAGAAATCTCTATTTCTTTTTATGATCCCATTCTGTAGGAGTCTCTTGTGTGAATAGATACGATTAAACTCATCATACTAATTTGTAACTCTTGGTGTTTGAACTTTGATTGATGTAGCAAAGACAAGTATATTTGGAAATTGATCAAATAAAGATTATTTCTCATCATTGGTATTTCATCTTAATCAAGAAAAATGATTTGTAACTACATTCTCAATTTCTTTTCTATCCACCATGGTGAGATTAAATTCTTGTAAGATCACTAATCACCATATAACATGGAGACTTACCATGGGTTTGCTCATTGGGAAGTAGATTGTACTATGGACCATATGCATAAAAATTTAATATCCAAGGACATAGTGTCTAAATTTTTCTAAGGCATACACCACCACCATGAATTCCTTTTCAATGGTGATGTAGTTGAGTTACATACCACAATACTTTTTCTTATACATTGGAAATAATATGGATGTTTTTTATCATCCATTTATGTAAGCACCTTTCCCAAAGTATAGTTAGATGCATCGATCATGATATGAAATGATTTGGACCAATCTAGGGAACATAGAATTGGAGTCTCTATGCACTTCTACTTCAACTATTGTAATGCTTATTTGCATTTCTCAGTCCATTCAAAGACTGCATCCTTCTTGGTGAGCTCTACTAGTGGTTTGGCAATTTTAAAGAAATTTTCAATGAAGCGCCTATAGTAACCAATATGACTAAGAAATGATCTCACATGTTTGATAATTTGAGGTTGTCTAGTTATTCCTTAGATGATTCTTACTTTTGTAACATCACCTCAATTTCTTTTCCTAAAATCTTATGCCCCAAGACAATGCCATCTTGGACCATTAAGTGGCTCTTCTATTAGTTGAGTTGCAGGTTTGTTTCTACACATCATTTTAGCACATGCTAAAAATGGTCTAGTGTCTATTCAAAGTTAGTACCATAGGTGGAGAAGTCATCCATGAATAATTTTATACCACTACAAATTTTGTACTAAATTATGCTTAATACTATGGATTGAAAAGTTGTAGGAACATTATAGAGGTCAAAGGGCACCTTCTAATATGCAAAAGTCCCTTAGGGACTTATAAAAGTTATCCTAGTCTAGTCTTTTGGCACAATTTAGATCTGATTGTAGGCACTATAATCATTCAAAAAACTATAGTAATTATGTCCTACAGATGTATCTAATACTTAGTCCATAAATATTAATGGAAAATGATCTTTGAACATGGCCATGTTTAACAACCTGAAGCCTATACATACCCTCCATTATCCTCCTTTCTTTGGAACAATAACAAGTGAACTTAGCCACTCACTGTCTACAATAAGATAAATGAATCTTTCCTTAATAATTTTTTCAACTTCATCTTTGATAACTTCTCTTAGCTTTGGATTCAACCTTCTCTCTAGTTACATCTTTGGTTTGATGGTGAAGTTCGTATAGATCTAGTACAAGCATATGAATAGATCTGTTCTAGTCAATTCATCATATGACCAAGAAAATGTTGTTATCCAATTTTTTTACAACTTTTAGCACCTTATCTTTATGTTCTTTAGTTAGGATAACATTGATAATTACTGGCTTGCCATTATCAAGAAATACATACTCCAAAGTTTCCTATAAAGATTTGAATTCAAGGGGTTATTGTTTGAAGTCATCAATGATTTTCAACTCTTCCCAATCCATTTCTACTTCTATGTGGAAGAGTTGACTTTGAATTTACTCCATTTCATCCATCTTATTGATATAAACACTTGTAAGAAGTGGTTCCATGTACATTATTGAACTAGGGCTATCTTCTATAATTAGCAACTACGTACCTTCTAATTTTATGGCTACAATGTATAAGTACCTTTATAGATTTGACATTTGGCATACTTATTACATGTTGTGATGGATGTGCTATTAATAATCCAAATTTTTTCAATGTAATGGTGCCTTGTATCATTTTATCCTATGCATAGAACCCTCCTTTTTTCCATCTTTTCAAAGTCATTTTACTTAAAAATTTCCAAGGAAATATCTTTGATTCCTAGCTTAGTATTAATTATGCTTAGTTAAACCATTCTCATGATCATTGAAAAGTATCCCTTATAATTTTTCACATGGATTACCAATAAATATACTGGATAAGATCATCCACAAATTATGGTAATAATATCCTCCACCAATCCTAAGAGAACAATGATGGATTAATCAAAAAGATCTAATCTAATGTTGCATTTCTTTAATAGAGGCAAGTTTTAAGTTTTATCTATTTCTTGGGAGATTAGGTTTACCTTGGAAATTAAGTCTAATAGAGCTTTACATGGATCATTTCCTACAATCTCTAAGTAGATTAGAGGATGTCTAGGATCACATCTTTTCCTAGAAAGGTGTGCTACTTTATTCTAGTTTGTAGCTACATGAGTTAATATAGGACCTTTGATTTGAAGATGACTTGTTTGTGATTCCTGAAGTAATTGGAGAAGGATTAGTAGCTACATATGCTTGTGAAAGCTTAGGTGAACTATTGGATCTAAAGAAAGCCCTCTTTCTAGACTTATGCTCAAAACCATTTAAATTGTAATCTAGTTGTAAGTTCACAGCCTTTGTGGTATTACATTGTTGAGGCTATAGTGGAATTTCACCTTGCATAAGAATCATGTAAGAATTGCAAATGATGTTGTAAGTTTCTACCATCCATTTTCAATATTTTTCAATGCATAAGAATCATGTAAGACTTGCAAATGATGTTGTAGCTCATCATTATACCCTTTTTCAAATTTAGGAATGTTGTTCATATCGAGCCATTTAATTCAAGTATTCCTCTAATGCCTATTAAGAATATAAAATACTTATAAAATATTTATCATGCTTCTTGTAGCAAGAAGTGGCTCATCATATTCATTATATTCATGGTGGCCTTTGTCATGGCCATGTCTCCTATGATGTGGGCTACTGTGCCATCTTTCCTGATGATGTCCTTTCTATTTTTGTTGTTTTCTACTCTCTCTCATTCCATCTCTATTATGGAATATTCTTTCATCTCCATATTGGCCTGAATTATTTCTTATTTATTCTTGATCACATTTCCTCCTATCAAAGTTTGATGATGAGAAGGATGGTGAAGGTGGAGGACTAGGAGAGTGGTACCAACTTACCCTTTTCCTTTGATCCCATGGTTATTCTCTTAGTAAATAGTTTAGAGACCTTGGCCCTAAGGTTATCCTAGTTCTAGAACTAGTTCTCCTCTCACCCTAGTTATTCACTAAGGTTGAATGCAACCATTGATGATTTGTGTCATCCTCACCAAAGGGAGAAGGACCATGGTGTTGAGATTGTTCTAATGAAAATTTTGGATCCTTCTTTTGTGATTGTGAAAATAGTGGGGTTAGGACATTTTTGTCCTTGGAGGCTTCATGGCATGTCTTCATGAGTTTATCATTTTTGAGTTGGGCCTCTATTGGCTAATAATTTCTAGAGAGGTGCTCCTTTATTAGGTAATATGGGACTATTGTTTCAAGTTCCAACTTCATGAAAACAACCATTAACATGGAAGGAATAGGGTGATTAGCAGGTTACACAATGTTTCCTTTTAAATATTTCTAACATAACTACTCATAATGATGGAGGATGAAAGTAAAGTCTAGATAGTAAGGATTCAAATATGCATATACGACCTTTAGTTGTTAAGGAATCTCATCAACGTCCCTTCTAGTTCCATCATGTTGGTTGAAATTGTTAGCAGGTGTTGAATTAGTCTTGTGAAAAGAAGACATCTTAGTTTTTTTATATATAGTGTGCCTTAATAAAATATTATTATTATTTTCTAAAAGATGATGCATTATATATTTTTTACAATGACTTTGTATGATTCCACTATCTAAAAACACTTAGCATAGTTAGCTAAAATGAGTTCTTAGAAATGATGGAAATGATGAGCAATAGGTTTCCCTACACCTAACCATATGAATCACTAGTGTGTACATATAATATACTTTAATTTCATGGCATTTAATCTAAGTGGTCTATATCTTTAGATGGTGAAAGACGTGGTTACTAACTGATGAGTGGTGAGGTACCCCTATGCCCAACCATACAAATCACAAGCATTCACACACAATCCGGTCGAAGTCCATGGATGGAACTAGTTGTGCATATAAATTGTTATGCTTGATTATAGTTTGCTATCTTCCCACTTGGACTAGTGGTAGCTTTGTCACATATGGTTTAGTCCAAAGTGAGGCATATGATGTTGTCTAATTCTATGATAATTAACTAAGCTAATGAATAATGGAAAATAAGATCTAAACTAGCCTATGTGCAATGAGTACTTGTCCCAATTGTTCGTACACATCTTGGACTTCATATAACTACCATTGGGATTGGTAAACATACGCCACTAGGTGTGCTAAACAATACATTGTTGGATTACCAAATACTTACAATTAAGCAGTTGTGATTAAGTTGTATTCATTATTCTTAATAACAAGAATAGAAAATAGCAATAAATGAAAATATTTAGCTAAAGAAAATAGTAAATAATTAAATAATTAAGTAATTAAAGAAATAATAAATCTAAGTGAATGTGAACATGATGGAAGTAATATCAATCTTTATTTCCAATCATGTAACATGTCCAACTTTGTCACACTCAAACAAAGGTGTCGTATGATTACAAACATCACACTGTGAGCATGCACTAGGAATAATAGATCTTGAATTCAAAAATCTAAGAAAAACTATCAAAAAATAAGAGGTAAAACTATGTCCCAACTATGCATCCAAGTGTTGTATTTTCAAGCTAGCATGGAAGAGAGGATATCAAATATCTAACATCATTTCTTGGGACTTGATATCATGTACTCGATATCGATTATCTAATATTGGGGCTGACACTATGATAACTCATCATACCCTAATGACTGAATGAAAACTCATTCTTGAATTAAACAAAATGAGGAATAAGCTATTTACAAAAATTGGTGGAAAGGTATGAAATTATTGACTAACTTAAATAACAACAAATGGACTTATACATGTCATAGTGGTGCTTTATAAAAATTGGACACAAAATTATAAGAAACAACTTAGGGAAGCTCATGTGGTTCCCAGAGGTAGTGGGTCTTCCATCAGGAACTTTCTTTTGTCACTAGGCTTGTGAAATTTGTAATAATTAAGCAATGCCTACAAATTCTCCTTTTTCGTCCATGGGTTGTGTACCATCCAAACTATTGAACTAATCTATGTTGGCATCAGTATGTTCCAAGGACATGGCAGTTGTGGGAACATCTTATTAGCCTTCACATACTAGGCCGCAAACTACCATCATTCTTTCTCAAAGATCCTAGCTTTCTTTCTTACTTATTATTAATCTATTAATCTCCTAGCTAGTTCTAAGGTGACATCGTTCTATCCATGATAGCTAGCTTTACCACCTTCAATTCTAAGTTTTCCACATGGAGCTTTTGTAAAGCATCTTTTCTATAACAAAATCTTTTTTATACAATGCATAGGTGGTTGCTACCTACTTCTCCAACTTGCCTTTAGGCTAGTCTACTATTAACATGGTAAGTTTGACATATCTAAGGTTAGCCAATGTCATGTACTCTTTCAAATCCTCAATCTTTATTTTTCACCTTCACCTAATTGACCAGGGCATAGCTATCCAAGATAGATTACTAGTCAGGATTTTGCACTGACATCGCTCCAAGACTAGCTTTAGCCATCTAGATTTCCTTTTCATTTATCTACTTATACATCCTACTTAGTCATAGAAGTGTTCCTTCAACTCTTCATGTTTCTTGGCCTCATTTTGTCATGCACTGATTTTGATTACTGACTTCTGTCGAATAGTGCAAACCTCCTTCATGAAGAGGGTTCTATTTTCCCTGGCCAATTTATTGATTTCTTGATTAATCATCATTAATTGTTCTCACAACTAGTGGACACTTTCCTCCAAAATATTCTTTTGCTTTTCAATTATGGTCAACCTTGAATTTTTGGTGGCGAGATGCTTATTCTCTTCTTGCATGGCTATTAGTTCCTTTCTGTGGATATAGGTCTATGCTTCAGCTATAGAGGCATTCTAGAACACCTTTTCCTTCTCTTGTTCTATAGCTTTATTTTCCTTAATCAGCTTGAATAGTTTCTCTATTCTAAATTTGTCAACTTTGTTAGGCATAATAAATTGGATAGGATCACAACTTTTAACTCTCAAGGTAGAAAGCTCTTATTGCAAATGTTGCACCTCTACTTTTGCATATTCTACCGTAACTTCAACCATGAACACTTTTTCTTTAGTGGCTATGAGGTCTGACTATGCTACAATGACATCATTGGAGATGTCAAACAAAGTATTCATTACTTGTCCTATCTAGAATAGTCGATCTAATACATCCTCATGTGTCACAAGAGTCACTGAAATTGCAATGAGCATTTGAGCATCTCTAGTCCCCAGCAGATCTCCTAGAGGCACAACAAGCACATTGAATGATTCCTTGATATGATTTTTTATTACTTCTACTATGTCTGCTACATCTTGATGCTACACTACAACAACTGTGGCACCTTCTCCTATCTCAAGCATCACTTGGAAGGATGCAACATTTCTAGAGATTTGCCTAGACCACTGGGATTCTCCTCCTAATTACAATGAGATCTATCCACTTGTTGAGTTAGTTGAAATGGTGGGCTATACAGCATCATTAATTACTCTAAAAATATTGGAATCATCTCTACTTTCCCAACTAACAACTTCAACAATTTTCTATGGATGGCTCATTGAGGATCTGTAATCTCGCAGCGGTGGTGGAGGAGCTTGTGTTGCAAGGTGTTGTTCAAGCTTATGTTGTACTTTTGTTTCTATTTCTACTTCCTTCTCCAATTCTTATTCTTTACCAAGGTCTTTCCTTGATGCTACAGGTTTGAGCAACTCTATGAAGGAATCATTCTAAGCCTTCCTAGGAAGATTGTTTGTATACCCTAAGATTTTAGCACACATGCATAGATTTTTGATTAGGTAAGGACATGGGAGTAATTTTTTCCCTAAAATTTTCTCCTTGAACTACCTCTAAATTTCTGTGAAATATAATTAAGGTTGGATATGTATTTGTCCATTAAGATAACAATTCCTCTAGTAGCATATGTTGATATCCTATTAAGTATTTTGGTTGAAAAGAGATGATATGTGCCAATCTTGAAGTATATCCTTTCTTCCATAGTTAATTCATTATATGTTTTATCCTCCTTATTGTATGCCTATTTCAACCATAGCTTCCTAGTGTTGGGGTCAAACTTGGCAAGTAGATGAGCTACCTTAGCTTCTTTGTTTGGAAAATTAAGAGCTGCTACAATTTCCTTAATTAAGAATGAGACATTGACTCCACAAATGTTGATAGTGGTGCCTTTTTCTTTGTTGTGCTAGAATTGGTGGGTCTCACTAAGGTACTAGTTGCCACTATCTAAGAGAATAGGTCACAACGGTGATGTTTGGAGTTGTGTCTATATTGCTTCTAGGGCAAACACCATGAACAAACCAAAGTTCATCTCCACAATGACCATGGTCAGCGTGGACTTTTCTTGGATGGCCATAAGGCATCCAAGGAACAACATGAGATTTTGTTCATGCACAGGAGCTAGTGGTTCTATAACCTTTCCTTGGATCAACTTTCCAGTAGCATGAGCCTCTTGATGGATGCTGAAAGATTGGGCTTCCTACTCTTCATGCTTTACAAGCTCACCCTATTGTCCCCTACCACCTCTTGGGTGTTTTGGTGCTCTATACAAAGGTCCTCCCTATGCTCCTCTTTTTGGGACCATCTACAATCAAGCAAAGATCAAGTGTTACTAAGGTGTTGATATTTATCATTAATGGATGTATATCATACTCATGACCTTAATTTCACTAAGTTCTTTAGTTTATATTATTGTAGAGTTAGAAAATTTTTTAGAAAAAATCTTGAAAAAGTGTTTATCTTCTTTCATGGCCCTCACAATTGGTTCCTTTTTCCTTATGTATGGCTTATTATAATGGTTATGTTCCCTTGGGTGAAAAAGATTAAGGTTTCTGGCATTACCATGATTTATTTTTTAGTATAATACTTATAGTTTTTAACATTCTTACCCTTATAATATCCTTCTAGTAATAACAAATTTTAGAAAAGTAGTGTAAGTTTCTCACGCAAGAACCCATGCCCCCCTCCCCATGACTAATTTGAATACTCTAGGTTCATATAGGTTCAAAGAGTATGGAAAAACAGAGTGGTAGAGAGCTATATATTGCAAGTTGTAGTTGATTACATAGAGCTCAAAGCTATGAGAGAAACTTTGAACAACTCCCCTAGCTATAAATGATGAAAATGAAGATTGGGCACTATGGGGATCATATATATAGGTTTTGTGTGACCCGATATCGAGTATCCAATGTCGCATCCCACCCAATATCAGGTACACGTTATCAAGGTTCATGGATAAGCATCTCATGGGGGTACTAAGAATAAGAAATGAAGATCTATGGTTTATGGAAAGGTTTGAGGTTAGATCCATGGTTCTGAGGTAAGTGTAAAATCATTTGGAGGCACTGGAAGTGTGAAAAGGTGGATTCATCAACGTGAAAAGCTTTGGAAGAAGCAAGAAAAAGGACGTTTAAATCAAGGTTGTGGATGGATCAATTCACATGATAAGGGAAAGCATGAAATTTAACAATGAAATTCTTAAAGGTTAAAAATGATGTGGTTGTGTCAAATAAGTACAAGTTACAACAGTTACACAAGTGGATCCTCCCAAAAGCAAGCTCCAACCCATGATGCCCTTATGTAACCACACCTAAAAATGTTTGTAGGCACTAAAGGGGTTGAATATAATGCATACTTATGCAACAAAACACACATGTTAAAACCAAAAATTTGAGATAATAACTCTATGCTACATAAAACCATAAGTTAGGATCAAATGAATAGTGAGATGAGATAGACTATAGAAAGGATTGCAAAAATTGGTACATGAGGTGTCTTACCATGGGCACAATAAATCCTTGTATGTGTTATTAATGGTTAAATAATCATGAGCCCTTCTTTCAAAGATTCAAACCAAGGCCAAACCACATTTTAGTGACATCGCATTGTTTCATCACTTCGACTAATAACCATAAGAATATCATAGTTGCAAGGAGTAATATCACTTGGCATTTTGTCCAAGGAAGGAGATTATTTATGGCACACATGTTTTTTCCTTTTTACCTGTAGAAATTATTTAGTGCCCTTTTATGATACTCTTACTCCCATTTTTCATTAGATCTACAAGGATATAATTATAACCTCAACAACATGATAGCATATACAAAAGTGACCAAAGAGAATCCACAAATCCCCTTGATATCACACCCCTTACATTTTACCTTGGTTCTGCACTCTTCTTCCTAGACATAATGATTATGGATTTCTCTTTAGGTTGAATGATGAAAAAGAATATCATTATGACCAAGGCAAGAACCTCTTATTAATGGGATGATTGGATGGATGACGTGGTCTCATTATCTGAATAATTAGTCCTTCATGACTCAAGAACATAGAGAAAACCTCACCTCAATGGGTAATATGATCATTTTATTCACAAGTGGGATTACTAACAAGAAGATGAAAACAAAAAATAAAAAAAGTTGAAAGGAATAGGAAAAATTGTATCAAGAAATAATAAAATGACAAAAAATTGTAAAACAAAAAGATGGAAAGCACTTATGAATCCTAAAGATTAGAATGGGGGATAACCCCCAGGACTAAACATTTGGCCATGACGAGGATTAATAAGTAGATAGATAGGATCCATGCATGTATAAAAAGTTGCGGTGCTGAACCTTCTTGAGTCCTTGGTGGTGTTATGTAATGAGGTGGAGTATGAAAATATCAAGGGTAGGATGGATGGTAAGAGGTGCAAGGTGGTGATCCCTCTAGGGATGTCATGGGTTGATGGTACTCGAGAGAGTGATAGTGATGATTTGAAGTAGAGGATGTAGAACAAGTTGGAGAAACAAGGTGTTGAACATAATATCCATGTAATTTTAGTGAATAGGAAGGATAGGGCTGATTTTGTGGTGGCCTCCCCCATGACTATGTCTGTTGCCACTATGGTTGATGATAGTGTTGAGGCTAGTAATAAGTCCTCCTAGGATGGTACGATTGGTTGTGGGATTGTCTATAATTATTGTGTGAAAGAGGAAATCTCCTAAGCATGTGCTTTTGTACAAACTTAAGGTTTAATGCACCTACCCAATGCTCATGTAAATGTAACAAGATCAAATAATGGCCCTTTAGATGGTCATATATGCTTATGTCACATCCATTATCTTCATCTGTGGTTGAGTCTATAGCCTCACTTCCTTTAGCTATTTTTCCTATTTGCCAAAAAGTGTTCCTAGCTATTTCTTGGTTCTATATACTTTGTTTATTGTGATCGCTTGGCTTGTTTTGCATGATCCTCTCCTCAACCATCTCAACGATAGTTGTAATGTTTTCATATATTCATTTTGACATTTTATTAAACTTTTTTTCAATTTCATCAATAGACTTCTACATCAGCAAGGTTTGTTATGGAATCCCCTTATCAAGAGCTACCTCTTTCTCTGTACCATAGATATGAACCTCTTACTTTTGAAGAGTTGGATCCTAGTGATTTTTCTCAACATTCTCCCATTTACATATTTCTATTTCTTCTTTTTTACATGCTTGATTAGCTCTCAGATCTAATGGACTTGTAGATCATATAATTGGCCTAGGGAAGACATCCCAAGGGTCTCTCTTGTTTCATTACAAAGCCCATCTATGATGTGGAAACATTTTCTTTCCTTAGGGAAACCATGGCCTAAGCATCTATTCGATAGGGAATAATATCTATCTAAGGCCATGTCTAAGGATTCATGTTGTTCTTGTCTCCATCCTTGGATATATCTCCTTAGGTTGGACACCCTTACATAGGTTTGGCATTTCTCATTGAAGAGTTCAAGAATTGTGACCATCATTATTTTGAATTTGGTTTCAATGATCTATACCAAACTTTGGCTCTACCAATCAGTGTCCTAGGAAAGAGCTTAAGCTTTTTCCACCCACCTTCAATGTTGTAGAAAGCACAAGCATCATGGAAGTCTTGTAAATGATGTTGCAGATATAAATCATAGACTCTTGCAAATTTAGAAATATTATTCATATCAAGCCTAGGTAGGTAACTTTCTTTGCAATGCCTATGAGATATCTTAACTACCTCTGTTATTTTCATTAGGCTCTTAATGGCCAACAAGGGTTCATCGTCATCAAATAGGTTGTGATGAAAATTTCTATTTGGTTAATTATGATGATTTTATGTATGTTCATGTTGATGACCATGAGTGTTCCTACAGGTTCAATTTTTGTTTCTATTTTGACCCTTTAGTGGAGATTTATCCTCATGCCTATGTCCATCTTTATTATAACTGGATGTTGAATAGGAAGAGGAAGATGAAGAACTGGAAGGATTGCCATGGCTTCTATGGTGTTCCCCAAGGTTCCTAGATTTATCCTTTCTAGATTGTCAGGAGGTCTTAGGCCTTGAGGCCTTCCCTAGTCCAAGACTTACTTCATCTCCTCAAGGGTTATCTATCTTAGGTGACTGTAGTATTTGAGTATTGTCAGGGTGATCATGAACATATAAAACCCTTGCATAAGGTTGGTCACTCCAACTTTCCTCACCATATATCTCATTAGTTCTCCAATGAATGTTTTTGTTACATAGTGCATTATTGCTTCCTTGTGAAAGATACATTATTGTTGGCTTGTGATGTGTGTGATTTAATATTTTCTAAAGAATATATCGTTAATACCTTTACAATGATAATGTATGATGTAACTAATCTAGATAACTAGCACCATCCCCAACAATGGTGCCAATGATGACAAGCAAGGTACCCCTACATCCAACTATATGAATCACAAGTGTTCATGCATGATCTAGTTGAATTCCATAGATGGAACTAGTTGTGCATCTAAATCATTATGCTTGATCACAGTTCACTATCTTCCCACTTGAACTAGTGGTAGCTTTGTCACATATGGTTTAGTCCAAAGTGAGGCATCTCATGTTATCTAATTCTATGTTGCTCCTAATGATGATAAAGAGAAAAATTAACTAAGCTAATGCACAAAGGAATATAAGATCTAAACTATCCTATGTGTGATGAGTGCCTATCCCCAATCATTTGTACATGCCTTGGACTTCATATAACTACCTCTAGGATTTGCAAGCATATGCTACTGGGTGTGCCAAATGATACACTGCTGGATTACCAAGTACTTAATTGCTTATGATTAAGTTGTATTAATTCCTCTTGATAAGAGGAATAATAAATAGCAATAAATGGGAATATTTAACTAACAAAAATAGTAAATAATTAAACAATTAAATAATTAAAGTAATAATAAATCTAAGTGAATGTAGCAATGATGGAAGTAATCTCAATTTTTATTTTCAATCATGTAACATGTCCAAGTACATCACACTCGAACAAAGGTGTCATACAATTACAAACATCAAACTATGGGCATGCATTGGAAATAACAATGCTTAAATTCAAAAATCTAGAAAAAACTATCAAAAACTAAGAGCTAAAACTATGTCCCAACCATGCTTTCCAAGTGTTGTATTTATAGGCTAGCATGGAAGAGACGATATCAAATATCTAGCAACATTTCCTGGGACCTGATATTGAGTATCCGATATTGGAGCCTTGATATCAGGTATCTGATATCAAGGCTGATACTATGATGACTCATCACTATTCATTGGCTTCATAATCAACACTTGTATTAATCTATTCATATGACTAAGTGTAAAAGAGGAATAAAATATTTGCTTTTATATTTTTCATTATTTTATTTATCTTGTAGAATCATTAAATAGATGAAAATTTTAAGTATTTGAATTTACTAATTACTTAACTAAATTATCATAAACGTAGAGCATCTATTCCTACTTTCAATACACATCCTAAATGTATACTAATATCACTCAATTACAAAGTGTTTACTACTAGGTGTACTAAGTATTCACTCCTGGGATTACCAAGTGTTAATATATTATGCTCAAAGTGGTCATACTCATGTTGATTATGAATTAGGATATTCAGTACTTAAAGACAAGAAAGTAAATTACATTCAAAGTAAAATGCTAGAAAATAAAGTTAAACTAATCCAAGTGCTATAATGAATAGAAGAAATCTCAGTTTTATTATTGTTCATGCAACTATGTCTAGGTATATATTGCACTTGAATAAAATGCCATGCAATCAATTTGATCTATGCTACTAAAACTCAAAGGAAAATTTTTACTAAGTTTTATAGAAAATAATTACCGAGTCTAGCTAAGGTATTGACTACATGATGCCATAACTACTACAAGTGTGCACGCTTATATAGGTAACAATTAGATTAGTATCAATGCACATGCACCAATGTATCCTAAGATGCATTTTTTACACACCAAAAGGTCCACAATCTTCCTCTTTTTGATGATGTTCAAAACTTAAGGAAATGGGTTAGTAGACATACAAATATCCAAAAATATCCATAACTATACTCTCCTACTTTTTGAATAGCAGAAAAAAGGATAAAGCACATAAGTAAAGCACTAAAAAATATAATAAGACATATAAATTCCTATGGTAGCTAAGGATAAGGATAAGAATTGAGGTTTGATAGTACATGAAATGCTGCAAATGCAAAAGTAAAGAGCAAAGGTATACCGCATAGAGAAAACAAAGAAAAAACACCATATTTCCATAACTCATTTACAAACTTTCATATATCATACTATTCATGCATCAACTATCCACAATTGTCACATCACATTAGTCACATATGTGCAAAGTCCCAAAATCACATATGTAAGAAACAAAAAATATCTCCTTAATGAAAGGAGAGAGAAAACAACCACTAGAGGTCTCAATCACTAGTCTCGATTACATCCTCAAACTTTGATCTCTCTATTTCTCTAGATGGATGATAAGTCTCATCCTCATCATCATCACTATTGGTTTTGGTAAAGCTTGATCTCTGTGTATCCTCATTAGAGAAATCAACCTACTAAAAAGGAGCCCACTTGGGACAAAGCTTTACTCAAAATCAAGATCAAGATGGAGGATCTGATAAAACTAGAGGCATTTGAGTTTAAGCCCATTGGGACATGGTCCCAAAGATACTCTCCATAGCATGCTACTCAAAATAGCTAATGGAGGTACTAAGTGAATAGGCAATGTAGGATCATGATGCTTCCCCTAAACATGAGCTAGTGGTGCCTTAGACTTTGAATCAAATTTCAACCCTGAGTCATAAGCATGTGAAGGGCCAGCTACTGTAGAATGTCATGGTGGAGAAGGAACATCCTCCTCACTATCAAAAATAGAAGAAGTAGTAACCTCCTCAAAGACTAGCCCATCAAAAGTATGTGGAATGCCAACTGCATCCAAATTCTTACACAAGTAGGAGAGGTTCCTTCCAAGCTACCTGATAGCTCATGTAAAGGGTCAAAGAAGTTTCTTCAATGACAAAATGATCTAGACACCTATAGATTTTGATCTTTTTAGCTTTGAATATGCCTTGTTCTTTTGCTTCTACCATCTTATGCTAAGTTCTACTTTGTCTACATCTAGAGGATCCCTCTTCTCAACATATTTTCTAAGACTCCTCTTTCCTTTAAGTAGAGGCATCTCTAGAATAGGTATACCCCTTTGATGGATCAACAAGATGATAAGATAAGGGTGCCCAATTATCCTTTCCTTGGCAAACAGACTTAGCATGTCCTAATAAAGTGTATGTTCTAAATCTAATGGTAGTCTTGTGAGAAGACAATAAAGCACATATGCTTGTGGTGGAAACAAATAATTGTAACTTTTCCTTTTAACCAAAATATTATATAATACGACAAGAGACAAGGTGAAATCATCAAGAGTTATCGAGCTTATTTCAACATGACATCTTTCAAATGTAAAATCCTTCTCAAAAAATACATGACAAAATTCATCATATGCAATGAGCATGATACCATTAGAATAGATGTCCTACATGGAATCAATGGTTACCCTGAGTACATCAGGACTAGAGATTCCAAGGATTTCATTCACAACTTGGGAAGAGACATCAATGATAATACCTACAACCATGAAACTGAATGTCCCAACAATGGCATTTGTAATGAAAATATTGTAATAAAATTCCCTAATTAAATCTTCATGAACTAGAAAATTCATTGCAATGAAGATGCCCCAATTCAAAGCTTTGAAGTAATCCATTAATGCAGCTTGTCTATGAGTAGGGAAAGACCAAGATTGTTCAGTAGTGATGCTTGTGGTTCTAGTAGCTTCAAACCTATGTTGTGTGCTACTATCATGGAATTGTGGCATGTAATTGGACAGTGCACTATTGGAACTACCTCTAGATTTCTTCTTTGAAAATTCGCTAGACATTCCAATCTTCTTGTGGACCATCTCTAACAAAATTACTACTAATGATGGAGCCCTAGTCATCTCTCTAGGGTCAAATGAGAGAATATGATGAAGAAATGAGGGTTTTTTCTTTAATAGTAGTGATGAATGAGGGCTTTGAATGAAAAATAAGACATATTTTATAGAAAGAAGATGTCTTTTCCATGATTAAAATTCACAATAGACATCTTTCATGTATAATAGATGTCTTTCTTGAAGGTACAAAAACTCAAAGAGACATCTTCGCTTATTAGAAGATGTCTTTTAGTAGACATCTTTTATTTTATGAAGATGTCATTGCCAAAAATAGGATGGGGTTGGGAAAGGCTACCAATGGACTATAGCCTTAAAGAAAAATTGTAAAAAAAATAGAAAAAAACTTACCTCTACTTACCTACTACACTATCGAAGTAATGGTATTTAGAGAGCTAGAGAATGAGTTTCCTTCTTTGAGGATTCTCTTATCAACTGAACTTCTTCACTATCCAAAGCTTGGCTTCCTCTTATGAATTTGTTGGTGAGAGTATCTTGATTCCCCTGATCCTACTATTTAATTCTCCATTCTTTCTTGGTTCCTTTGTCCTTTTGAGTTGACATCTAGTCTCCCCTATGATCTTACACAAAATACTTTCTCAATGTACTTTGATAAGACCAAAGAGTCCTATGTATGACCAATTATGATAATACTTAATAATACAATCCCATTGTTTTTGTCCTAACTTGTGACAATAATAGCACCTAATCATCCTATGATACTATGAGAGATTAGGATGATCAAACCATTTAGGACCTTTTTGAAAAATGAATGCTTCCTTTAATTTTGATGTATTGGATTTTGCTTCCAAAGGACCATTTGATTGTGATGGGTTTATTGAAGGTGACTACTCTTATGTGCAGCATCCCAGACCACTCTTGTCATGTGGATTTCTTACTTGTCCTAGTACAATTTGAAGGGATTCCTTTCCCTTTTCCAATCCTTCATTTATTAATTTGATGTTTGCAAATTTTAATTTTTCCTATTCTAAGGATGAGGTTAGCTTTTCATTCTTAGCCCTTACGTCTAAGAGTTGTTTAGTAAGATTTGAAATAGTTAAATTCAATAAAGATATTTCTTGAACGCTAGACTTGACTTTTTTATTTAAATTATTGCAAAGACTTTGAAATGACAAAAGCTCATTACATAAAAGATCAAACCTTTCTTCATCATTAAGACCATCCTCTAATAAATCGACATCATTATCAATGAGGGCCATGCAGATGAGTTGTGAATTTTTCCCATCATCCTTCACTTCTTCATCACTCTACTTTCAATCATCCCAACTTTTATAGAAGTTGATTTTCTTCACCTCATCAGTGGATTTGATCTTAAATTGTAACCTAAAATTTCTAGGACATTCAAAGGCTAGATGGCCTCTTCCACCACAAATCCAACATTCTATAGAAGAGAAGTCTAAGTTAGAATTCAAAAACTTTTACCTCTTTCTTTACCTTTAGTTTGATTGTGTCTTTGCTGATATGTCCCCTTATTCCTTCTTATTATTAGTCATTGTAGCTTCCTAGTCAGAAAGGCAATATCATCTTCACTACCCTCATCATGCTCATAGGCTCCTTCTCCATCGAGGAAGTCTTTAGAGTAATGGGTCTTTCTCTAATGGAACCTTTGCTTATGAGATTCATTTCATAGGCGATGAGCCATGAATTTGTTGGCTGTGATCCCCACTGTGATATCATGGTCGTGATATCCTAGTGGCCGTGATATCACACCCATGATATCGCATGGGCTGCGATATCGCGTACACAATATTATGTCGCACTGCCAAATCTATAAATAAGAGGCGGCTTTCCCAGTTTTAGACATCCTAGTTTTAGAGTAGCGAAGCTCTAGCAGTTTGATCCCTCCAGAGTTAGATTTTTTCCCATGTCTGCCTGCAGTGTGGTGAATGTAATTGTACAGTGTCTTTAGTTGAGTGTGCCGTACTTGGACATGCACCTGACCGGTAATAAAGATCGAGATTACTTCATCATTGCAACATTCACTTTGTTATTTATTTATTTGTTATTTATTTAATGTTATTTACTATTTTCTCTCTCTCACCCTTAAACTCCTAGAACATGGAACAAGTACGACTTGATTACGAGCATTTAAGTGTGACTGCTTGGTAGCCCAGTGGTGTAGCTAGGATCTACGCTTGGTAACCCAGTGGCGTATTTGGAATCTGCGCTTGGTAATCCCAGTGGCGTACCTAGGATCTATGCTTGGTAGTCCCAGTGGTAGTCATGCACGAGGTCCAAGATGTGTACGGTTGATCAAGGAATCCGTT
>MNCI01002704.1:324721-379637 GCA_015680685.1 Gnetum montanum | reverse complement strand
CCTTGAGGAAACAAATCCAAGGATGGAAACAAGCACAACATGAACCCTTGGACATGGCCTTAGAAAGATATTATGCACTGTTAAACAACTGTCCAGGCCATGGGTTTTTCGAGGAAAGGCTAATGTATCATATTATCGATGGGCTACGTAATGAAACAAGAGAGACCTTAGGAACATATGCCAAAGGTCAACTATACGAACTACAAACCCATCAAATCCAAGAGCTTATTAAGCAGGTAGCAAAAGAAGAAGGAGAAATAGCTACATGGGAGAGTGTTGAAAAACATCAAGGGGACCAAAATTTTAACTCAACAATGGTCCACGATCATACAAAGGAGAGATCAACAAATCTCAAGGTGGAAACATCATCTTTGCCAATACAAAAATCATTAGAAGAAGCTAAGGCAAAGATCAATAAGATGTTGGAATGGATGAATCAAAAGTGTGGAGAATATATCAACATCATTAGGGATAGAGTTTTGACAACCCAAGAAGTAGGATAAAACAATAGACATTCAGAAAGAAAGAATAAAGGGAATAAGTGCTCAACTACCAATCCTACGTATGAATGCAACATATGCCTGTATGATCACCCCAAAGGCCAATGCCCAATACTGTTACATCTACATGAGCATTGGGGAAACACGTTGCATCCAGAGTTCGTACAGAGATACTGTGTTCGATCACAATGGCAACAATCCCAGTCATGGGGGAATCCACCCTTAGACTGGAGGCACCCTTCATACCATCCGAATCTAAATGCTTATCACGTTCAACACCTTGTTTCTTCAACTAGCCCAACATACTCTATCTCACCACAATACCATTCTCCACAATACTATCAGCCCATACCTCCAACACAAACACCACCTTGTGCACCTTACATTCCTCCTAACTTTCAACATTCTTATCCTTTCCCTCCTTCCACAATGCCACCAACTGTTTCTAAGGTGTTTGTGCCACAGCAACAACCCACGAACAACACTTGTGCTACTACTACTAACAATAGTGAAGAGCCTCCTCAACATCAAAAGCGTCCTTAAACACGGCCATAGGAAGGGACAACACAATTTTGAGGCCACTGCACCTTCCAACTCAGCACAAGTCCAACAATGTCGTGCATCCTTACCTTCGAACCCAATGCCTCATGTAACTTCATCAGGGCCAGCAACTTACACTCCAACAACCATACGGCCCAATGAACACAACCATGGAAGGTAGCATCCCAATCCTTGCATACCATCTAACGATTCTAAACATCATAGTGGGTCAACTCGTTATCCGAGAGCTACATCGTATGAAGTGCCCCACTGTGCTTATTATAAAGTGTGTGAAATCCAAGGGGATAAGTATGGACCGATTTCAATATTTCCAATATGCAAGGATCCTCATTTCCCATTTATTAATCCTTGCCATACTCAACCGTTTAGTTATGGGGGATACCCCCCATTTCAATGACAAGTTGGATTAATAAATATTTTTCATCTTCTTTGCTTTTACAACTTTTTGTTTTTCAGTTTTTCATTTTTCAACTTTTTGTTTTATCTTTTTGTGTGTTTGTCTTTTTCCATTTTTTGTAAGTAATCTCATCTACGAATAAAACACTCATGTGGATCGTTGGTTGAGGTGTGTTTTATGTTATTAAGTCATGAGTGGTCAATTATTTGAACAGTGAGCCCATTACACCCACTCATCCACTCTATAAATAAAGAGGTTCTATTCGAGGGTACAGTGATATTCTTGAAATTTCTAAAACTTAAAATTAATTTTGTGTTCATTGTACCCAGAATGAAGAAGGACAGACCAAGAGGGAATGATTAGGGTGTGACATCAAGGGGACTTGTGGATTTTCTTTGGTGACATTTGTGGGAGTTATCATGCAATATGGTTGTACTAAGATCCTTGTAGATCTAATGAAAAATGGGAGTAAGAGTAATCAAGAGGGCACTCAAAATTCAAAAGCTATTCTAGGGGGTCCCACTGGAAAGACATGCACCCATGCCTATAGGTTGGCAGCTTCACTGGATTCAGTAAAGTGGAAAAAAGAAAGAGAAAAAGGAAAATGAAGTACCATAAAACAAAAACCACTCCTCCCTTGTACTAAACGCCTAGTGATCATACGCCTTGTTGTTATGGTACTCTCATAGTTATTTACCATGGGATGAAATAATGCGATGTCACTTATTAGAAGGATGGACTTGGTCCTGATTTTGGAACGATGGGTTAATGACACCTTAATCATGCTTTACACGTAGGATTCATTATGCCCTAGGTCAGCTACCTCACGTCCCAATCTCTACGATCCCTTTCTATACTTTGTCTCATCTCATTGTTCATGTAATTTCGACTCGTGTCCCATGTAGCATAGAATTTTCATCTCATTTCGGTGCTATTTACATGCGTGTGTTTTGTGGAGTTAGTGCAGATTACATTTAACCCTTCTAGTGCCCACGAACACTTTAAGTGTGGTTACACAAGGGCATAATAGGTTGAAACCTGCTTTGGGGAGGACCCACTTGTGCAATTTTTCATAATCTTCACTAATTCTCTAGCTCAAACGCACAATTTCTTACCCTCAGCTTAAATTTTCATCATTTTCTTTCCCTTTTATCAACCCTCAAAATTTAAATGTTCCAATGTACCATTACAATCCCTTTGCTTCATAACCGCCAAAATTTTAATTCCTCAAATTCACATCATTATCATTAAACGTGCCTCTCAAATTAATAAAATTATCCTAGGATATCTTCATGCTTGCCCATGTCCTCATCTTACACCATTAATTTCAAGAAAATCATTAAAAATTCTGTATTTTCCATGTGTCCCACATCACTGGGAACAAGATATTACGTACGCGATGTACCGTACGCGATATCGCGTCCTATTTACTTATAAATAGGAACCCCCGCCGCAACACTTAGCATCATTTTGCCATTTACGTGGGGGGAATTTTTGAAATTTTTCTCTACAACTTGCGATTGCATGACCCTCACCTTTTCACTCATATCTCGCACGCTGGTGCTTCGATTTTAATTCCGTTTGAACCTATTTGAACCCGGAGAATTCAGTTTAGTCGTGGGGGAGGAACACTTACTGAAAAGTGCCTAAATTTTTTGAAATTTGTAATCGCCCAAAGGACATCAATTAGGGTAATTAATACTAACACTTGAAAAAATTGTGCCAAAAATCATATGACCTTAGGTACACCGGGAGATTAAAATGAAACCCACCTAAGCCATAGGACCTATTATCATAATTTTTGGGCACAATCACACGATAACCTAAGATCTTTAATTAAAGGTAGGTAGTAAGGTATAACTTAACTTTGAAAACAACCTTACTAATGTTTGGCTGTGTGATTGCAGATGACCCCAAAACACGAACAATAGGAAGGTCTTGCCCAAGGTGGAAGCAAACGAGCCCAGAGAGGTGGAAGAAAAGGTCCTACCGGAAAACATGCAAAATAGGACAAATAATCATTCAGTGTTCATCAAGAAGATCCTCCTACTGTACAGTTCAGGTAGGCAAAAGCAGGAGACACCCTCTCTGAAAGTGGTGCCTGGTACTCAGGGGAAACGTACCAATTTTGGCACAATAAAGAAGAAGGCACCATGGTTAACATTTGTGGTGTGACTATTGATTTCTCTATTCAAGCCATTTTGTAAGTATTAAACCTTCTGAATACAGGGCGAACGGTCACTCAAAACCAGCTGGACACTTTCAGAACCGAGCAACTTAATAAACTATTGATAGAGAATAAAAGGGTGGCAGAAGAAAAAGACAAGGCTGTCTGGGTTGCCTCTATGGCTTAAGTGCAAACTTACACACATGCCAAGGCACTCAAGGCCTTACAAGAGGAGAAACTCCAAGCCATACTTCAACACCATCAAATCCCAAGACTTGGAGTAAAAGAAAAGGGAAAGACACCTATGGAGGAGTCATCGCCACCAGAAACTACATGAGTTCCAAATTTTTGTAAATATTCTATGTGTTGTGTCTTTGTTTTGTTTTCTTCCCACACTGCGGCATCATCCCATTTTTCTATCTAATAATCTCATACCTATCCACTGTATAATCAATGTAGCTTGTTCTCACTTTAACTCAAGGACAAGTTTTCATTTAGTCGTGGGGGTGTGATGAGTCATGAATTTGTTGGCTGTGATATCACCACCGTGATATCACAGCTGTGATATCCCAATGGCTATGATATCACAGCCGGGATATCACACTTGTGATATCATATACGTAATATTGCGTCTGTTGCGATATCGCGTCGCATCGCCAAATCTATAAATAAGAGGCGGCTTTCCCAGTTTTAGAGTCGTGAAGCTCTGGCAGCTTGATCCCTCCAAAGTTAGATTTTTTCTCGTGTCTGCCCGTAGTGTGGTGAATGTAATTGTACGGTGTCTTTATTTGAGTGTGCCATACTTGGACACGCACATGACCGACAATAAAGATCGAGATTACTTCATCATTGTAGCATTTACTTTGTTATTTATNCCTAGGATCTATGCTTGGTAGTCCTAGTGGTAGTCGTGCACGAGGTCCAAGATGTGTACGGTTGATCAAGGAATCGGTTGCTCATCGCACTTAGGCTAGATTAGATTTTCTTACCCTTTTCCCCCTAGCTTAGCTTAGTTAAATATTATTTTCCACTACCTTCAAGAGTAGCATAGATTAGGAACACATCATACACCTCATCTAGACTAAACCATACGTGACAAATGTAATACTAGTCCAGGTGGGAAAACAACGAATTGAGACCTAAGGATAACTGTCTAGGTGCCACAACTAGTCCATCTGCGGAGTTTGATCGGATCACGCATGCAACGTTCATTTCGTATGGTTGAGTGTAGGGGTACCTTGCCACTCATCAATAGGTGATGAAAGCACATTGAATTTCTTCAAATTTTGAAGTTGAGAAATCTTTAATTTCTTTCATAGCTATGACCTTTGGTCTAAACTCTAGTTGAAGAGTTCTGATCATTTTGATGATGACATCACTCTCAGGTAAATCTTTACCTATACCTCTAATAGCTACAACAATATCATTTACTCTAGAGAAGTAATTTTTATTTTCTTACCTTCTCTCATTTTGAGTTTACTATTATTTTTCTACAAAACTAATAATTTATATTATTTGATAATACAGTTTCCTTTATAAGTAGCTTCTAAGTTTGCCAAATGTCTTTGGCCGTTTTACATCCTACTACTCTATTAAATTCAAATTTATTCAAAGCGCAATTAAAAAATTCTTTACTTTTAAATCAAACATAAACTTATCTTTCTCCTCTTAAGTTCATTTTTTGCGAGGCTTTATGATGCTAGTGGAGTTGTTGACAAGCAAAGTGTAGCCTTCAAGGATTGACTCCCAAACTTCAAATGCCATGGATTCAAAGAATCCTTGTATTTTAGCTTTTTAGTAGGTGAAGTGTAGCCTTCAAGGATTGACTCCCAAACTAGAATATAGAAATTGAATACTAAAACAAAAAAACTTGAGTTTCAGAAATGATAATTGGAAAATAAATGACTGTTAACAAAACAAGAAACTAAATTGGCCAATGAAGGTTTTAGGTAACCTAAATAGTTAATCGAAATAGAAACTTAAAAGTTCAAAGAAACTGAAACAAGTAAAACAAAGGTTTCAGGAACAAGAAACAAAAATTGAAAATAGAGTACTATTAATAAGAAGTAATAGAAACAAAAAAAATGTAAGATCAAAGGACTTAAAAAGAAAACAAATACTAGAAAAAGGAAAACAAAAATTGAATATAGACAAATGAGAATAGAAACTGGGAAATGAAAATAGGACAATTGATATTTTAGGAAATAGGAACAGAGACAGAAAATAGAAATGACCCTCCTAGTGCTAAATAGGATGTTGATGCATAAAAATTGGTCACACTACAACACCCTCGAAGACTTGTTTTAAGATATTATTGCCTAGAGTGCCTCTCGTATGGGTACTGAAACCCAGGAATAGTCTTAGCTAGTAGGGGTAACATAGTATTTTAACAAATAGAAATTATTATACTAGATAGTGCTAATAATTTTAAATAACTTTTACAAGAAAATTTAATGAAATAGTTGTCCAAATTGGTAAGTTAACCAGGAAATTTAAATAAAATGATTGTCCATTTAACAAGCTCAGAAAATTAAACTTTAAAGTAATCAAGAACTCATAAACTTCAAATTCAACAAAGGCTTTATATTTGAAACATTTATCTTTGACTAACACACAACAAAGATCAAAGCTCTCAGTTGTTGGAATAACAAACAAAAGGTTTCAACAAAGACTTAGCTCAACATAGAGCATCGAATTTGATTTCTTAATGGATAGCCTCTTATGCAAGCTTGTCTACCCATGCTTCTAGGAAGCACACCTTCTCCAACAAGTTTACACCTTCTAGCTCCCAGATCTGTTCATGTCTCCTCATAGAACTCTTTTCGAAAGCACCTCCAAGACTGCTTCAACAGAAAAATGAAAGAAAGGATTATTGGGGCTCCCTTCTCCCCTCTCTAGCCAAAAAAATCGCCTTCTTCAAATTCTAGGAAGAGATTTATCAATTCTGATTTCCCTCCCCTTCCTCTACCAGCGCCTTGCCTTCTCACTCTTCTTCCACTCTCCTTGAAACCTGCATAGAAAACCCACCAAAGTGAAAGCTAAAGAGAGAATATTAGAAGAACTTAATTAGTCAGAAATGCATCAAAGATGGTAATAAACAAATCAAAATAATAAGGACGGGTTGACTGAAGAAACTAAGCAATGAATGCTAACACATATTCAACAAAATTGGCAGTAAAATCAAAGATGCCAAATTTGCAGATGCCGCAGCAGCAACAGCACTACGATGAGGGGTCAAAATTATGTCCAATCCCATCGGAGGTGTTGGCCATAGCCATCAACCTCTAATCACTGTGGCCTGTGCCACATGATGCCGTAGCCCCAGCAAGCCTCTTGACTCAGGCGGTCAGGTGTCCGCGTCACTCCACAATGTAATCGTCACCGTCCAATGACCGAAGCTTCTCTGCCATGGCGGCCACATGTTCGTTAGCAGGGCCTTGCCTCACAAATTTGTCATTCTTCCTGCGAATGCCTGCCACCGATTTCCCACATCCTGCCTCAGCCATGCCTACCCTTGGCCAGCCGCATCAACTCTGCCTCCAAATCGGAGCCATCTGAGTGAGTGACAGGTGAGATGGAAGAGCACCAACATCACGGTCACACCACAGCTCGGCCCCTACATGGACAACTCCACCGTATGATTGATGTGCCCCACCGCCCTGGAATTTGAGTTGGGAATTTCGCACATAGGCTAGCCTCGCGCTTACATTGATTCCTTTTAGGCCCATGGGGTAAACAGAATTTGAAGTTTAAGCAGTTTAGGGACTTGATCATTGATCCACGATAGGATAGTCATGGACAGTCATTGACGCGCATGCTTAGCTACCACCATGTTGTTGATATCATTCTCACAAATTGAATGGGATGACCAGTGAAGATGCCACCTGCAACTACCCCTGCATGTAGTACCGCGGCAGCATGTCATACTACATGATTCCCATCTTTGAGTCCTCTAAAACTTGATCAGCGTTTCGGACTTAGATTTTTGTCAGGGTCGCTAAAGGGCGCCAGGATTGGCATTCCTTCTCATTTACTCTAGAATCTGCAAAACGTGGCACATCCATGCATGCCAATGAAGCAAGGGGATCACTGCTGCACGCAACTAGCAAGGATGGAGTGAATGGTGAAAATGCAGCAGTAGCAGTACGTAACGCATCGTCGGCTGACCCTGACCCCCTGACCTTTATATATCTTATCTTATCGTACCAGATGGATACTTGATGGATACAAATCACAAATCACAACTCTATTCAGAGTAGACCACGCGATTCGAATTCCAGATTAACATATAGTTTTGTTCAAATAAGGAAGCATACAGGGTATACCTTTTTATATGCGTTGATATCAGCACAAAGCATGTATGTACTTCGTTCTTCTACAATTTGGTTTTTAAGGGCGGGGAACGAGTCCTTCCCTGAAAATCCCATAGTGCTGGACATCAAAATAGGAAAGCTTGCAAAATGGTTTACATTATGATTTTAGCCATTGTTGTTAGAAAACAAATCAAGTGAAAAAAATAAGAACAAGAGAAACAAGAAGACACGGAACATAGAATTTATGTAGAAACCCTAAATCAGGATGAAAACCACAAGTAAAAGTAGAGAGTTAATTCATTAGATCTAATATTGAGAGTGTACTATAGGGAGTGATCCCTTACAAAGGATGATTCCACAAAGGGAAGTGCAAATGGTATCTACATATAAGGTTGAGAAAACGTCTCTTCAACTTCCAATCTTTTAACTTTTGTAACGGTTGACCCTTCAACTTTTATAATGGTCAACTCTTCAACTTCTGTAATGGTGGACCTTTCAACTTTTATAACAGTCAATTCTTCAACTTTTGTAATGGTCAACTCTTCAACTTATTTGACTCTTCAACTTTTGGTACAATGTAATGGTAGAAAATCAAAAATAAAATTCAAGTCACCTCACGATACTCTAACAATCTCCACCTTCACAGAAATTCGCCTACAAGGAACAAAACTCCAATCTTCGACAAAAGGTCTTCTCTTTTTTCGCTACCACCAGCTGTTCGCGTTGAAACTTTGTCATTGTTCTGTAATGTAGTGGCTATCTTGATGTCCTTGAAATCACTAACTTGGCTATCACATTGTAGCTAATTAGAGCCAACATCAAGCCATTCTAGAACTTGCCACAAAGTCGTAATGAACTTCTCCAAACAGGAAACTTGCTCTTCTTGCTACTAAAGTAATTTCTCCACCTTGACATGACTTCCCTTACAAGGAACAAATTTCCAATCTTCGATAAAAGGTCTCCTATCTCCATCGTCACTAGCTCTTTGCATCAAAACTTTGTCATCATTTTACAACACAGCAGCCACTTTGATGTCCTTAGAATCACTAACTTGGCTATTGCATTACAACTAATCATAGCCAACATCAAGCTATTCTAGAATTTACTACAACGTCCTAATGGACTCCTCCAAATGGAAAACTTGCTCTTCTTGTAGCCAAAGTAATTTCTCCACCTCAATCTTTGCATTGTCCTAAATCATCTGTGCAAGCACAACCCCCATCTTGACCTAAATCAGGAATCCAAGATTTAATACCACTGTCCACACAACAAATTAGGGCATCAACAATTTCTTCAATAGCTGCATTCATTGAATCATCATGCTGATTTTTCTTTTCTTTCGTTCGTGTCATGCACTGTATTCTGAGGTGACCTTTCTGATGGCAATTCCAATAGGTGAAATTCTTGTGACCCTTTGGATTGACTTCTTCCCTTGGACTTTCTTTTTCCATGGCCCTAATTCTGTCCCTGTTGAAGACTTCTACCTTTGCCCACATTACTCAAGATAAAGCTCAAAGATTCACCTAACTCCCTTCTACATATATCCTCACTAAGAATCACATCTTGAACTATGGACAACTTCAGTTTTTGATTTCTTGATGAAACTACTAACTACAGTCACCATTGTAGACTAGCTATCAAGCAGTGATGATAACAAAATCAACACTTTGATCTCATCATCAAAGTTGATTTCCATAAAACTCAGCTAACTCGTAATCATATTGAACTTATTGATGTCATCCATAACCAACGTACCTTCAAACATCCTTAGATTGAATAATTGGTGCATCATATATACTTTGTTCAAGGCAAATGACTTTTCGTACATATCTGATAAGGCCTTCATCATATCCTAAGTAGTCTTTTTATTGATGATATTGAACACAACATTCCATGATAATGTCAAACGAATCACCCCAAGAGCCTAGTAATCTAACAATTCCCAATCCTTTTTGCTCATATGATCTAGCTTCTTTTCTAATAACGGTTCATGCAGCTTTTGCTAGTACAATAATCTTTGATTTGCATCTTCTAGAACCCAAAGTTTGTTCCATTAAACTTGTTAATCCTCATATGCCATTGCTCCCACTGATCCTTTCCAAACCTTGCTCTAATACCAGTTTGTTAGGAAACAAATCAAGCCAAAAAAAGAAAAACAAGAACAAGAAAAACAAGCACACACAAAACACACAGGATTTATGTGGAAATCCAAAATTAGGATAAAAATTATGGGCAAGAGCAGAGAGTTAATTCATTAGATCTAAGATTGAGAAAGTACAGGGAGTGATCACCATAAAGCGTGATCCCATAAAAGAGAGTGTAAAGGAGGTTTACATAAAAGGGAGAGAAAATAGTGTTCTTTCAACTTTTGATCTTTCAACTTTTGTAACAATCAACCCTTCAACTTTTGTAATGGTTGCCTTTCAACTTCTGTGATGGTTGACCCTTCAACTTACGTAACAGTCTATGCATCAAAAAAATCCTATTGGTGGAAGCGAGGAATCGAGGATTCGCAATTCTAAACGTGTTTGGGTACGTGTGCCTCCAGAAAAAGTGGGGATGCTTTTGTAGCCGGAGACGTGATAGAGAAAAATTAAATATATTAGTTTTTTCTAAAAAATTGAATCTCATATATCATAAAAATACATTCTAAAATATCGAACAAGTACATTGTAAATCCAAAATATTGTTAATGCTTAAAAATTGCATAGAAGATTGCAATATCACCATTAAAATTGCTTAAAATGGGCATTGAATCCATTTCCTTACTTAGCAGCCATAATTTCTGCAACAACCAAAATGACAGCAATAAAATGAAACCCTTTTGTTACTCAATCCAATATTTTCAAAAATGAAATTAAGCCTCAAGCCTCAACCAAATTTATAACAAATAAGTCCACAAATACTTTTGTTCAACCACTATCTATGAGTAGCACCCTAGGGACTACCTGTAAGCCATAGGGGCCACATTGAAGATGACCGCATTATAAAACACAACTTAACTAAAGTAGGCACAGCCCAGTAACTCACCTCACTTACAATGATCCCAAACCTTTCCAACGCTGAAAAATCGTTTCAAATCATGATGAAGGGGAAAGTAAAAGCAAAGGCCATGTGCTGGTGATGAGTTTCGTTGTTTTCTAAGCAAACAGATTTTTAAAAAAGTTGAACAAGCATCCATCCGTCATCATGTTCATGACTCATGACCATGACCATGACAATGACCCTGTTTTGTTTTTTCTTTTTTTCAGCAGAGATACGAGAGATACGAGAAAAAGAGCAAAAACCAACAATGAACAATAAACACACGTGAGTGTGAGTCATGCGGAACCTTTGACGCTCCCAAAGGCAGGCGAATCCATGCAAATGCAATGTTTTCCTGCACGCCCCGTCCAAAACTTGATTTCCGTATGACCCATTCTTGCCCCTTCGGCGTTCGGTTACCATAGTAGCCCTTTCATGATTTCCGTGTGTTTGTTTATTTAATCGTACTCCCTTGTTTTTTGTGGTCCGTCTCATGCCGATGCCATGAATCTTGATTGCTTGCTTGCCACTTAACAATGAAATTAAGTTTTTGGTATGATTCAGAACAGGAGAAGATACTTAAGATTTTAATGCAAAATGCAGACATGGCAAAAACTAAAAAGGCAAGAACCATAGGAGGCAAGGCAAGGTAAGGTGACCATTTTAATGTATATATACAAATCTAGACAAAATTTCATTGGAAATTATGAAATACGGACACATTGCGAATTTAATGCGATTCTATACGCCCAAATCTGACGAACAATTCGTCAAAATTTATCTCGAATCACAAATCTATGGTGGTGCATAGGTAACCGTTAACCCTTCAACTTCTATAATGATGGACGCTTCAACTTTAACTTTTAGTACAGTGTAATGATAGCAAACCAGAAATAGATTTCGAGTCACTTCACCATACTCTAATAGTTGAAAACATACATATATGACAACATTGATATGAATGATGTTCAAAACTAAGAGATAGGATAGGAAGATTTTGTTATTTACTAATTACAAAAGATTTTACATGATATGCTTCGCTGTTTCGCCATGTTTACAATTTGGGATGGCTGTCACAAAACAATGACCAATGCCAAAGAATGATTGACATGCATGAGCAGTTACTATGAAGGGTTAACTTACAAAAATAGCAGCCAATGTTAGAGGATGATTCAAGTTTGCTATAATGACAACTGGAGAATTGGTGGCTTGTGCATTGTTCACGATAGCATATATATGGAACAATAGTATTTAATTACTTGAAACATGTCAAACTTAAAGTAATTCTTATCATAACCTCTCCTTTCCATTTTTTTTTGGTAGTTCAGCTATGTTCAAGAACTAGTTGTAGGAGTTGGCCTAGAAGAGCTGCCTCAACCTGCCTTTGTATTTCTGTGAACAAGAAGGTCTAGACCACATCCCACGTTTCAAGGTTATGGTGAGTTTTAATGGCCAGACATTTGAAAGTCCTCTATTTTACAATATATTGTGGTAGGCCAAGGAGGCAGCTGTGGAAGAGGCTCTATACATGCTCACTTGAAGAAGACCCTCAAAGATTGATTCAGATAGAACAGGTATGTGCAAGAATTTGTTATCGGAACTGCTAGACAAGGCAGGAATACCCCTACCAATCTACACCACAACAAACACAACAATGTCAGGGCCTGGGCATTTGCCTACGTTTTTGTTTATGGTTAAAGTTGCTCGTAGGATTTTATCGAGGAGGCTGCAAAAACAAAGGAACAAGCTGAAAAGAATGCAGCCTTCGTAGCATGGACATCGCTCAGGAAGCATTGGGACCAAGCTGCCTCAACATCTCAAAAACGATCTCGGTCTTGACCTTGACCTTGTGGTGACAAGGATGAGGAATGATAGATTAGAGAAATCGATTTCTATTTCTCCCTGTTTTAAAAATGTGGCCTGTATTTCCTGTTTGTTACATCCAGTGTAAGACATAGAATATGAAGTGCATGCATGATGCAACTTGAGTTATTTTGTGAATTAAATAATACAGTTAGTAAGTTTCAGAACGGTTCTGCGAGCGATGATCCATTGCCTAAAAATAAATTCTTTGAATGAACTTGAGTACTCTTGTCTTCTTTTGTTAATTGAACTGATTGGACTATGTTGATAACCTTATTTTGGCTTTTAATATTATTAGTTTGCATTTTTCCTGTTCGTGTGAGAGGCTATCTTATAAACCTGTGATGTTACACCCAGCTTTTATAAAAAGTGGTGAATAGGCACTCTTGCCGGTCAATTTTAAGCCTTTATCTGTGTAGTGTGTATTATTATTATCATCATTATTATCTCTTTTTTTTTTTTTAAAAAAAAAGAATGATCGTCAGCTTGGTAATATGGGTTCCAAAATTTGTAATTGGAAAACTCTATGAAGTCCCAGGTTAGCCAAGGCAAATCAATAGTATCATGCATATCGGCATTGTATGCATATTTTATCACTATGTAATCTACAGATTCTAACAGTATACCATATGATATATGTCCATCCATAGCCTTTGCAAACCATTTTGAAGCATCTTAACAGCTCGGGATACCATATGATATATGTCCATCCATAGCCTTTGCAAACCATTTTGAAGCATCTTAACAGCTCGGGAAAATCGGTGATGAGACGAGACTTTCATTTTTACACTAAATGCCATAGATTGAAAAATCTAATGTGATAGGCAAATCAGCACCCTTTTTTCATAAATGGGATCAGAAAAATCTGAATAAATCAGTGTAAGAATTGGATTAAAATCATCAATATTAGAATATTGGAAGAATAGAACAGTTATATTCACCCACATTGATAGTTGCAATTTCCAATCTTTTTCATCTAAGAGCTCGGTTAAAGTAGAAAATCAAATATAAAAATTTTACATTTTCATTGGCATTCCAATTAGTAATAAACAATACAGTAAACTTAAAAAATCAATAAAAATATAACATAATTTAATTGATTAAATGTAGGATCCTATTGGCTTCAATGTTGCAGTGCCATATATTGGAGATCTTTCTCAAACTATGCTAAATGCATACAATTTTGAATTTACTCTTTTGAAAAGCCTGTGTCAAAATTGTTCTATTCAGATATATAAATTTTCTTTTAAATGTGTTTTTGCATTGTGCTGAAGATCTTAAGCTCAAATCATCCATGCAGATTAATAGCTTCCCCATTAGGCTACTGGCTACCATACAGTGGGTAACTGCCATTTTCTTGCCTGCAGAAGCAAGTCAGCAAGAGCAATGGTGAAGAATGAAACATGAATTTCAGCTGTAACAGAGCACAATCAGATTCTTTCCACTGCGGGTGGGAGCATCCGTGGATGTGAAAGATATACACGCGAGGGCAGCGTTTGTATTGGAATTCAGGGGTAACAAATTGCGTTGCAGGTTTTTAACTACTGGTAGTGGCTCAATTGCCGGTTTCTGGGTTAGAAAAAAACGATAATAAATCAAGGATAATGACTAAAGATACATGAGACATCAATTTAAGTACATGAGAGTTTGTTGATGCTTTACTTGTCATGATGCTATACGATTAATAAACATAAGTTATGTACTTAATAACTGAAAGGTTGAATAATGTTTTCTGAAAGCACGCCTTATGTTTTACTTAATTTGTTTCATGGCTTCCAATTGAGAAACCTATCTCAGTGGGTAATCTGATTAATTAATGACCCTGTGCTAACACAGAGCAGTTGGCATCAACAGATGTGACCACTGCATCAGAGGACAGAACTCAGCTCACATGCATCACTCACCAACGCATAGACCACAAGGAAGAAATGCAAACAAAATTCAGAAAGACTCCCACATGCAAACAAAGGAAGAAACATATATTACGACGAAGAAGTAAGATGAAGGTGGGGGCAGAGGCTGCCAAAAAGGGGAGGAGATGCAAACAGCAACGACGGGTCCAGCAACAGGGACGCCATTGCCCTGTACCCAGCCTCTGTGAGATGAATCCCATCAAAATTGAAGTATTGCCAAGGATCGGCACAGACACTTGTTTTTTCAGACATGGCGCACACATCTGTGCCATTGAAGTGGTAAGCACTACCTGCCTCACCACAGCATGCCACAAACCGATTTTCGATTCCGAAATTCTGCGGCGAGCTCAGAATCCACAGAGCAGCCCCGTAGTAATCCGCCTGCACAATCTTTACGCCATGGCCGCTGTAACGGGCCTGCAATTTCTGGACCATTTCCTGCAGACGCAGGTTTCCGGCCTTGGCGAATCGGTTGAATCTGGGCATGCAGCCCATGGCATCCCGCGGTTCCAGCGGATACTCGCTCAAATAGATGGTCCAGCAGCCTATCGGGAAATTGTTGGGAACTACGATTTTGCGCGCAGATCCTTGATCAATCAGAGATTCCAAAGCTTGCTGGATTGCTGCTACTACGTCTCCGATGGATTCCTCTACTTGCTCTAATGTCAAAGGGTTGGGGCCGCAGAGCTGGTAGTTGTAGTCGTTGCCACCGATTTCGCCCACCACGAACAGGGCCTGCTCCAGGTGCTGCGAGCAATCTGGGTTCTGTGCGCAGAGCTTGGATTTGTAGTCCAGAAACCAATTGACCTGCACATCCAGCGAAAGATTCGTGGCTGCTTCTCTGTTCAATGCTTTAATGTACGTTTCGTTGTTCGCCGTGGCGCCGCCCACTGCAAAGTTGATTCCGCCCAAGTGGGGAGAGGAGGCGTTCAGGTACGGATCCAGCAGTGGCAGCCCGCATGCTTCCGCTGCAAATGAAGATTAAAAGCTTTCGGTTTCAGCTGCAGATCTGTTATGATCCACACAGTAGCTTCAATCTCGTAAAAAAAAAAACATTTAAAAGTGTTATATGAATAAACCAGCAAAGCAAGCATCGTTATATAAAACCCAGCAAGTATGCCGGAGTCCAGTGCACTAAGAGGAATAATTTCTGCAAAACAATCGCTTGCCCTCGCAACTGCATTTTGTGTAGTAAATCAGATACAGAAAGTATCACAGAAATCGAAAATAGGAAAGGAAATAAAAACATATGGGCTGCTGGTCCGCTGGTACCTGCTGGGCTATGGAGTTTCTTATTTTAAAAAGCGATTCAAGAGCAGTAAAAAGAAAGCAGCGGAGAGACTTGGTCAAATGTATAGATGAAAGAGCTTTGCATACAAAAACAGGGATTCAAATCGTGTAGTGACTGTAATTAGTAATTAGTCGAATTACAGACCGACGAACCGGAGCATCTCTACAAACGAGTTCCTGATCCGAAACAGGGTAAAACATCAAAAAGATCCTAAAAATCAGGAATCATGACTAAGGAAACCCAATAAACCATCTGCCAAGCCAGGATTGGATTAAAAATAAAATCCCGAGAAGATTCGGCAGGCGGTGAAGAACAGGAATCAATAGAAACACTTTACGAGTGAGGAACGTGTGATGTACCTAAGAAGTCGAGGATTATCCTGCCGTCGGAGTATCTGCCGGTGGGCCTGCCAAAAAACGTTTCTCCGTAGGGAAGGCGCCCGTTAGATTGGCCAGGCGAGGTGATCAGTGCATTGCCAGTATCAGTGATGGAGTCTCCGAAGCTGTAAATGGCACTGAAGCATCCTCTTCTTCTGCTCCCTTCTTCTGCTTCATTGTTCAGCACCACTGCACCTTCCACGCAGAGTGTAATCGCGATAAAACACAGCAAAGTGATCTTCATGGCGGTCCAGGATGAATGATTATGATGAAGATGTGATGTGGTCTGTCTGCCGCTGCTCCTTCTATATGGAATGAATGTGTCAAATTGAATTCAGCGACTTGGCACTTGCAAAGCGTGATGAATGTCCGACAAAAACAATTGGGTGGTTGCAAAAATAAATTTTCTGGAGACAGGAATGTGACCCCTTGATTATTAATTTATTAGAAAACTTGTGCGGCTCACGTAAGGAGGAATACCAATAAAGAATGGCAGATGCTGAGAATTGAGATGAACCAGATAATTAAACTTTATTTTAAATTGGAATAAAGAGGACAGAGACGTCAAGCCTGGAATAAGGTACTCATCAGTCCTCAGAATATTACAAAATTTGAATAGCATTGCAGTGTGGGAATAGAATTCTAGAATTCTTCCACAATCTTCATTAACCTTTTACCTTTTACACTATGCGTTGAAGATTCACGATTCTAGATAAATTTTGAGGAACTGTTTGTGTTGGATTCCTGAGAGCATACAGAAATGCATTAAATCTGCAATGAGTTGACAATGTGATTAGAACATATGTGTGACACTTGGTAGCTTAGAAATGGTTAGCGTTTGACAACCCAGCAGTGTTTACACAAAGTTGAGGATGTGTCCAGGAAGTGGGAACAGTTACTTGTGTTAGGCTAGATTAGACCATAATTTACTTAGCATTTAATTACCCTTACTTTCATTCTTGTTCCAGATGAGTGATTTGATAAAACACAAAATAATAAAAATATTATGCCTCAGTCACACTTAGCCCTATAATTGAATTCCACAAGTGGGACTGGGAAGACAATGAATGGACAACACGCATGCACTGTTTAGCTCTAGCGTATTTAGTAATTATAGTCTGCGGAATTCGACTAGATTGCATGTGAACGCCTGTGATTCATATGGTTGGGTGTAGGGGTACCTTGCAGCTCATCATTGGCACTATTGCCAGGGACTATAGTTTTACGTGTGCTATCTAAACTAAGTGAAACTTAGTAACTTCGTTGTTCAAACCCTAAGAGTCAAATCTTATGAGAACAAAAACTATTATTATAATTAAATTAAACATTAACTGCACACTACCTATAAGTTCACTAACACAAAATGTTTTCTTCTCATAGGAGCCCATCTTTGCCCAGAGTAGTCGATGTGCCTCAGCAATACTGGGTGGTATATGCTCATCTTGATGAATATGTACCCGACGTCACCTTCATCTTGCATTAAGATGAATTGTTGCAGTGGCACAACATGAAAGGCAACATTGTATTGCTACTTGATCAATCTGTTCCAGTGATGCTCTAGCTAATGCTTGTATGACATGGGCTTCAACATCTTCATGGAGAGTATGAAATACGATATCTTGATTCAAGGGATTATCATCCCATTGAAGCACAAAGGTTAAGGGATCATCAACTGGAGCACTAGCACGAGCTTGTGAAGGGCAAGGGGTCAAACACTTTTCCACCTCTACTTGGCCCATTTGATGAAGGCGACCACTTCTTTAGTGATTCTCCTCTCTTTGACTTTGTTCAAGGAACGCTCAACAAGAATGTACAATCCACAATTCATAATCTAGGTTCTAGCCAAAATAGATCCAATGACAAAAATGGATTTGGTGAGGCAAGTCAAGATAAGGGAGAAAAAGAAAGTCATGATTGCAATCATGGTCGTGAGCATCAAAGAAAGGATGATAGGCATTAGCATAGAGCAAGTTCTCCTCTTCTTCCATTCATCATCTTCTTCTTCTTTTTCATCTGGCTCAGATTGTGGCTGTAGAAGGAATAATTGTGATGGAGGTGATCGATGGGACCAGAAAAACAAAAGGGACTATCACGACGGTCGTGATTGAAGACATGGGAAATCCAAAGAGACCCATCATCAAGAAAGAAGTGCTAGTAGAGAACATCGTAGGCACCATCACCATGGCCTTAATGAACCTCTACTTGCCACTTGGGGCATGTTGAACATTGCAAAGGCTATGAGGATTCCAACAAGGCACATGAAAGATAGCAGAATAAAGAGGTTGGACATGACCAACATCCCTTAATTTGAGGGAGGATATGGTGCTGATTTGCAAAATCATCTCTAGACCTTTTAGGATATATGTGCCTTGCAAAATATTGAGAATGATTGCCAGAAGCTGAAATTATTTCCAAGGGCACTCATAAAGGAAGTAGAAAATTGATATCGATCCTTGGAACTAGAATCAATCAGGCGATGAAGTACAATGTTGGAATTGTTCAATGACAAATATCAAATGTACTCTTGACTATCTAATTTAAGGAAGTAGATTCAAGGGTGGAAACAAGAAAATCATGAGCCCTTGGATGCTGCTATTGGTCAATACTACTCTCTGTTGCATAGGTCTCCTGGCCATGGGTACTCTTAGCTTGATCAGCTTCATCATATCATAGATGGGTTACAATTTGAAACCAAGAAAATCCTTGGCATCTATGCCCAAAAGAGATTGATAGAGTTAAGCACTTATTGGATTCAAAAATTAATTAAGTAGGTAGCCAAGGAGGAGGGAGAATTGAGAAAGTGAGAAAGTGCAGAAGAATACAACAGGGATCCTTCTATCCACAAAAGGGGGGGTTTGATTTTGTGATAGTGAGGATGAATTAACTAGAGATGAGGTGGCTAATCAAAAAACCTTACCACTCCAGAAATTGTAATCTAAAATCATGGCTAAGTTTGACCAATTATGGGACTCTATGGATAATAAGTTTTAGGTTGTCTTAAAAATTGCTAAAGAGTCCAAGGAGCAAAGTGATGAGCGTGAGCACTAAAGATGTAAGTAAGCTGAATGTGCTATATCTAAGGGTAAGGGTAAAATGGCTATGATAGAGATGGTTGTGGATAGTAACTTATGATGATGGTAGATGCGATGTATGCTAGTATGAACATCCTAAGGGATGTTGCCCAATTATGTCACACTTGCAGGAATCTAGGGTGTGTGCCTTACATCCACAATTTGCACAAAGGCAAACACCTAAAAGATTTTCTTATCCACAAGGCAATCCTCGACAGTTCCACCAACCATAGTAGTACTATCCAAGTGGAACTCCATTGCAATCTTACAAATTGTACCAGTAGTGGCAGCAACCACAATTGTGGGCATTGGCATCTCCAAGATAGCAGTACCCTTACTGGCAACTAGATCCCTATGGTTACTATGTTCAACAACCTTCATCTCCACAGAACTCCTCTGGTCATGTTACCACTTACCAACCTTACCACTACCATCCTGAAGTATACCAATCGTCCTATCCAAGGAGGGATGCCACCTACTATCCTTATGCATCTCTTGTTCATGCACCTACTTCTCCATCTCCTACATAGCTACCACCTACTCTATCCATGCAAGGTGAATTGCCTACCCAACCATAGCAAATGAATGCTATGAGGGTAGTTAGTCTATAATCGGTTAACCCATCAAGCGGGTCAGAACCATAAACAAAGAAAAGATCCTTCTTTCGACCTTGTAATCCAACAAAGTCCTTAGACACATTGGTGGTTGGTAACCTTTTTCCTTCACCTTTCTCTATCTCACCTCTATTTGAGTCCCCTTCAAACCAAAATCCCTCTTAAATCCATACTGTAATGTTGACTCATGTTGTATATGATTGGATTCGAGTTGGTAACTTGCCCAAAAAGTTAGCTAATCCTAGGAGTCCCCTAGTATATTTGCAACTTGCTGGGAATGAGCCTTGTAAAGATCTTCTTGACACTAGTTTTGGTGTTAATCTAATCTCGCATGAGATGTACACAATGTGGAACCTTCCTCCCTTGAAGAAGAGTAACATCCAGCTAGAACTGGTAGACCAGTCCATCACTGTTCCATTGGGACTAGTAGAGGACATTGTAACCAACATTTGTGGATGGTCATATCTCACCAACTTCTTAGTAATCAAGGTGGAAAATTGTAAGGGCGACTTCTAAATTATTATGGGAAGGGCATGGTTAAGCACTGTTGATGCAAAAATGGGCATTAGAGATCTTTCCTTGAAGATATCTAAGGAAAATGAATTTGAAAAGATCAAGAAGAAGAGGGTTCCATGTATCACATACAATAATTCAAGGTGCCATTGTGTGCAGAAGTTATGGTTAGTAAACCTAACATCTATCTCTGTACGCAAGCTGTGTGCACTAGAAGCTGAAATCCAAAGATGCATGTATGCAACAGCCACAAAACAAGAAGGTACCCAATGGTTGATAGCTGATTCTAGCAGTAGTACATTGTGCATGGAACCTATTGGGGACCTAACATATGAATATGTTGCAAGTATGAATGATCTTGAGCAAGTTCATCACCAGCTCTTTGAAGGAGTAAATGATGATGTCAATTGGGGAGAGCTAGATATTCCTAACAATTTTAAACAAGAGTCCCTTGAATTGAAGACACTGTTGATTGGAATGAAGTATGTGTTCTTGAAAAATGGAAGGCCAGTCATTATTAATGCCAAGCTTGCTACAAAACAAAAGAAAATGTTCATGAAGGTTGGGGAAAAATGGTTACCAACCTTTGCTTGTTCATATTCTAAGCTCACTAGGATAGATCCAAGAATATGTTAGCATCGGATATACATTGACCTCACCATTAAGCTGAAATGATAGTCACAACAATGTTTGAATCCCAAATTAAAGAAGATCATCAAATAGGAGATTGAGAAACTCTTCAAGGTAGGATTCATCTACCCTATTGTAGACAATGTGTGGGTTAGTTCACTCATGATCGTGCCCAAGAAAGGAGGAAAATGGTAGGTGTGCATCAACTTTTGACTACTTAACATGGAAACTTTCATAGATCATTTTTCATTGCCTTTTGTTGACCAAGTGCTAGACACCATTTCTGGGCCCTACTATTACAACTTTCTAGATGGTTATAGTGCTTATAGCCAAATCTAGATTGCACTAGAGGACTAGGTAAAGATGAATTTTACAAGTTCTTGGGGGACTTTCATTTATTGTCAGATGCCATTTGATCTATGTAATGCCCCAACCACATTCCAATGATTAGTTCTCAACATTTTCCAATAATAGATTGATAGTGGGGTAGAAGTCTTCATGGATGAATTTTCTACCTATAGAGCTATGTTCGAGCAAGCCTTGGACCTTCTTGAGTAGTGTTGAAGAGATGTGTCGAAACAAACCTCCAACTCAATTACTAAAGAGCCATCTTATGGTCTAGGAAGATAGAGTCTTGGGGCACCATATTTCAAAATTAGGAATCAAGGTGGACCCTAAAAAAATAATGGTCATCCAAGGAATAACTTGCCAACCTATAATAGTTAAAGAAGTGCAGTCATTCCTTGGTCATATTGGCTACTACCAGCACTTCATCAAGAATTTTTCCAAAATCGCCAAGTCGTTGGTGGAATTGACAAAGAAGGATGCATCATTTGTTTTGACCCTTGCATGTGAAACAACATTTTAGACTCTAAAGAAAAAGCTTGTTGAAACCCTAATTCTACAAGTACTTGATTAGTCTAGGCTATTTCATGTAATGACTGATGCATCAAATTATGCTTTGGGGGTAGTGCTTATGTAGATGGATGATCAAAAATGTCCATATTACATTTACTGCACAAGCTAAAGTATTATAGGTGCACAACTACACTACACTACCATAGAAAAGGAATTGATGGCAATGGTGTTCACATTAGAAAAGTTTAGGCACTATGTGCTTGGCTATAAAGTGTTTGTGAACATAGTGTCATCTGGTTTCTAATGAATAAACCAATGGTGAGCCCTTGTGTCATATGGTGGCTTGTGATTTTGTAAGAGTTTGATCTCATGATGGTCAATTGAAAAGATGTGGAGAATGTGGTTATGGATCACTTATCATGACAAAGATGGGATGACAAGGAGAAAGAGAGCCCCTTATTTGATCAATTCCATAACGAATCTCTCCTTGTAGGGTCTATTAATGCATAAATTCCTGATAAACCAAAATGGGATGACATCATCCTCACTTATTTGCTCAAGCAAGAACTGCTACAAGGGCTGGACACTAGAAAGAAACAATAGTTTCTTCACCAGGTCAAGTATTTCATGGAAATTAATGGAAACCTCTACAAAGTCTATCCTAATGGCCTAGTACATTGGTGTATCTTTGATATGGATCAACTATGTGTTCTCTAGGATGCTCATGAAGGCCCTTGTGAGGACCATTATGCTAGGAGATGCATGACCATAAAAATCCTCATGGCAGGATATTATTGGCCAACAATCTTTAGGGATGTACACCAATTTGTCCACACTTGTGATTGTTGCCAGAGAGATGGTGAAATGATAGCTCGAATGGAGGGGCCATAATAATAGATTCAACCTCTTCAGCCATTCAATATTTTGTGCATTGACTATATGGATCCCATCACACCTTTATCAAATGAAAAGACATATATCATAGTCACAGTGAACTATTGCACCAAGTGGGTAGAAGAAACAACCATCACCAACTGTACATCCACCATTACTGCTTGGTTTGTATAACAAAATATCATAAATACGTTTGGTATGCCTCATGCGTTAATTTCTAATAATGAAACTCATTTATAGATTCCACTTTCCAAAAACTAATGTAGCTCTTGGGGGTTGAGCATAAACTAACAACACCATATCACCCTAAGCTAATGGTCAAGCTGAGGTCACTAATTGGGAGATTACAAAAATTTGAATGTGCACCATTAGCAAATATCAAAGGGACTAGAGCACCAAATTAAATGATGCCTTTGGACCTATCACTTCACATGGAAGCTTTCCATAGGTTATTCTCCCTATGAGCTTGTGTATGAAAAACTACCAACATTGCCCATCTAATCTGAGCTCCGCACACTCGCTACAACCTATGACCTTAACCTAAATCCAAGTCCAGCACAGAAAGAATGATTAATGAACCTCAACTTGCTAGACAAAAATTGGTTAATGGCCCTATCCTCCAACAAAATACATAAGGCATTCAACAAGAAATGCCATGACCTCAAAATAAGAAAAGTCAAGTTTCAATCAGGAGATAAGGTCCTCTATTGGAATCTTGCACATGTATCCCAACAAACCAAATTTCAGATGTTGTGGGAAGGACCTTACATTATTGATGGGACTTTTCCATTTGGGGCCATGGTCATCTACAAACCTGATAGCCTAGATAAGAAATAATTAGTCAACATCTAACAAGTGAAACCTTTTTATGAGTCCAAGCCAACCAACTTAATAGACACCTCAATAGATGGACAACCACACTCAATCTTTCAAATCTCCACCTTCCAACTTAGTCGTGGGGGAGATGGCCACCCATACTAACACTTTATGTGGCTCCTCAATCTTTTGACTTTTTTGTTTTACACATTTTTGATTTTATAGCTTTTTGTTTTTCTATTCTTTGTTTTACATCTTCTTTTTTCAAGTTATTGATCTTTTGTAAGATTTTTTTTACACCATCATTAATATATTTGATATTTATTGCATAATTTTTACTTTCTTTTATATCTTCTTGTGTTTGATGTGTTTCTCTTCTCTTTTCTTCTGATAAGGTGTCAGGTACAATGGTAATGTGCTACTTGATGATGGTATGTTTCATTTGTAATTTGATTGTTGATGTTTGATTTTTGACTTTGAATGTCATTACTGATGACTAGGACATGGTTTCTTTTTATGTAATAGGTAGTGGGTCCACATCATCCACCCATCCACATACTCTATGGTTTTCCTTATTTTGAAAATGTGTAGTCCCTTCTTCATTAATGCAACTTTAATAAATTGGTGACTTGTTTAGTTTCTAGAATTGGGAAGGAATCAGGATAGGGTGTGGCTTCAAAGGGATGCAATATTCTTTGTGCTTTTCTATTTTCCTATGTGTAGGAGTGTTTTCGTGAGCTTCTCACCATTTTGTGTCATTCCAAAATAGGAAGTTAAATAAGTCCTTGCATAAAAAAAAATGAGGATTCAAAGTACATCCCTTTGACAAAATAAATGCAAAAAACATATGGGTCTTTGCACGGTGTGGTTGCTATTAAAAAAAATGAGAATTCAATGCACACCCCTTAGACCAAATAAAAGGGCTACAAGCACTGGTTATGGGACTTGTCTTGTCTCCTCTAACTAAGGCCCTTTGTCACTTCCTGCTTTCTTTCCATTTTGGAATTATGGTTGTTTTGTGGGAGCATTCTTGTATCTTAGGGGATGGACTAGCCTTAGAATGTCAATGCGAAGTTACTGAAAGTGGTTGGTTTTGCTCTGGAATGAGGATGGATCCTACCAAGTTATTTAATCACAAACTCCACAAGGGACTTCATGTGACCATAATTAGGAACTCCATTTCATTCTCTCTATCATCCATCTATTCTTTTCATGCCTCACCTCATTACCAGTTTCATGTTTTGATTCAATTTTCTGGTTTGATGTGTTAGGTTTCTCAGTTAGTTACTTTTAGGTTTTTGTACTTAACTTTCCATAGCCATTAATCATCCCATGAAGCCCATGGACTCCTTGGTTTGAAGTTATGCAAGGGCATATAAGGCTTGTGCCTACTTTGGGGAGGACCCACTTGCATATCTTTTGGTTTGGTTAAGTTAAGTTCTTTATTCTTAGACATTGTTACAATTAAATTCTTTTTATTTATCCCATCCATGCCATACAATTTTACACATCTTCACAACTATTTTTAGTGAAATTATTCTTTTTATTATTGTGAATTTTTATACGCTTTTTCTAGTATTCCTTCTATTAAGCTTTTTTTGAATTTTATGGACCACTTCTCATACTTAACCCATTCATTAGTCTTCCAACTAACACTTTCATATAACTAATCTATTACAATCATAACTTGGCTAGATAAAATCACTAACAAGACAAGGTATTCAACCATTATTTGTTACACTTTATATACTAATCCTTGATTTTGTTGTGATTGCAGTGAGGAGCATGGACTAGAACTGGGACTATCTTAACCAAGGAGGATGCAACAATATCACTCGTAGGAGATTGTTCAAGACCACTAATCTTTTCTGCCTCTCCCTCATTCTTCTATTGTCAAGAGGGGTTGGATGTCCATTGGATTCGAGGGTGTTCTTTCTTGTTGTCATGAACACCCAATTTTGTACATAATTGTAATGTTGTATGCTCAGGCACTTTTGTATTTATCTGTTCTCTTTGTGTCACTCTACATGTCAGTCAAATATTCTACACCTCCTAATAAAGGACTTGTTCCTCTTCTTCTGTACTTGAGGACAAGTTTTCATTCACTCATGGGGGTATGATAAATCATGTTTTCATACACTCCGATATTGGATTGGCCATGATATTGGATACATGATATAGGGTATGTGATATTGTGGCCCAAGATGCGATATTATACATTTGATATTACAAGGTTACTCCCAGGTTTATAAATATAGCCCCTAGGCACACAATTGAGAGTAATTTTTGGTAGTCAAGTAGCGAAACTCTTGCAATTTGTCCATTTAAGAGTTAGAATATTTTCCAAATGCCCGTAGCAGGAGGTCTAAGTGTGAACGGATCTTTATTCAAACATTGATGTACTTGAACACACCATTGTGTTGGTAGTAAAGATGAACTCTTCGATTGATCCTTGCAGCACTTGAGACTTTCTTTCTTATGCATTTATATATTGTGGTTTCATGCAATTTTCATTAATGTTATTCATGCAATAATTAATTTTTATTAATCAAGAAACTCATTAAAATACACAAGCACAATCCCTTCGAACATACATGTGACACTTGGTAGCTCAGAAATGGTTAGCGTTTGACAACCCAACAGTGTTTACACAAAGTTCAGGATGTGTCTGGGAAGTGGGAACAGTTACTTGTGTTAGGATAGATTAGACCATAATTTACTTTGCATTTAATTACCCTTATTTTCATTCTTGTTCTAGGCAAGTGATTTGATAAAACAAAAAATAATAAAAATATTATGCCTCAGTCACACTTAATCATATAATTGAATTCCACAAGTGGGACTAGGAAGACAACAAACAGACAACACACATGCATTATTTAGCTCTAGCGTACTTAGTAATTATAGTTTGTAGAATTCAACCAGATCACACATGAATGCCTATGATTTGTATGGTTGGGCATAGGGGTACCTCACTGCTCATCAAAATGCCTAAGTATTTTCAATGTTAGAGCTATTGTAGATCATGCAATGAAATAAAGCAGTTTGAAGTTATAATTCTAAGCTTTCACTTTCAATCTTTTGGTGCAATAGATTTGAAGGTAGAGGAATAGTTAAAAACTAGATCTTATGGTAGTAGACCACCTCATTAAGAAACCTTGTTTTTAAATTTAAACCTAAAATTAATGATTAAAAATTATGAAAAGTTCTTGACTTAGCTTTAGAAATAACTTGAAACAATTGGATGACCTAGATGATTGGGAAAAATACATTAAAATATATCAATATTTTTTAATTTTAAGTATTTTTAAACTTGATAAGATATTTTTTATTTGGAAGAAATTATTTCTGCTCAAGTTATTTTTTCTTTTTTTTTCTTAAAGAGTAGTAGAAGTCCCACCTTTTAATCTACCTTTTAATCTATTAACAAGCCTAAAAACTTGTTCTAATGTCTAAAAATTTTGGTTGTTGCAAAATCGAAAATTCCAGGTGAAATAGTTTATCCCTAAATCCCAAAGGCCTTTGAGAAAGAAGATTCAAGGCATCCTAGATGATCTTGTTGATCACTGAGTGACTTAGGAAGTGTAAATGAGTGTAAATAATTTAAGTGAAAATTGCATATCCACTTTAATTAAATGCATAGAAATGAATCATAAATAAATTTTCACAAAAAATGAACTATAAGATTTATTATAATAATAAAATATTAAAAATAAAGAGTTCAAAATGTCTACAAATTATGTGCCCAAATGCACATGAAGTGGTTCGAATGAAGCTTGAAGCTTGTTGAAGATAGTAGGTTAGGTTCTACAGTCAACCCCATGATTCATGTACTTCTCAACTTCAATCATGAAAACTCCTTGGTGGTTTTCAACTTGGATCTGTAGTGTTGGTGACAAGAGGGGTAAATGATGTACTTGACTTTTTGGTGCTATGGAACTACGCTGAGAGTCTCTAATGCCTAGTAGTTGCAAATTTTCTTTAAAATTCTTACAAAATGCTAGAGGTCTCAAGTGCTCAAGGTTGCAAAGGTTGTGAAAATTGTGGAAGCTAAGAACTTTTGCCAAACCAAGAATTTTTGATAGAACCTATTCAATATGTTCAAAATTTTCTTTTATAGGTCACATGGTTGTTGGTTTTTGGCTACAAATTTTTGCTATGATTCTTGGTAGATTGATGTAATTTACAAGTGTGGTAGGCCATCATTCCTAGCATAGTTGCCCATTTTTGATAAATTTTGATGCACCCAAGCCATCAAAACTATGTTGGATACCATAAATAGTAAATAGATTTTTAAAGACTATGTTGGCTTCACATAACTATGTTAGCCTTGGATAGCTACACTGACATTGCTGAGATTATGCTAGTCTTATGTCATTCATGGTAGTTTGTGGAACCATGTTGAGAGTTATGGAAACTACATTGGCCATTGCTAGGAAAATGAAAACCCAACACTTCCAATGCTGGGTGTACATGGTTCCAATGTAGTTGTGGCTATGGTTAAGATAAAACCTATGAAAACATCAAATTTTGCAATCCCCAAGGCATTTTTAGCCTTTACAAGTCCAAATATAGACATGACATGACATTTTCCACTTGGGAAATAAAGCTATAATAACTTATGAGACATTTTTCATCCCTAAAGTTCAAGTATGTGAGGTTGTAGCTTATGGACTACAAACCTTACAATTTTACAATGAAATTCTAACTTCAGGTTTGATGATGAACAATAGAATGCCCAAGATGTTGCAACATGAATTTCTTTAGTGGTGTTTCATTATACCCTCTTTATTGATGTTTGGATGATTGACTTGAAAGAGATCGACAAAGAATACAAAACACCATTGCAAGTCCATCATCAACACTTCCTCTCTACACTTGATTCTATAGCTATTGAACCATGTGAAAGAGTGCTTATGATGATGAGATAAGGTTATGACAAGATGATAGAGGTTAAAGACTATATTTGGTCATGAGGAGATGGTCACAGGAGCTAACAATGAGTTTCTCATGTTGACATCATGGTTATAATTATGGTAATGACATGCTAAATGATCGATGAGGTCTTCACACTTCATGCTTCAAAGTATTGTTCACTCAGTAATGCTTTTGAAGAACCACCCTTTGCTCCAATTATTCTTTGATCATTAGGCTTCTTCCTTTTGCTTTTTTGGAGCTAATGATTTGTCTTTTGATCTTCATTTGCCTATCAACTTCTTAGCAATTTCCTTTTTTAATTTTTTTGAGGTGAAAACTTCATTAGGTTTCATCACCAAGGCTAAGTTTGATTTGGTTTTCCCATTGAATGAGATGTGTTACTTCCAATAGACTTGATGGTGAAGCATGATGAAGGAAATGTTACATGGCCCTAATGCATGAGTGTCAAACATAGGTCATCATTGTCATTTAGGATAACAAAGGTTATAATTAGACTATGGGGTTGGGCTCAAGGGAGGATAATGGAAGATGATGTGAAACAAGCACTCTTGGTATAGTAGGATAAGCTCACCAAATCTTATGCATCGAGGTCATGTGGTAACTTGATGTCGTGATGAGTTGTAACTTTGCAACATTCTCTAGACTTCATCCTATAAGCACAACTCCAAGATGACAAGAAAAAAAATAAAGAAAACATGTTGTTACATGATAATGCATAGGGACACATGAAACATCTATCAAACCAAGTTATCATAGGTCACTTTTAAGGCAACATGGAGAGATCTATGCAATGTGCAATGGAGAGATAGAGAAAGAGATAAGTAGAGATCATGCAAGATTGCTTGTTATAGGTTCTAAAGGTTGTTGATGTTAATTTTTAGCTTGTACCTAAAAAGAAGAATACAATGTAATAAGGATTTAGATAGGAATGGTTGATCGAATTAGCCAATTCAATTCCATCCATGTCTTCCACTTTGAAGGCTCTATTGCCATAGGCCTTGATGAACAAGAAAGGCCCCTCCTAGTTGGCTAAGAACTTGTCTATATGCTCACAAATAGCCTTGAGGACCAAGTTTCCTTCCTTGATCTTCTATTTATTCAAGTCATGGTGATGTTGTTGTTTTTTACTCTCTTGGTATTTTTCAATGTGAGAAAGCATTTGTATTTGTTTCTCTTCCACCAAATTCAAGTAAATGGTATGTGGCTCCTTGTCTTTCTCATCATTAATGAAGTCCAATAGAGCTGCTCTAAATGATGGAACTTTCAATTCAATAGGTAAAATAGTTTCAAATCCATAAAGTAGGCTTATGGGGTTATACTAGTTGTCGTTTGATAGGTAGTTTGATAGGTCCGAAGTGCATGGAAAAGCTGCTCATGTCACTTGTGTCTGCTACTATTTAGCATCTTTTTAAGCAAGTTTATGATGGCCTTATTGCTAGCTTTAGCTCATCCATTAGCTTGAGGGTAGTATGCTGACAAGAAGAAATGTTTAATACCTAGGTCTTAACAAAAGGCTTGCATTTTTTGGCTACTAAACTATGGCCAAAGGTATGCCAAAATGGGCTACTATGTTATCTAATATGAATCTATAGAGTTGTTGAGACATTGTTTCCCTTAGGGGAATAGCTTCAACCCACTTTGTGAAGTATTTAGTTGTAGTGATGATGAAGTTATGCCTTGCAGAAGACTTAGGCATTATAGGTCCAATAATGTTAAGTTCCCATCATTGAAATGACCAAGTTATCTGAGTAGTGCATAAGTCAATTGGTGGCATGTGTATCAGATTTGAAACACTGCAAAATTTTGTATGTTATAGCCAATTTTCATCATGTAGCTTTCACCCCATGAAAGCCAAGGCAAAACTTCATTGTAAATGTGAAGGTTGTAATCCATGCGGAGCAATCTCACATATTCCATACTTTTGGAGCTAAAAAATGCCTCATAAGTGGTTAAAGCCTCATTATTGAAGTGAAAAAGTCATTTAATATCTATATTTGGTCTTGGTGATGTCAAATTTACCTTTTGGAATGCCAAAAATGGTAATTTGATGAATTTTTATTGAGGGTATACATTTTTCTATGCTAGAAAAACTTATAGGAGGATGAATCTCACCTACCCCCAGTGTGGGGGAGTGGGGGATTTGCCCTCAACTTGGAAACTTTCTCCTTGTGTGGAAATTACATGCCCCTAATGTGGAGGCCACAAAAGATAGATTCCAACATGCCATGCACTCCAACATTAACCAACCACTCCAACAAGGATGGCAGAAGGCTCAACATGAAAGACCTATCTCTAACATGGAAGGTATGTCCCCTGTTACTATTTATAGTAAATGATATGGTCATGGGGGAAGGCACTTACTATATATGGTAACCCTCCAAATTTGGACATCCATCTCGCCTATATGAGATAGAAATTTGTAACCAAATTATAGCTAATTTGTAACCATTGTACAACCAAATTATAGCCCCATTCATGACCTAAAGCCTATAAAAACTAGTTTCAAAGACCATTTAGAGGTTCTAAACTTTTGGCAATTTGATACTATTGGCCTTAGTTCAACAACTTTCAGCATATACACACTTTCATAGTTCTACACTTGGGAATTTTCAAGCACTTAAGAGTTCTCGCAAGTTCCCACACTTGCATTCTCTTGAACCCTAGTGTGTAAGTATTGTAACCATGCAAGCCTTCTTTACAACCCCCCTAAGACTTGTGGATTTTTGGTGCCAAAGTTGCATTCCTAGGATTTCCAAACCCTAGCATGAAGCACTTTGGCAGTTAGATTTCCCACTTCTCTCACCCCCCAGTAGTGATCCAAATTGTAGATCTACAATTTCCAATAGAGGAGATTTGAATGCATTAGAAGTGGATTGGTATCTAGAACGTGGAGTAGATGACATTGGCTTGAATGGATCTTGAACTCCTACCTCAACAAACCATCCTTTGTTCTCTCATAGGCATTTCTTATACATATTTCTAGAAATTTTCCTTTATTATTTTAATAAAGTTTTAAAGTTTTATGTTTTATGTGCACTTTGCAAATTTTTTTCCCTTTATAGATATGTAATTTTTTATTATTATTCACATAATTGATTTTTCACTCTCCAAAGTCCTTGGTTGATTTGTTGAACTATTTAGGACATCCTAAATTCCATTTTTTTGAAGGCCTTGGGAATTTGGGGTTGAGGCTACTATGATAGATTTATCAATTTTTCCAATCGAAATAGTTTTCTTAGCACTAGAAGGAGGGCATTTGTCCAATCTCTACATCTAAATCAATTTGCCTTATTGCCAACATTACCTTTTGTTGCAAAAATACTACAATTTTTACATTAAAACTTTTGAAACATGTAAAACCCAACACTGCAAACCATCCCCCCTCCAATCAAAACCTACTGTGGAAGTTGTAGGTGTTTGGATTTTTAAGATTTTCATAGTAGTTATTGTGAATTTCAAGGCCAACATTAGCATTGCATAAAAACCTTTAGAGAATCAACATTGCCTCTTCTCCCTTGTGACCAAAACTATAGCGTGGAGGTTATAAGTGGTTGGGTGGTGACTTTTCATAGTAGTTGCTGTAAATTGTTCAGCCTAAGGCCAATGTTGAAACCTTTCCTCTCCTTTCCCTTTTTGCTTACTAATTTCTTTTTTCTAGTTTATAAAGACCCTTTTGGAAACCATCAAACTTTTAGAAGTTATTTTCCTCATAGCTTTCTAAGCTGAGAAATTTGGTAGCCTACTAAGACTAGTTTTGGTGGAAAAACACTAACTTTCCACTTTTCATTTTAGCCTTTCCCCCCATTAACATTGGATTAGAAGGTGTGGGATTTCCATTATCTCATCTCCCTTTTTTTCCCCTTGCCATATCTAGCATAGAGGTAGTTGGAAGGCTAGCATGGGTGAGGCTTAACAACAACATTTTTAGCTTTCTATTTTTGGTAAATGGGTAAACCCTCGTTACCCCTACTTACTAATAATAGAAAGTGTTTTATTTTTAGTTGTTTTTGTGTCCTTTGATCATTTTTGAATTCCACTTGTTGAAATTTACCTCTATTTTTACCTTTTCTAGCATGTTTTAAGCTATTTTTAGCACTACAACAATGTCTTTCCAACAATCTACTAAGTTGTCCATCACCTTCACTAGCAAAGGTCCTATCCAACAAGACATGAGGGTCTATGACCCCAAAGATCCTACTATGATTGAATGTAGGTAGTCTTTGAGGGTTAGTTGGAAAATTCCTAATTTTTTAGCCATAAAATATAACTTCATTTGTACTAAAATATAGCCTAACATGCTAATTCCATGTTTAGAGGTAGAAGCCAAAAGTGAGTTCGAACTCATGCACCATAATGGTAATGAGTACATCCCTTCCCCGTATGACCAAATACCTCTAATAAATATCTATGCCAGTATATGAGCCTAATTGATTAAGATGGAGGAGAAAGAGGATAAAAATACCTTAGAGGAACAATAGGCAAAGGAGGATGAATTTAGGGTAGAATCTAAGACTAACAACATCATGGGGAGATTAGTCCAATAAGCAACCCACAAGGCCATGAAGCCTTCCCCTCATGCCTTTGTTTTCTCCATGGGCATGGTGCCACCATCTTCCACTCCCTCCTATCCTACCATGGTTGATCCTACACTAGTCATAGCCATACATCAAACTTAATTGATGCCACACTTAACAACCTATAACTTATCAATGCCTTTTGCCATATAGCTCTAATTTGTACAACCATCAACGATGGTTTTCACCATCATAAACCAACTTACCATTCATGTGGGGTCCATCATGAGATCCCAAGCAACTTAGGGGACACACACCCCCTTTATGTCATTTTTTCTTCAGGTAGTAGTATAAACATCCTTTTCCTTATTTGGTCCACAAACTATGACCATGAAATCACCTCTTTCTTCCATCCTACAATCCATAGCAAGGCCATAGGCCTCACAACAGATGCCACAAGCATATGTACAAACCCCATAGCAAATAGGGCCTAGATCAGGCCTTCCAAATGATCTAGGACTTGATGGAGGAGTTAAAGAGGCTCAAAGTCTCTACTTTCCAAAGTGTCAAGATTATGGATTTCTACAAGGATGATCCCATTAGTCCTATGGTCCCATCCTTAATACTTCATCTTGGTGTTCTTATCCTCTAGTTTGGAAAATATAATGAAGAATGTGATCCTAATGCTCACCTTATAACCTTTAGATTCGAATCCTTACTCTAATAGCCATGGCTTCATACCATCATGAAGATTTTCCTCATGTCCTTGATTGGGAAAGCACTTGATTGGTACCACATACTACCTAGAGGATCCATATCCTCTCTAGAAGACTTGATAGCCCAATTTGTTAACTACTTCAAGTACAACTTGAAGCTCAATGCCATGCCTGATCAACTCATAAAGGTCAAGTAGGGATCCCTAGAGCTTGTACAAAAGTTCATTCAATGGTGGAATGGAATATTACATGAAATACCATAACCTATCACTGAAGCCCATCTTTTAGCCATATTCAAGGGGGTAGTAAACAAATTTATCAAGTCTAAGATTTACTATCTTGACTCTCAATCCCTTAGCCAAGTGTTTTTTCAAACAAAGAATACAGAGGATTTTGCGAAGGCTAGTTATGATCTTACCTACATAGCATATAAAAATCAACATACATGAAGAGATAAAAAGAAGAACAAACAAAACAACACAACTGTAGCAATTGTGACCAAAGAAGCAAAGATCACAAACTAGGGGCCATGGGCCAACCCACCTAAGGTCCCCACTAATAACTATAATAACTAGCCATCAACCTCTAGGACCACTGCATCGACAACAACTATATCTAACTTCAAAAGGAAGGACAAGTCCAAATACACTACGCTACCATTAAAACCATCAAAGTTGTTAGACCAACTTTTGAAAAGTGGACGTATTCAATACAAGTATATGTTTGAAGCTTCCTGAAAGAAGACTAGGCTCTATAAAATAGCCAAAGATCCCACATGAGTAACAAAGGATGACCCACAACTACATAGGTGCTTTAAACTAGATCACTTCTACCATTATCACTAGCTACTTAGTCATGACATAGACTTCTACCTCATGCTAAAGTATGACCTACAAAGAATGATAGATAAGGGGAAGCTAGTCTTAGATGCTTCCAACTCAATCTAGCCATAAAATTAGTCAATGGAGGTATACAAAAACCCATTGAATGCTAATGATAACCCTTATGTGATTTCAACATTTAACATTAATGATGATCAAAGATCCTCAAGAGAATCATTCATGATCCGAGTACCCCCTTGTAATGAAAGGGCTTCTTCAACTTCTACTAGCTTAAGATTCCCATTTTTCATAAGAGTACCATCATGAGTACCTCTGAGGGAATATTTTTTCATCAGGGTACCTTGGCCTAAAATAGCCCAACTATTTGTAGCCCAACCAACTACACAACAACCTCCTATGGTGGCTAATGTTACTGCCTTTTCATCATGACTGATGGTTGACAACTAGAAAATATCAACCAAGTAAAGGAAGATGCATAAGCAAAAGCACAAAAACAAGGGTAACAAGTAGACAAAAGCATGAAAGGAATTGGGCTCATCGAAGCCCACTCCCCTTTTGGCTATATCCATGACCTCCTCTACTCAACCCATTCCAACCAAAAAGCCATAACAGGACATCGAAATCCTTAGCCAGAAGAATAAGGAAAAGCCTCAACAAGCATTGCCTAAGGCTGAAGTTCACATTTTGTGATGCATGAAGGAAGTAAAGCCCAACTGGGGTGACAAGCCCATAAAAGCTTCTTTTGTGTAATGGACTAAGTCAGGTAATCCCTCAATTAGAGGAATACAACTCTAAGCTTATATGTCCTAATCATGAATTCTACCACATACCATGAGGCGCTAGTCAAAATGTTGACTTCCATCCTCGTTAGTGAGGAAATCTCTACTAAGGAGGAATCCATCCATGTAGTGATGGTTTCTCCCTCACAAAGGGAGGAGAAGCTAATGTCCCTTGTATTTCATGATAGTGAAATCAAGGTTAATCCCGAAAATTATGAAGTAACTATGGCTCCTTTGTTCATAACCATACTGGTAGAGCAATTTAAAGTGCATTAGGTGCATGTTGATGAATGAAGCCATAGAAAATATCATCCCATGCACCATCATTGAGTTCTTGGGCCTAACTAAGAAAATATAGCTTACATCAATCATATCTCTCAAATCCTTCAATGGATCAAGGGTTTTTGTCAAGGGATCTATCTGCTCAAACCTTGTGGCAAGAGAGTAATTCCCCATAATTGTCAATTTCTTGGTGATGAAGGAGATACCAGGGCTCAACCTTATCCTAGAAAGACCATGGTTGGCTTAATTATGGGCTATGTCCTCTTCCATTTACCATGAAATTCACCTTCCATATGAAGGATTTGAAATCATCATTGATGGTGCTAATGTGGTTTCCCTAGCTATCAACAATGTGAACATAGAGTAGGGGCCTAAAGTGAAGCTTTAAGAAGAAGCTCCCAGCCATGAAATTCAACAATCTAAGAAATCCAACAATGAAAATGGTAACTAATGGGATGTGTTATGGGTTCAAATAACTTTTAACATCATTAGTGATGGTTAATATAAGCTTGTGTAGAATAGACCTTACTCATTCCCTAATCTTGCAAAGATTAGGAAGAATCTCCATAAGTGAAGTTCATCTTAATGTTTTCATCCCATGCCTTATAACCAGCTTTTCTTTTACTCATGTTATAAACATCAAAAAAGCCTTAAAACATAAAATCACCAAAAAATATAGGTTTCTCTTTAACACGGTGTTCAAAGATCTTAAATTGGCATCATGGCCCTCCATGGCCTTAAACTAGCAAAGATAATACACAATATGGTCCACCATGGCCTTAGACTAGCAAAAACAATGAAACATGGCCTACCATGGACTTAAACTAGCAAAACAATACAACCTATGCCCACCATGGCCTAAATTGGCAAACGTCTATTTCATTATATTCTTTTTTATCCTATTGTCACATTGATTAGTTGCTTACTTATATAGCTAAGAACATCAACATAGCCATTCACAATAGTCACAACATTTACAATGCTTACTACAACAATATAGATAGCCAAGAATAAACCTAAAATTTTAGATTTAAGTTATCCATAACATAAATAGCCATGGCCACACTATGTGGAAACACTATCAACAAATAATCATCTATAACATAGTATTTGCTAACATTAGCCATCAACATGAAAATAAAAGTAATATAGACAAAAAGCTAAAAATGAGTGGATGGAGAATGCTAAGGGGCATTTTGAGGAGAAAGTGATGGATTATCTCCACCCTCATTGTTGGGGTTGTCAATGTCTCTTGATGCCTTAAATACAATAACACATAGCCAGTTAGTGACCAATAGCCAAAATTATAACTTAAAACAAAAACTAAGACATAAACTACATCTAACCTATGGAGATTCTAGCTCCATAACTTTTAGGAGTAGATGTGGAAGGCCTTCCTCCAAACAATGGAGGATCTAGTCCTTCATCATGTTGACCTAGTTAACATCCCTAAGATCAATACTAAAAAGGATGCCAGTCCTATCTACCATAGTCCAAGTAGGTGGCTCCTGAGTAATAGCAGCCATAGACATCTCACCTATTGTAGTGGTAATATGAAGAGTAGGGGATTGCTCCACTCTAAGGGTACTCTCAAAAAGTTGATAAGTACTCTTTGGCTGGATCCCTTGGATGAACAACTATCTCTTACACTATTCAGCTTTCTTTTTGAGCCACTTAAGGTAGGCCCCATGATCCAGCTTGTACTATCGCTTGTGGATCTTTTGTTTCTTACCCCACTCTAGGATCCAAGGATAGTAATCCTTCCAGTCCTTAACCTTCTAGGAGATGAGGTTCATCTACATATATTGTTCTACCATCTCTTCTAATGCTACTACTTTGTCTTGAATGATGTGCTAGTAGTGGGCTCATGTGATCTCCTTAGTCCATAATTTTCCTACATTAGCCACTTGGGATTTCATAAAGGCCTTGTAGTCTTAGAGATCTCTAATGGTATCCTCTTATCATTGAGTATTCTTCCTTAAGACCATAACATCCTCCCATAGGGATTCATTGGATCTCTCTAGCTCCCATGAAGTTTTTGCACACCGCACTGCTAGATCAATAACTGTCTTGTATAACTTCAAGTGTACACTAGATACATCAAAGGGAAACTTAGGCAAGGAGTCAATATTCATGTCTCTACTAGGGTTCCACTTCATAGAAGGTACTACACAAATATAAAAATAAAAGAAATAACCATAATGTACAATCTTAGATAGCCATAGCATAAGCACAACCTATGACATAGCCAAACAACTAAGGCACATAAAACAAAGTCCTTACCTATCTTGGGTGTAATTTGTTGCAACCGGTCGATGATGTCCTTAACCATCCCATGCATGAACTCCACCTTTCCTAGAGGCTTTACCCATGGTTTCACACTTAACTTAGGGAAAGGGGCTTTCAGTGGTGGCTTAGGAACTACTATAACCATAATAATCATTGAATTTTTAGGATAAAAACCAAAATTAAACCATAAGATATAATGAAAGCATTAAGGCATGGGCATACCTGGCTCCTCCTCTTCGTTTGGAATGATGATGGGGGATGTACCCAGCATTGCCTCACCAAAAAAGGCATCTAGATCATTTATATCTACATTGGCAAACCCTTCAATCTCAAGTTACTTTAGGAGTACCTCTTCTTCATGTCTTTGTTCTTCCTCCACGGCAACTTGGGCTACCATAACCTAATGCTTGTCTAAAATCATAGCACATAGAAAACCAATTATCATATAAAACCATAACATAGCCATGAATTTTAAAACAACCAAACATAGATAAGGCATACTTGTGATTACCTGACATGATGGCTTAAGTTTAAATTTAAGCTCTTTCGGGTAGGTTGGTTTGATATTAGTGGTGCTTCCTTCATGGACCTCTAAAGCTTCTCCCTAGCTACCCCTTTGGCCATTCTACATCATTATTTGACATCTAGGATGCTTGCTAGAAACATGAGAGGCTCCTCATCATCCATGGTATCAAGGGATTCACACTACCTAACATCAAGATTGTTTATGGTAATGGATAGTGTATCATCCATCCCCTCTAGTGGGTTCTAGGCCTACATTGTTGGATAAATGTGCTTTATCCAAGGCTTAGAAAGTTGGCTTGGGTCTTGGGCAATGCATCATCCATTTATATACACCACCAAAAATTCCACAAACCTCTTCAAATAACTCAAAAAAAAAATGAAAAATGCATGTGGATTATTATAGAGGTATCAACGTGGAGTTTAAAGATCTCCTCCTAAAGTCCAAAAGCTAAGGTAGTTACCTAGTTGAACCTAGTGCCATCCATCAGGACCTTCTTAAAGGTCCATTGAGTGCAATGTCAATTACCTTATTTTGTAATAATAGTTTAGGAAATGCATGAGATCTGAATAAAGGATATGATTCCTTTGCATTAGGATTCATGAAGCCATCCATGGAAATTTTGAGGTTGCTCATTATGGAATCACGCCATTCGAAAACTTCCTCATGATGGCTTGAATCTTTGACTATCCTGGTGGGAACCTTTGCCTTGTCAGTAGTGATACTAAAAAATTTGCAAAAGAGGCCCTCATCAATGTCCATTTTGACTTTCACACCCTGGATTATGGTGCCAAAATGACCAACCTTCTTGTCGAAGGAGTCGATGACATGCAACATCTCTGCAATAGGGATGGAAGGGATAGGTGCCACAAATATATCAAGAAAACCTACATGTTGGATATTTTCTTAAATGTTCCCAAGTGCCTTTCCCCTCAAGCACTCCTATGTTGGTCCTTAACAAAATTTATGATGAGGGTATCCTCATGATGTGCTCTTGAAAGTGGGATGGTAACATCAGCAGAGGTGAAAGGTCTTGCAAGGAAACAACCAAAGTTTAGAATCAACAAATAGTTAAAGCAATAGAACACTTGGAGTTTTTAGTACCATCAAACATTAGAAGTTATAGCCTTTATGTTTACCTTTCTTCTTTCTTAGTGTGGTTTGAGTGGAGGTCCTAGCTACAAGGGTTTGGTCCATGGAGTTTATGGAGTTTACCCACCAGTTTTGTATTGTCCTATCATCCTTACCCTTCTTGTATACAAGGTTGAACCTTGTAGTGTATGCATCAAAATCCCCTTTTAACTATTGATACACAACAATTCTAATTTGGGGGCCCTTGGTGAATTCATGAAGGGTAGTTTGAGCTACTACTAAGGTTTGATCATTAATGATCAAGCCTCAATCATTAACTCGATACTTTCAAGAAGTTCATAAAACCAATAGAGTTAGGAAAAGCATCCAATTAAGCCAATAATGTCATAAAAATAATATAACAACTATGCTTATGCTGGTAGATGATACACAGTGCTAGGCAAGTTTTGGAACAATGTGTAGGGTCTATGTGCCACCATCACAGTATTATTAGCATTATACTAATTATACTTTGGCATCATCTAAATCTCCATAAGGTAACATGGGTTGATGGTGTTTGTTGATCCTCCTAATGTCCTAGGAGGTAGATTGTCAGTAATGAACTTGACAAACAAGCAAGATTCCCAAGGCAACAAGGTTTCCAATATAGCCCCAACCACATTCATAGACAAGTATGACCATTGCATCATACTAAATTTTTGTAGAATGTAGACAAGGAATTTCATTGCCCCAAGTTGGAACCATAGTGAAGCCTTTTCCAACGACATGTCAAGAAGTGGAGTATTGGCCTTGGGATGGACAATATAACATAGAATGCCCCCCAAATCCATAATGATAAGGCTGGATTTTAAGTAGACCCTACATGAAGCAAAGTAAAAGCATTATGACTAATTAAAATTTCTTAACAAGTTTTGAAAAAACATCCTAGTCAAGGCTAAAATTAGCCTCTATAAAAAGCTCTAAGGTGTTTATTCATGTTAGCATAAGAAATTCCCCAAAAAATCACTGTTATAACCTTTCATAGTCTTACTTCATATCCAAAACTTTATAGCTAGAATTAAGCTTTGGTTTATACCATGCATAAACTTAGAAAAAGTGTTAAAACTTAGAAAAAAGCATGTAGCCATAACAAAAATCCTACTAAAAATAGAAAAATCCTTTACCAAAAAAAAATTTAAAACATAAGTTTTACATATTTATTAGTCGTGACAGTTGACAAGAGTAATCTCTAAGCATGTCAACTACATGCATTCCCAAATGGGTAAAGTGCTACAACCATGATACAACCATAAACAAAAATTTATAAAAAAATTCATCTAAGCTCAAATTTTAGTGATTCCACATGGAAGGAATCTTGAAATCATGAACCTTCTACCCATAGCATTTACAACTAGAAAAACATAACTTCTCTTGCATAAGACATAGACAAAACTAGAAAAAATCATAATTATCACCATTAACCCCCTTTTCATGTAGGGTTGGTAAAAAATTTACAAAAAATTCATTTCAGCTCCAAATGGTGTGATTCCATGACTATTTGAAAAGTTAAATTGAGCCCTATGCACCCATCTTAACAAAAATTTGAAATCCTTGCTATTCATGTAGAAAAGATTTACGAATTTGGACAAAAATTTGGAAATGGGACAAACCTCCTTTTGACATAGGCTTAATAAAAAATTCATTAAAAATTTCTTTTAAGTCCAATTAGAGTGATTCCACCTCCATCTAAAAGCTAAAGCCAAGGCCCACCTAGCCATAACCAAAAAATAGCCAAAACCCCTACCATTAGAAACAATTCATAAGTTCACATGAAAATCTAAAATGGCATAATAAGTCCAATTGCTTGACCTTAGGCAAACAACCATAACATAATTATTTCAAAGCCAAATTGAATGAGATAATAGTAATTGGAAAGCTTAAACATAGGGCTACAAATCCATAACATTAAATTTCAAAAATATGTAGCCATTTTGTTATGAAAAAATACACAATATTACTTTCTTTTTTTAATGTAAAATGCTAAAAAGCTAAAACCCAATTTAACATAGCCTTAAAGAAATAGAAAAAATAGTTGAAATAACTCATACCCATTAGAAAGCACACCAAACTAATAGGGTAGGATTTGGTCAAAATTTAATTTTGACAAACACTTTGGCTTAGATATGAGAAAATGGGCCTAGCCCCAAATTTTGGGAAAAAAGCATAAAAATAACAAGTCTAATTTCAAAAATTGAATCTACTAAAGTCAAAATAATGAAAGGACCATTGATCTACATAGAAAAATTGAAAATAAGAGGGGATATTTCATTAGAATTTTATTTTACCCCCTCTATTAACATAGATCTGGAAAAAATGGCCATACATGTGGTAAGAAAAAGACAAGAAAATAATAAAAATAGCTACAAACCAAAGAAAAAAAAGGTGGAACTGGCTATCTTAGAGTTGTAACAGATGAAGCTTGGATGGTGACAAGCCTGGGCACTTCTTGCAATTCCTTGGCATGCTTGTATGCTTTTTGAATCCTAGGAGTTTTGGCTCATTCCTCCATCTTGTTTTGGTTCCATGGTAGGCTCAATGTTGAGAGTTGCTAGAATTTGAGAAGAATGACAAATCAACATTGGCTACAAGGAAGATGGGAGGCTTCCATGCTAAGGATAGGTTTTTTTTGCCAACAAAAATATTTTCCAAAGCTCTCCTCTAATGTGCTATTTGAAAGAATGTAAATTATGATTAAAAACTTACAAAATTTAGCAATATAAACTACATCTAAACCTACAAACACACCTTTAAATCCTAGTTGCCTATTTAGTGCATCATTATTCCAAGTTCACTAAAGTGTAAGTGGAGGAAGGGGGAAAAGGGTGGTGGAAGTTAAGCTCAAAATTCAAAATTTTAATTTTTTTCTTTATGAGGCCCACCATATGCCTCCCCTCTTAGCAAAAAACTACATCAATGCTAAGATCTAGCTACTTTTGATACTTAGAACATAATCAAACCTTAACTCCCATGCACCCAAACTAGGGTTATCATGACTAGTGTGGGTACATACCTCCCATTTCATAAAACCACTAAAATATAATTATCTTACCATTTTTAGTAACCAAAACCTGCATTTTTCAGACCTAGGCTTCCAAAAGAGGGTTAGACATCAACAAATCCGGATAATTTGGGTTACCATGTTGGGGAAACAATGCCCAATGTGGAAGAAGGGGGGTAACACCTATTATTATCCCCAAAACCCATATAGCCCAAGTTTGACCCCCAAAGTAGGCCCAGATAACCTAGAACCCCTACAAGCACATGCAATAGTCCCTAAACCCCACCAAACCTAGTCGAAACTAGTTAAAACCCTGGGATTTGGTGTTTTCACATGGGGGGAGGCTTTATCTAACCTACGCATCTCATCCCAAAAATGGATGGATTGGGGGAAGCCAAAAATAACCTAAAATAACTACATAGTGACCATTTCTCAAAGCTCGATGACCCCTAGACCCTGCTGGAACCTTGTAGAGCATTCAAATGTTCTAAAAGTAATTAAATATGGTACCAAAATTTCATCCCCCTCTCATCTATGATGGGTCCATCATTAGTAGCATGGAAGAAATTGGGGAGATTACATATGGCACTTAGAAGTCTCCAAACTACTGAATCTTGGCACTGAGTATTAACTGTCGACACTAGAAACCTCGGAGGCTGACATGCATGGGTAGTTGGATGTCGAACTAGCATTGATCTAACTTTTATGGTTGTTGCACACTAGGGAAGACCTTTTCCACACTGCTCAACATAGAAACTAGAAGGATGAAGTTAGGAAGGTCAATGAGAGGTTCAAGAAATAAGAAAACAATAACATATTATCTTAGAATGACACCATAACGATCATAGCCTTTCCAGATGTTACTAGAATCCCAAGAAATTAGCTAAAATCAACCCCTTTAGGTTCTTCCACACTAGGGAGGACACCCTCCACACTAAGAATTCTAGTCTTAGCATGGATGGAAGGGGGAAAGCTAAAACTATCAAAATTTTCATGTATCTTGACTTCTAAAAGAAACTCAATTCTTTTGGAAGCTATAAGACTTCCAAAAGAAACCTAAAATGATCAAAACTTGCCATCCTTGGGTTCTCCACATTGAGAGGAACCCAATTCTCACTAAGCATTCTAGTCCTAGCGTGGATGGAGGGGGTGGAGCCTAAAGCCCCTCGTATAGCCTCCAAAATAATTAGATTTCAACCTTAGATATTGATAGTTAACACCAGTAACCATTTGGACATGCATGCATAGTTAAAATTGTAAAAGAATAGCAAAAAGTAGAGTCCCTTGGTTTCTCTATGATATGAGCTCCATTCTCCACATTGGTTAGCATGGAAGAAAGGGGGAAACTTTGGGGGAACACCAAAATAGCCTTTAGAGACCTTAAACAGACACTGGAAAGTCCTGTGTGTGTCCTTGGACACTATCTACTTTTTCCAAAACCCTCAGACTCTCCAATATTGATCATAAGTAGTAAAAAATCTACTTCCCCTTAATCTTCCACATTGAAGATACTATCCCTAGTGTGGAAATAAGGGAAAACCTCAAAAACCATCTAGGTAGCCTCCAAACTGACTAGTCTTGACCCCAAACCCTAGTCCTCGACCCCGACAACCCTGGAAGCACACATGCATGATCAATTGTAGTAAAGAGTGTCCTAGATCTAATATTTATGATTCTTCTATGTTGGGGATCCCTTCCTCCATGCTACCCATCATTAAAACTAAGGGAAGAACTTATTTGGGACTCATAAACACCTCAAAATGACATCAAATAATCTTTCATGCACTCTAGAACACTATTAGTACCCTCTAGAGTCTTTAAACCTTAAAAAATTAACTTCAAATGGTGAAAAATTGGTTCCCCTAGTCTTCCATGCTAAGCACCCCTATCCCAACGTAGAAAAAAAGGGAAAAACTAAAAAAACACATAAAAGTACTTAAAAATACCAAAATTTGACATGAAACCCTAGCCCTTAGCCTTAGCAACTTCAAAAGCTAACATGCATAGTCGATTGTGATCTAAACTAGCTTAAATCTAGAATTCTCACTCCATTCATGCTAGAGAAGGCCCTTTCCATGTTGGGTAGTGTGGAAATAGGGGCAAACCTACTTTTCCACTTTTGGTGGTAAGATGACACTCTTGAAAGCTAAAGATTTATGCCTAAGAAGCCTAAGACCTTGTAGCCTTGAGATTTTGCTTGTTGGACCTCATTTAACCTCCAAAACCCATTCTCCCTAATCTTCCATGCTAGAGGAACTTCCCTAACATGGAAACAATGGAGTAAGACCTTAGATGCCCTTCAGTGACCTTCAAATGTATGCAAAATTAGCCAAAAACTTGCAGAATCATGATTTACAAACTTTGGGGCCTAGGAACCTAGTCAAAGTGCTCGCAAACCATCTTGAATCCACAAAAGAGGTGTCCCCTCATCTTTTCACACTAGGGATATTGTGCTACACATGGAGGAAGTGGGGAAAAACCATTTTAGCATCTTTTAACACCCAAAATCGACTTCGATGGCCTCAAAATGGAGGTAGAGGATGCAAAAGTTCTAGATTTTGGTTTTGGCCATATGCTTGACCATGTTTGACCCCTTTCTATTATTTGGACTTTTATTCTCCATGTTGAACCACCTCTGTTCCACAGTATCCATCATGAAAATAAAGGGGAAAAGCTACAAAACCTACTTTTTGGCCTTTACAAACCTTTGGAGTAGCCAGTTTTGATAGATCTGGCCCTATGCTACTTTGGGGAGGCCTAAGGACCTTATGTCTTGATCTTTGAATGCCCAAAAATATAATTTTCCTAGTTTCCACACCAAGGGTCTCTTCTTCCATGCTGGCCAGTGTGGAAATAAGGGGGCCCCTATGTGGAAGGTTTAAAACTATCAATTTTCATGCTCAAACATCCCAGAAACAACCCTAACTACTGACTGAGCTTACCTAATAGCCTTGTATCCTTGAATCATGCCCTACTAATGTCTAAAACTAGTAAAACCTAATTGTGTTTTACCTATATTAGCCACATTTTACTTTTTTCTTATTACATGATGCTTTGACTTGCTTTTGGCTTGGTGTTACATTGTCAACCTTATTGACCTTATTGTGGATTTTATGTAGCCTTATATTGTCTCTATTTGTCTTATTATAGTTTTATTTTCCTTTTTTTACCCCTTTATTGGTATCAAATAGTGGGGGTTTGACCTTCCTTGACCACCATTTGACACCATGTGACCATGGCTCTCTAAGGCCTTAAATTGGCATTATAGTCCACCAAGACTCTAAACTAACATTGTGGCCCCCTAAGGCCTAAAACTAGAAACATTGGAATCCTTGTTGACCATTTGTAGCCTTATTGCATATACTTTACTTTGTTTAACCTTGGTTTGACCTTTATTTGGCCCTTATTGTAGTTCATTTGCTTGTTGTCATCTTATTTATGACATTGGATAACCTTGTTTGCATTAGATCAGCATGTGTTTGCATAATTTTATAGCATTTTAGCATTTCTTATTCATTTTTATATATGTGTTACTTAATATGCTTTTAGCTAATATGAAGGATCAATGTATGAGTACTTGGAAGAAAGCTAGTTTTCCTTTTTGTCTACATGGACCTCACGATGATGATAAACAATGAATCAACCTCATTATCTAGATCTTAAGCTTGAGAGTATTTTTGACCATGTGCCCTTGATAGAAGATCCTCTAGAATGACCTAAAAATTCAGTCAATACCCTTAACTTAGAGGTGGATAACATAATGAAAGACTCTTTAGTTGAGGTTCCACTCACAACACACTATGGTGAGGAGAAAACCCTTAAACTAAGTTCCTCACTAAAATCTCAACAAGCTCAAGACATCACCAAGGTCCTACAAGATAATATTAAAGCCTTCTCTTGTTCATATGAAGATATGCTAGGCTTAGATCCACATTTCATCTAGCACAACATCATAATAGACCCTAGCATTAGACTTAGTTAAGTAGAAAGTATGCAAGATTAGACTTGATCTAGCCTTGATAGTTCGTGATGAGATCTCAAAGATCTACCAAGATAGTTTCATTAGGGTTTCTGACTATGAAAAATGTGTTTCCAACATAGTGATCATTTCTAAGAAGAATGGGAGTATTCATATTTGCATCAATTTTCAAGACCTAAATAAAGTGACTATCAAGGATGATTTCACTTTACCTAGTATTGATCAAATTATCAATACTATAGCTAAACATGCCTTGTTGTCCTTTATGGATGGATTCCTAGTATATAACCAAATTAGGATTAACTTAGAGCATCAACTTAACATGACCTTTATGATCCCTTGTGGTACATTTTGCTATACTATGATGCCCTTCGACCTTAAGAACTCTGGAGTGACATATAAATGAGTCTTGACCTATATATTTAGTGACTACATGTTAGGTTTACTTAACGATTACATAGACGATATAGCCGTTAAGTCCAAAATGGATAATGACCATGTTAATGACCTAGATCTTGTTCCTAGAATATGCCTCAAGTATAAGCTTAGGTTTAATCCTAAGAATTGCATCTTTAGTGTTAAGATTGGTAAGATGATTGGCTTTGTAGTATTTGAAACAAGGATATGTGTTGATCTTAATAAGGTTAAGGCCATATCCAACTTAGCAGCACCTATCAACGTTAAGAAGATTTGGGGATTACAAGGTAGATTGTAATTCATTTGTAGGTTTGTAGCTAGACTTATGGATAAGTTATAGCCAATGCAACACTTGCTTAAGAAAGGGGTTCACTATGAGTGGATGGCTCAATGCCAAAAGGCCTTTGAAACCCTTAAGCAAGAGCTAACACAACAACCAATAGCCTATCCTCTACATGACGGTAAACCATTTTATATCTACCTTCCTATCTGTGATACATTAAGTGCCTCTCTACTTTGTTAGAAATATGATGATGGAGCAGAGATGCCAATAGACTACCTTAGTTAACCATGAGACTTGATACATGGAAATGGAGAAGTATTGTCTGGCACTAGTCTTCTCATTGAAGAAATGAAGACACTACCTATTTAGAAGCTAAATCAACATCATTTGCAAGGATAATGTGCTCAGAGTCATAACGATCTACATTTACGAAAGTAGCTATATTGCCCAATGGAAAGCCATAACTACAATTACATCTCTTAATCCTTAACGAAAGATCAACATATAGTTATACAAATCATATTTTTGCCTATCAATGATCAAGCAACAATAGAGCTTGAATTCCCTAATGAGAATATTAACATAATTAGCCAAGTGCATGAGGGTTATGAGTTAGTCATGCACTTTGATAAAGCGTCAACTACCCATGGGACCAATGTCATTGCCATTATAAGATTTTCATCTAGTGAGATTCAATCCTTCGCCTATCATTTTGACTTTCCATGCATGAATAACATAGCAAATATGAGGTTTTGATAAGAAGAATGATGGTAGCTGATGACTTAGGAATTAGACACTATATGATCAAAGGCACTCCACAAATTATGGTCAACCATATAATCAAAGTCTATGTGTGTAAATCCAAACACTTACAACCACACTATGACCTAGGGAAGAAATTGTTACAATAATTTAGAGATGTTGATATCCAAAACATACCCTAAAATGAGAATACCATAGCTAATGCAATTGCAATGTTAGCCCTTAGTGTGATGCTAGTTGTGTTTAGTAAGTTGCCCATCTTAATTGTGGACTATGCTACTTTCATCACATAGAACACTAAGGATGCCTTTGTGTACATCGTTCATACTACTCCTACCAGGGAGTGGTATGATTATATAAAATTGTACAATATGCATGATGAATCCTCACAAGGGTTGACTACTACTTAGAAGGATGCTATGTGTAAGTGAGTAAAGTAGTATGTCATTGTAGGTCATAACACATTATGTCGATGATCCTATGATGGCATACTTCTAAAGTGCTTATGTAAAACAAAAGCTAGAATAGTCCTAGAGGAGGTTCATGAGGGTGTTCATGGAAGACATATAGGATTGAGAGTTATGGCTACTTAGGTTAAATAGTTAGGCTATTATTGGTCCCATATGGAAAATGATTACTTGTAGAAGGTTAAGTAGTGTGAAACATGTCAATGATATAGCAACCTTATACCTGTATCACCAACTAAGTTGCAAACCACTCAAATAACATGGTCATTTCAATGATGGGGATTGGATATCATTTAGTCCATAATGCCTAAGTCTTTTGTAGGGCATAGCTTCATCATCATTACAATTGAATACTTTACAAAGTGGGTTGAGGCTATTCCCCTAAGGAAGACTACATTTGAGCAAGTCTACAAATTCATCCTAGATAACATTGTAGCTCATTTTGGCATATCCATGATCATACTTACAGACAATGGAACATAATTTATTAGCTAGGAAAGAAAATATTTCTATCATGACCTAGGAGTTAAGCATTCTTTCTCATTACCATATTACCCTCAAGCCAATCTACAAGTGGAAGCAAGTAAGAAGGACATCATCAACTTGCTTAAGAAGATGCTTAACAATAGCAAGCACAAATGGCATGAGTAGCTTATTCATGAACTATGGACATATAGCACAACCTATCACATGGAAACTAGTATGACCCCTTATAGCTTGGTTTATGGTACAAAAGTTATTTTAATTTTTGAATTGTAGGTGCCATTACTCCAAGTAGCCATGACTAAGTTCATCAATGATGAGTAGAATAAGGAGTTGCAAACACTAGTCCTAGACATGATGAAGAAGCAATAAATGTAAGTGCTTGCTCACATTGAACATGATCAAGAGAGGTAGAAGCAACAACATCACCATAACTTGACCATGCATAGGATCAATGAAGATGACATGGTCCTCAAATCCATCTGTGAGCTTGTGAAAAAATTCTTAATCAACTAGGAAGGACCCTTCCTTATCATTAGAGCCTATGGTAATGGAGCATTTAGAATAGCCAACATGTATGGGAATGAGCTAACCAGTTCAGTCAATCATTTCTATCTAAATTCATACTACATGTAGTTGATAATCATCAACAAGTGAGCTTGTTGTCAACAATTTTCTACGACCTTAAATTTGCAACATGGCCTGCTAGGGCCTTAAATTGGTACCATGACCTACCACAGCCTTAAACTAGTGACTTTAGTGACCTGAATAGCTTGGTTTTATCATCTCATGTGGCCTATGTACATTGTGGTATCATAATATGTAGTTCTATTTTGTATTCTTTTTTGGTGCCTCTCAAGTAGATCCTCTAGGCATCAACAAATAGGGCCATGGAAACACCACAAAATTTTGTATGTTATAAGAAATATTCATCATGTAGCTTTTACCCCATAAAACCCAAGAAACAACTTTACTATAAATGTGAAGATTGTAATCCATGAGGGGAAATCTCACATATTCCATACTTTTGGAGCTAGATAATGCCTCATAAGTGGTCAAAGCCTTATTTCCCAAGTGAAACAAGTCACCTAGTATATATATTTGGGCTTGGGGGTGGGGGTCAAAATTACCTTTTGGAATGACAAATATGCAATTTGATAGGTTTTATGGAGGGTATACATTTTTCTACACTAGAAACACTTATAGGAGGATAAATCTCACCTACCCCTGGTGTGGAGGAGTGGGGGGTTTCCCCTTAACTTAGAAACTTCCCCCTAATGTGGAAATTACATGCACCTAATGTGGAAGATACAAAATCTAGATTTCAACACTCCATGCACTCTAACATTAACCAACCACTCTAGCAAGGATGGTAGAAGGCTCAACATGGAAGACTTATCTCCACTGTGGAAGTTGTACCCTCATTACTATTTATAGTAAATGAAATGACCATGGGGGAAGGCACCTATTATATATGTTAACCCTCCAAATTTGAGCACCCATCTTACTTGTACAAGGCAACAATTTGTAGCCAAATTATAGCTAATTTGCAACCATTGTACAACCAAATTATAGCCTAATAATAACCATTGTTTAGCCTCATTCATGACCTAAAGCCTATAAAAACCAGCCTCAAAAACCATTTAGAGGTTCTACACTTTTGGTAGTTTGATACTATTGTAATTGGTTTAGCAACTTTTAGCACATACACACTTTCACAGTTCCACACTTGGGCATTTTCAAGCACTCAAGAGTTCTTTCAGGTTCCCACACATGCATTCTCTTGAACCCTAGTGTGGAAGTATTGTAACCCTATAAAACCCCTTTGCAACGCCCATGAGACTTGTGGATTTTTGATGTCAATGCTACATTTCTAGGGTTTCCAACCCTCCATCATGGAGCACTTTGGTAGCTAGATTCCTTACTTCTCTCATCCCCTAGTTATTACCCAAATTGTAGATCTATAGTTTGCAATAGAGAAGATTCAATCTCATCACGAGTGGCTTAGTATTCAGATTGTGGAGCAAATCACATTTGCTTTAATTGGCTTTAAAATCCTACCTCAACAAACCCTCCTTTGTTCTCACACAAGAATTTCTTGTACACATTTTTGGAACTTTTCCATTATTTTTTAATAAAATTTTAAAGTTTCATTTTTTGTGTACATTTTGCATTTTTTTTTGTTTACAGATCTATAATGTTTCATTATTATTTACATCATTTTTTTTGCACTATCCAAAGTCCCTAGTTGATCTACCGGATCGGCCAAGGCACCCTAAATCTCATTTTTTTGGAGGCACTAGGGATTTGAGGTTGAGGTTACTATGCTGAATCTATCAATTTTTTCAACAATCAATATTTCCTATCACAACAAGGTTGTTATGCCATTAATAGGTGTCACAATTTTTAACCTTTTGTAGGTAGTCACTTTCCATATAGGGCTAGTAATAGCCTAGTCATCTAATCATTGTGCCCATGGCTCTAGGTCCTATATGTACACCACATACACCCTCATGAACTTGCTCAAGGACTATATGGTCTTTCGTTTTGCCCAAGCACACTAATAGTACACCATCATAAGACTATCAATAGAATGTGTTATTGCCTATAATGACATACTATTTACTATTTTGATCTCTTACATACAACATCCTTTTGAGAAGTGTTCAGGTCTTGTGAAGATTCAACATGCATCAGGTAAAACTTGACATCATCATACCATTCCTTTTTAGGAGTGATGTTGACAGAGGCTATAAGGTCACCTTTAGTATTTTGTATAATGGAAATAACACAGTTCATGTTTAAGGAAGGTAACTTGCAAAACACATTAGGTGTCACATTTAGGATTAAGGATGCAATGGCATTAATTAACATGTTTGTAATTCGAGGTATTTTTTGGATACTAATGTTTGTAAATTGTTGCATTAGTCCCTTACCTAGGTGACAATAAGCTTACAAATGTTTCACTTTACATGCATAAACCTCCATTACTTGATTAACCACTAGTTGTAAATCATTTTTTATCATTAGGCATTTAATTCGTTAGGCATGAGTTACCATTATTTCCTTGATTAATCCTTCATACTCTACCACATTGTTAGTACATGGGAATTGAAAAATGATAAGTGAAGGGTTGGATTACACTAGAATGGGATGTTATGATGGTGGTAGCATTGGCCCCATGGGAAATTGAAGCCTCATTAAAGTGCATAATTACCTCATAGCCCTTAGGTACTTCACTAACAATGTTAACATGTTCATTAGGGAATTCAGGGGTAATGACTACATGGTCTTCCACTAGGGAGGCTATGAGTTATGTGGCTATAGCTTGGCCTTTGGTAGAGGCTTGAGAGATGTAATGAAGGTTAAACTTAGTCATTATGGATTTTCAATGGGCTATACATCTACTTTCATAGATATTGGTCATTATGGCTCTAAGCACATTATCCTTGTAAATGACATTGACTTGGCTCCTAAAGAGGTAGTATCTCAAATTCTTCAATAAGAAGACCAAGGCTAGACAATACTTCTCCACTTCAGTGTATCAAGTCTCATAGGCAATCAATGCATGGCTTTAGTAGTATATAGGTAACTCTTCTCCATCATCCCATTTTGGATAGATTAGAGACCAATGGATGTGTTAGAGATAGCAAGATAGATGTAAAAAGGTTTATCCTTTTATGGTAGATAGACTGTGGGTAGTTGTGCCAACTCTTTCTTAATGGTTTCAAAGGCTTCTTGGCATTAAGCCATCTACTCATAGCAAACTCCTTTCTTAAGAAAGTGTTGCATGGATTGTAACTTATCCATAACCCTAGCAATCAATGTATAGATGAATTATAATCTACGTTGGGTCCCCAAAGCTTCTTAAGATTTGTGGGTACTACCAAGTTGGATATGGCCTTAACCTTATCAAGATCAACATGTATTCCCACTTTGGATACTACAAAGCCAAGAATCTTACTAGTTTTTACACTAAGGACATACTTCTTGGGACTAAGCCTATGCTCATATTTGAGACATTGTTTCAACACAAGCTCAAGTTCATGCACATGGTTATTGGTCATTTTATCATCCATGTAGCTATTAAGCAATCATAGCATATAATCACTAAATATATACATCATGGCTTGTTGATAAGCTATGCCTACATTCTTTAAACCAAAGGACATCATGGTGTAGCAAAAAATTCCCCACGGGGTTAAAACACCACTAATTTCAGCCTAGTACTTTGAAATGGAAATGACTCAAGCCCTTTTGAAGTTTCAGAGATAAAATTTGGCTAAGGCATGGCATTCACGCTGACTTGGGAACTCATGCTAGATGCTGAACACTGACAATTCATGTTGGACGCTAACAATTCACACTGGACGCTGTGGTCACGCTGCAGTGTGACCTCCAGCGTGACCAACTTTCACAACTCCAAATAGCCTCCAAACAGACTCAAAATGGCTTGATTTCAAGGGTGCAAGTCATTCTTAGGGTCCACTATTGATAACTATGAGTCCCATCCTTCAAAAATTCTAAATTTTAGCTCAAAATTGCAAGTTTTTTAGGTCACACTGTAGGTCACGTTGTAGGTCACGCTACCACATGAGTCCAGTGTGACCAACTTTTAGGGCCATAAAACTAAGTCAAATGACTTGATTTCAAAGGTGAAAATCAACCTCAGGGTCTACTATTAATAACTATAGGCCCAACCTTCTGAAATTCTAGATTTTAGCTCAAAATTACAAGTTTTTGAGCTCACACTGTAGGTCATGCTGCCGCATAAGTCCAATGTGACCAACTTTTAGGGCCTCAAAACTAAGTCAAAATGACTTGATTTCGAAGGTAAAAATCATCCTCAGGGTCCACTATTGATAACTATAGGTCCCAGCCTTCAGAACTTCTATATTTTAGCTCAAAATTGCAAGTTTTTGAGGTCACACTATAGGTCACATTGCAAGTCACGTTGCCACATTTAGGTGACCTGCCAAAAGTGGCTCCAAACAGGGCACATTTAGGCTCAAATTTCCAGATTTCAGATCACACACAGGCAGACAGTAGTTGTACTCAGAAAAAGGCTTGAAAAAAGTCAAAATTTGATGTCAAAAAATTGCATTTTACCTCTCTAACATTGAGGTCACGTTGAGGACACGCCCAATGTGACTGCCTAGCATGACTATACCTCACTCACACTGAGGTCACACTAAGGACACACCTAGCATGACTGCCCAGCATGAGTGCAGCATGACCACTGATCATGGTTGCACAAAAGCACTTTGTACACACATTGAGGACATGCCATAACCCAGACAACTTATGCTGGGAGCCCTAGTAGAACAAAGATGCCTTGAACAACCTTGAATCGACATCTCGACATCCTGTAGTAGTCGACATCTCGACATCAAGCAATCTAGGATTGAATTTTCTTATTGTACATGGTCATTCCATTGTAAATTTTCATTTGTGGGCTTGTTCAGCCCTCACGGTCCAAATTTTATGTACTTCTATGGGCTTGAGTAAGCCACATGTTGTAAGATATGATGAACCTGGTCAAGAATGTAGCTTGCCCACACACGTCCAACTCATACACAGCTATCCATTGGACACATGTCATGAGATCCATGTTTCTCTCATCTCCCAGCAATTGATTCCATTCATGAATTTCATGCCCGAGCCTGGCCCAATCCTATAAATATCCTATCAATTCACATAAATGGGGTTGG